>OZ030018.1:2975000-3097500 GCA_964023405.1 Apodemus agrarius | reverse complement strand
AAGAATGGAGATCAGAGCACAGCTTAAGGGAACTTGGTCTTTGCTTCTACTGTGGACTTGTCAGCCTTGGTAAAAGGTGCCTCTACTTACTAAGACTCCCCAGCAGCTCCAGGCGTCCAAGTTTTACAGGTGACATATTTGGACCGGGAAGTGGAAGATCTGCAGTATTCCATTTTGAAAATGCTCGCTCCGCAGGTCTTTTGTGAACTCACATGGTGGAATTCTATGCTTCCACGTGGTGGCATTGGGAAGTAGGGCCTTTGGGTCAGGAGGGCGGAGCTCTGAAGTACAGGAGGAGTCAGCTTAGGGGAGAAGAGAAGTATCATTGTCTCTTGGTCCTGTGAGGATGAAGAAGACAGGCATTGAAAACCGTGAAGTGAGTCCACCTAGCCCCATGATCTCTTCAGCCCCCAGAGCAGTGAAGACTCAGTCTGCTGGCCGTGGTATTCTCTTACCAGCAGCCTGAATTGGTTGGTGCTATTTCATATTTTATTTTTTATTGATTTTTTTTCTGATCCAGTGTGTTAGCTGTTTTTCTTGTTGCTCGGACAAAATGCCCGATAGAAGCAGCTTTAAGAAGAAAGTGTTCAGCCGGGCGTGGTGGTGCATGCCTGTAATCCCAGCACTTGGGAGGCAGAGGCAGGCAGATTTCTGAGTTCGAGGCCAGCCTGGTCTACAGAGTGGGTTCCAGGACAGCCAGGACTACAGAGAAACCCTGTCTCGAAAAACCGAAAAAAAAAAAAAAAAGAAGAAGAAGAAGAAAGTGTTCAGTGTGGTCAGTGTGAGGGTTTAGTCCATCATTGTGGTGAAGGCATGGCAGCCACAGGGGGCGAAGACAGCTGCTCACAGTGCCCTCACCAGGAAGCAGACAGCTGCTGGCTGTCCGCCTTTCCTCTGAGATTCTGCTATGGGATGATGTCACCTGTTCTCAGGGTGGTTCTTCCCTCCTAAGCCAAGGGAATCTAGAAACTTCCTCAAGACACGCCCAGGAGTTTGTCTCCTAGGTGATTCTGGATCCTGCCCAGTTGAGAACTGATGTTAAGCATCACAGGCAAGGAGCCCTTTCTTTATAGTCAAGGCTGGACTGGAACTCACTGTGCAACCCATGTTGGTCTCAAACTCGGGATCCTTCTGCCTCTGTCTTATATGTGCTGGGGCTACATGTGCAGGCTAGCATGCCTGGATTCGTTTCCAAATGATTATTAAAACATCACTTCTGTTTTGAGAGGGAACATTAGCTGTTCTTGTCAGAATATCCGAGAGGTAGTCTATCACTGTCACTGGGCTTTCTGGAGCACTTGCCAGTTTATGAAAGAAACATAATTGATTGTTTTTTTAATTGCCAACTCTTTGAAGTAATTTGTCAGGAAAAAAAGTAATTGGAACTCCATGAAATATATAAATAAATAAAATCTCCTGTTCATTCCAGAGTGATTATAAGACAGATAGTTTATTACCACACTCCACAGGTTGTGACAGACCACCTCTAAGTTGCCAGGCATTCCCGCCTCCTGCCGTGGGCCTATATAATTAACCTCCTCTACCTGCCTGTGGGTGGCAAATATGCTGTGCTTGACCCAATTGAATGTGGAATGGCATGTCCATAATTATATGAGCCAGTCAGCATGTTTCCTATCAGCTCCCCATCTTCCTGGTTTAGGTGAATTAAGAGGCCAACTGGAAAGGTCCATGTTACCAGGAGCCAGAGACAGCTCTGGTCTGAGCCAAGAGGCAGAGAAGACCCAAATCTTGCCAGCAGCCTCTTGGGTATAAAGACTGGCCTTCCCTAGTCATGTCTCAGGTGAGACCCTGCCCTTTCCCAGAATACAGACTCTAGAGACATTGATTTTAAAAGGTACAGGTTTTTCAGGCCTGGACTCCTGACCTTAAGAAACCAAGAAGATAAACGTATGTCCCTTTAAGCCACTAAATGTAATGATTTGTTGAGCAGCTGTTGACACCAAAGTACACATTAGCCTTCATGTATGCAGTATGTGCAGCCATGTCTGGCCTCTGAAGGGCTCACACTCATACCACACAGGCTTCTTTCTGTTCTTCTTATCCATAAATAACATCTGAGTCAGAAGATCTCAACACCATTTCTACATTGCATACTGTTTTTAATCTTTAAAATTACTCTGATGGGTGTCCTCCAATGAGTCTCCCAGTCAGTGGTTCATTCAAAAAGATGTTCCATATCTTATGTGGATAGATAGAACCTAGCAGATCACAGTTCCCCCACCTGATAGTTCAATATTGTTTGCTGAAAAACATATCCTGGTGTTTTCATCTTTAATGTGGTTGTTCCTTGTTGTTTTAGTTAGGGTTTTACTGCTGTGAACAGACAACATAACCAAGGCAGCTCTTATAAGAACAATATTCATTTGGGGCTGGTTACAGGTTCAGAGGTTCAGTCCATTATCATCAAGGTGGGAACATGCCAATGTTCAGGCAGGCATGGTGCAGGAGGAACTAGGATGAGGGTTTTATAGCCCACACCCACAATGACACACTTCCTCCAAAACAGGCCACACCCACTTCAATAAGGCCACACCTACTCCTACAAGGTCACGCCCACTCCAACGAGGCCACACCTCCTAATAGTGCCACTCCCTGGGCTAGGCATACTCAAACCACCACACTTGTCTTTCACATGTGTCAACACAGAGTGATGTTTGCAATTGTAGGGATCCAGTGATCCCAGTGTGTTAGAAATAAACGAATAAATGAACAAATGTTTGTTTTCAATAAGGTTTGGGATTTTAAGCATCTTAGCTTTCAGAGTCAAATGGCTTCACTTTATTGATGGAGCATGGATGAACACTAGCTCAAGACAAGCTAGAGACTAGGTATGCATGCACATGGCAGATGTCAGGTGTGGTAGGGTGTTGCCCTCTGACAACCATACAGCCATTACTGTCTTAATTGGCAGCCGTAATGACTGACAGTCAAGCCTCAACAAGACTGAGCCACTTGAGGTTCTTTTGTAGAAAGAAGCTGCAAAGAGGGACCCTTAGACCCTTGCCTGGAGTCTCCGCTGCTCCTCCTGTGTGCCAGTGTCCTCTCCTACCTGTGTAACTCTACCCCGTTGTCTGTGGACTTGGCTGGTGCTAGAGTACATAGAGGCTAGAAGGCTAAGTGGAGGGGAACCAAACCTGGATCATCATCCTGGCTGCCTGAAAGTCAGTATTCTGCTAGCTGCCTTCAGATGAAGATGTAGAACTCTCAGCCCCTCCTGCACCATGGCTCCCTGGAGGCTGCACCTCTGACCTGTAAGGCTGCCTCGATTAAATGTTGTCCCTATGAGAATTGTCTTGGTTATGATGTCTGTTCATAGTAGTAAAGACCCCTCATCCTTTTCTCACTGTGCTTATATTAACATGTATTCTCACCAGTGTTGTATGGGAGTCCTCTTCCTCCTCCTCTTCTCGGCATTTATTATTATCTTTGTAATGGTCCAACTATAGAGACATCATCCCTTACTGTTGTTTTCATTGTTTCTCTCTGACCATTAGCAGTGTGGAGAACTTATATTTGCTAACATTTGCATTTCTTCTTTTGAGAAGTGGATGCTCAGATCACTAGTCATTTTTTGGACTGATTATTTGGGCTTACTTTTGGTGCTCAGGCTATTGAGTCTTTTATCTACTACACATAAGAATTCATCCTCAGACAAATGACTTGAGAATGCTTTCCCCACTCTGCAGGATGTCTCTTTGCCCTGTCAGTGGTTCTTCTGCTTGCTAAAAGCTTTATACTTTGATGTAATCTTATTTGTTTTAAATTAAAAATAATGTTAGCCTGTGCCTTTGAGATTCCATGGAAAAGTCCTATCCACACAATTGTTTTCCAGTATTTGCTTCTGTCGCCTTATAGAACTTCCAGAGTATCGGGATTTTCGATTTGGTCTTCAGTTTGTTTGAGTTAGTTGTGTGTAGAGGGAGGTTAGCATGCTTCTGCATCCATTTTGCCAGCACCATTTACCAGAGAGATGGTCCCTCCCACTGTATGATTTTTTCATTTTTGTCAAAGATCAGTTTGCTGTACACACACAGAGCTCTGTCATTACAGGAGCCCATGTGTCATTTGTCCTGATTCTACCACACCTTGAAGATAGTTATATAGGTTTAGGGATGTTATAAAGTTAGGCACTGTGAGGCCTCTCCTGGATCTTTTGTGGTTGGTTCCCTGTGAGTTTTAGGATCATTCCCCCTATGTCTGAGAAGGAAATCATTGGTATTTTGAAGGCTTTCTTTAGGACCATTTCTCATTTTGCGAGAGTTGATTTACTTAAATGAGAAAATGTGTCCTGAAATTAGACCAACTGAGTACATATAAATACAGTTTGCTAGAATATGCAAAATCAAGCAGATGACAGAAAGCCCCAGTGTGTGCCAGTTCAGGGCCACAGCATGGCCAGCAGCTACTCCCCCAAAGAAAAAGTTCCCTTCACTGCACACAGCGTGTAAGAATCAGATTCTAGAGTAGAGGGAACATTAGTCACAGAGGTGACAGCACATTGTGAGATAAGCAGTCCCTAGCCCATGCAATGTGTCTAGGCACATAGACACTCTCCTCCTGGTTTGTCAAGGATCTCGTGTTCCTTGTTGCCTTTAGGGTCAGGACAGCATTTAGGGAACACGCTGCTCAGGACCACAGGTGAGGCCATATCCCAGCTATATGACTGGAACCATGAAAGAAGCTGGGAGATAAGGGAGTTCATTGGTGTTTGGCATTGGAGTGTCTTAGTGTATTAGGGTATGGAAGACCAGATGCTCACAGGAGGTATCTATTTGACCCGTGGCTGTGGAGGTGGAGGCCAATCTTATAGTGCTGATACTGGGGAGGGCTTCATGCCGCATCGTGACATCAGGTGTAAAAACAAGAGAATGTCAGACCAAGTTCAATTGCTTTTGTGGGAACTCATCTTGAGGCAATAGCATCAGTGGATTACTTTATAAGGATGGAGACTTGCAGCCTAATCACCTCCAGGAGTCTCCACTGAGCAGTGACACTCTCCCTGTTAGTTTTGGAGAGAACATTCAAGCCAGAGAAGTTAGCATTACAGATCTCTGTGACCCAGATATGCCCACAAGAAGAGCGAACTCTTTGTATTTGTCCAAATTAAAACGAAGCTTACCTGAAGCAGCTTGGTGTTAAAATACCCATGTTAGAAACTAAAAACAAAGCAACTATTTGGGAGGTTCCTGAGGGTTGTGGGGGCATTGCAAAGATGCCTCGGCTGTTAAGAACATGTTCTCTGAAGGCACAGGGCTGGAATTCTGATCCCAGCATCCGTATAACCTTGGAGTTGTACAACATGTAACCCCAACTCCAAGAAGGAGAGAAATGGATAGCCAGGGTTTACTGACGCACAGACTAACTTTATCCAAACTACATAAAGAACTTGAGAAATTAGACATCAACAAACCAAATAATCCCATTTTAAAAATGAGGTACAGGCCTAAATGGAGAATTCTCGTTAGAGGAATGTCAAATGGCTGAGAAACACTTTAAGAAGTGTTCAACTTCCTTAGCCATCGGGAAAATGCAAATCAAAATTACTTTGACATTTCATCTTACACCTGTCGGAATGACTAAGATCAATAACATAACTCACAGCTTATTTAGTGAGATGTGGATCAGGGGAAACACCCTCCATTGCTGGTGGGGGTGCAAACTTGTATAGCCACCATAGAAATCAATATGGCAGTTCCTCGGAAAATGAGGAATTGATTGATCTCAATACCAAGCTATACCACTCATGGGCATATACCCAAAAGACACTCCATCCAGCAAGGACACTTACTCAACTATGTTTATAGTAGCTTTATTCATAATAGCCAGAAACTGAAAACAACATGGATGTCCCTCAACTGAAGAATGGATAAAGAAAATAGGGCATATTTATACAATAGAGTATTTCTCAGGTGTTAAAAACAGAGATATCATGAAATTTTCAGGCAAATGGACAGAACTAGAAAGAAAAAGAATCATCCTGTGTGAGGTAACCCAGACCAAGAAAGATAAACATGGTATATACTCACTTATAAGTAGATATTAGCTATAAAGTAAAGGATAAAGTGCAACAACCCACATACCCAGAGAAGCTAAGTAACAAGGAGGGATCTAGGGGGAAACCCCTGGATCTCACTGGGAAGGAGAAATAGAATGGATTTTGCTGATAGACTTGGAGTGGGTGAGAATGGGAGCAAGAAGGAACAGGTTGGGGAGGGAGGGGCAGAGGCAGTGAGTATAGAGATGATGGAATTGGAGGGTATTTAGGGGACACTTGGAAATCTAGTGCAGTGGAAATTTCCTTGAATCTATGGGAGTGAACTTAGCAAGGACTTCTAGTAATGGGGGAGACAGAGCCTGAACCAGCCATCCTCTGTAATTAGAGAAAACGTGCCTCTGCTGCTGTTTATTGCTATGAAGAGACACCATGACCAAGGCAACTCTTATAAGGAAAGTGTTTAACTGAAGGCTTGCTTACAGTTTCAGAGGTGACCATGGTACCACAGGTTTGCAAAAAGTTCCTGCATCAAAGGAAAAAGGGAAAGGATGTTAGAGAAGGAAATTGGATTCCCTCTTCTGGCTTCTACCTATAAGTACATGAATAATAAATAAATATTTTTATCAAATAAATAAAAAAATTGAAGCAAATTTGGGGCTGGGGGAGATGACCAAATGGGCAAATTTAAGGATATGAGTTTAATCCCCAGAGCCCACTTAAACTCTGGCCACAGGAGCACACATCTGTAATCTCAGCTTTCCCACTTAGAGAGGGGAGGTGGAAACAGGAAGATCCACAGAGTTCCAGGCCATCTAGCCCAGTAACACAAGCCTGTCTCAGATAATGTTGAAGACAAGCCCAAGGTCAACACATATATTTGTGCATACACACACACACACACACACACACACACACACCACATCACGAAACACATGATTCTTTACTCAGCATCTAGACATGTTTTGAATTTATTTTAACTGAAATAGCAATTGCAAAAAAGTGATAGTTTATACACTACATGTCTAAATAAATCAAGGGAAGGAGTATTTTCATCATGAACACCACTGTAAGACAATGTAACTCATGTAGAGCCATCTTTCAGGGCCATGAGCTCACATAGGAAAAATAAAGTAACATGAATGTCCTAGAGCCTCTATTAGTACAACAGTAACATTTCTTTGAGACAGTACCTCAAGACTACAATGAGTTGATTTTTCCAGAACAATCACACTAGGGATTTGATTCTACTAGGTGGACAGAGAAGCTAAACCTGGAGAAAATGAAAAGAAAATGGTGAAATTTGAAATAAATGTCATATTTCCTGTCACTACCACAATGGCTATTTTGAAAATCAAACATACACAAACCAACCAACAACAGAACAAAAAAACAAAACAAAACCCCCATGGTTCACTACAGATACCACTGGATTTAGAACCACCTAGGAGACTGTTGGGGTGCACCTTTGGGTGTGATTGTGAGGGAAATTGTAGAGATTAATTGAATTAAGGAGACCCACTCTGATATGGGTGACGCCTTCCCATGGATCAGGCCAGGAAGGCACACAGAATAAAAAGGGCAAAGGAGGAGGCTTGCACAGAGCCAGCATCCCTATGGATCCCTGCTTGGCTACCATGTTGCACAGAGCCAGCATCCTATGGATCCCTGCTTGGCTACCATGTTGCACAGAACCAGCATCTCCACGGTTCCCTGCTTGGCAACCATGTGAACTGTCCTGTTCCATCCACCACATATTCTCCAGTTTGATGGATGGATGGACACTTCCACAACTGTGAGCCCAAATAAGTCCTTGGTCTCTTAAGTTTCTCTTGCAGGTATTTTTGGCCTTAGTGATGAAAGCTAAGTAGCTATTTTTGTAGAAATTACAATAAAGAAATGAACATACACATCAGCTTTCTAGAGCACTGCTTAACTGGTGCCTTCAGCTGTTTTTTTTTTTAATTCCTTGAAAATGCAAGGATACTAAAACAGTTAACTTTGTTTAGAACTTACATGAAGTGCAAAATATCCCTGAAGTTTATTTTAATGTATCTGCTATAGCTCAAGGAAGCAGTCTTGTTATTGATATACAGACTTGATTTATGGACAACATGACAGCTGGCAAGATTATTGACTTCTGGTGAAACATCTGACCAGAGCAACATCATGAGAAAAATGATCAATCAGAGTTGACTTTCCTGGGGGGATTTAATCTACTTGCCTATCTGTTGACTCTACAGACACTGCGGAGTGTCCCCTGTCTCCTGAGGATTGAGAAGAGTGGGGGAGCATGCCAGGTGAGTTGTCTAAGGCACAGGGTTTAAATTGATTAGATAGTTTATTTAGGAGACACTGTCTGAGATTATATAATGTAACACACCCTCTAGTAGCAGTAGAGAAGTTTAGAGTTATCAAGTCCAGTAACTATGGGTCAGGAAGTCATAGGGCCCAGGACAGGAGTGAGGGTCAGAATTTAGCCATTGCAAGCTCTAGCAAACCCCCAACTCAATGGCTGTATTAACAGTGAAAAACCTCAAACATACTGAAGAAAGATGTACAGAAAATTCTTGTTTTACAGATATTGGAAACTACCTCATCAACATTTATTTGGTCGAAAGACTCATGGCAATTCTTGAAGAGGAGATCTATGGAATATTCTAGTGTGGGCTGCCTGTCTCTGTTACTGAAACAACTATTAACATTGCTTCGTTACATATCATGTGCCAAGCATGTTGGTGGGAGAACACCCGTCTTAGTCTCACCTCATCTTTGTGAACTAGAGTCATTGCCCTCATCCTGCTTTAAAGGCAGGGAAGCTGAGGCACAGGGACTCAAGACCTCACCCATGGTCTGATTGTAACTCAAGCGTGGACTCTGATTCTCTGGGCATCACTGGATGTGTACATGCAGGCAGAAGAAAGCCAGCTGTCCTTCCCAACTCCCTCCAGGCAATCTCCCTAGAGCACGATGTTTCCCCACAGAAGGAAGAGGAGAGAAGTGTGCCTCAGTGTGTCATACCTGACCAAGCCACCTGATGCAATGCTGTTGCTGACGGTTCTTTCCCTGTGGTGAGGGAATCACTACATTTTTCCAGCTAAATTATGACCACAGTGCCAGAGGCCACCGAGAGCTACACTCCAAGGTCCTGTGGTTCTGACATAGTGGCACAGTGAGTGAGTGAAGCCTTTAGCAGGAGCCCTGTTGGGAGCGTCCTAGTTGAACAATGACTCCTCTGTCCAAAAATATCGCCCAGACTGTTTGCTTCGCAATCAGGCAGCCACTTGTTCTGAATGCCATGTTTCCCTTAGGCATTAGCTGCTGACAGCCACACAGCAGCCATTGCTCGTAGCAGCTGTGATGAAGACAAACGGGGCAGCAGGCTGCTGTTAACGGATCCACGCAGATTCATCTCAGCTTCAGACATCTGACGAACTGACTCGGAGGGGTGACTTCAGGGCTCTAGCTGGCATTGGCTGTAAAGGAGTCGGATTATCTAAGGGTGGGAAGCTTGAGGTTGGTATTCTCTGCAGAGAGGACACCAGCTCTGATATCTAACTTGGTGTTTCAAGCCACATTGGTGCATCTCATAAGATCATTTGGTAGGGTTGATTCTGTTTGATTGGCACCACTGTGGCTTTTTGTTTGGAGTTGCTGCCTCTATTCATACAGCACTGAAATAAACATATTGGAAAGGCATTTGAGGTTGGAACCTGGGCTGTCTGTCCCAGTCACTCATACTCTGATATGCTAGGGCAGTAATGACATGTCAGGTCCTCTGAAAGGGAGCTGTGTGGGTGCTGACATTGTGTGTATACCACTAGCATACTTATTTGTCTTTCTGAATTTTACAAAGTAGGTACTTTGCTGAGGCAGGTGAGACAATGTATGTCTGTGATGTCAGCACTCCAGGGGCAGATGCAGAATGAAACTGCAAAGCCAGCCTGGGCTACATGACAAGACCCTGTCACAGACAACCCAAGGGCTAGAGATGGAATTCAGTCATAGACCCTTGCCTAGCATAAGAAAGGGCCTGGCTTTGGTTCTTAGCATCACAATCTTCAAAGAAATAAAATCTCGTTCATGGCATCAACAAGAAGCAGCACTGTAGGAAGATGTAGTTTTGGGTATGTGGGGAAAACACATGTTTCCCTTTTCTTCTTAAACTTTGCAAAAATGAGCCTTTTAATGTGAAATAATAAAGTTGTGAGAAGCAGGAGGGCCGTTTTCTTCCCCCTTGTGAATGAGTGAGACTGTGGTCATGTCTAAGGATGTCCCAGGTCAATTTGAAATTCCAAGAGAGTCACATAAGAGGACTGCTATTCTTCCTATGGAAGTAGGGGGTTTCCCTAGGCTCTAGGCCACAATAGTATCACACCAACTTCCACACTTTAGAGGCACATGTACAGGTGCATACATACACAATATATACCATAAAACTGCACATGTACACAGAACACACACACAGCAATACACAAGAGCAATGTGCAAATGTGCACATACAGCATATGTAAACATACACACATACAATTGGGCACACATGACACATACAAGACATACACATATATGCACACACAATATATGCAATATTACATGGATATGTGCATCTACATACTTCTTACTCCTTAACAACCACTCAGCAGCTCTCTGCAGTTCTACCAGAGAGGCCCAGCCCCCCCCCAGACTCCCTCAGCGTCAGACGGCAGCTGGGACCAGCAGGAGCCAGAGGAAAGTACAGGACCACACGTCTGGTCACAGGACAGACCCTCCTAAAGCCAAGCTTCCCAGTGGTTTGCCATATGGGCCCATGTGCCTACTCAGTGGGGGCCACTGTGACGGGCTTTCCACAGGTCTGTAGTGTCATTCTTTCCCACTGGAGCTGAGAGCCAACTGCGAAGCAGACATGACAGCCAGACAGATGGAGATCAGAAGGCCAGCTCTGTTGCTCATCAAAGGGTGGCCCCCGGATGGGTTGGCCCCCTCTGCTTGTCCCGTCTGCCATCTGTTTTGGGACATCCCAGGAGGGGAAACTGGGGACTTAAAAATCAGACATTTTACCCAGATTGCTGCCTTTCATTGGTCCCGTGGGGAAAGGGAGGAAATCTGATGCCAGCTGTCTACAGTATTGTGGTGACTGGACCAGCCAGTGGACAATAAGCCAATGGTGGCTGTCACCGCAGATGAGACATCACTCTTCAGATAAAGGGCCAGTAGGAAGGGGACGAGAGGCCAGCACGGTTACTCAAGAGTACTTTCAGAGGGGATGAAGAGCAGCCTGGCTCTGTGCCTCTTCGTGGTAAATGTCACACCAGCCCCTCATAAGGAGGACTCGCTCCTCAGATCACCCACTTCTCTTGAGGTGCCTTCTTGAGACTTCCGGTAGCAAGGATGTACTTCTCTGCAAGAAGCAAATATACGGGTCCAAATAATAAAATATTCAAATTTACTTTGAGCCACGCTGAGATCCAGGACGAGATTGCATTCCTTCCTTTATTGCTTTGCGTGCTACCTAGCCACACTGCCAGCGTAGCTTATATAAGATTCTGAGATGTGATTAAATGTCAACATTAAGATGATCTGGGAATAAAATGTCAACAGGCTGAAGTTGAATACCAAGCCTGTTCTCTTATTAAATTCCGTTGGAGGAAGGATGAAGCTCCGCCGTGATCGTGATGCAGGGACAGACAGATGAAACCCCAGGGCCTTCGAACAAGGACAGTTTATCCCAAGGACTCCCCCCATCCCATCATGTGGGATCTGCTCTGTGCCCCAAGAGCTCTTTATCCCTCTGTCCCCATAAGCAGCAGCTACTGACCTTGGGACCAGGCTGAGTGAGCTCGTGTGGTGACAGGACTGGCCAGAGCCATCTGACAGAGGCTTCAGCTCCCCTATCACGCCCAGGGACCCTGGCTCCTTAGTGGTTCTGTCTGATCAGGTGTATATTCCAATAAATCACGTTCTTCTGTCCTTAAAGCAATTTGTTTCCTATCAGAGGACAAAACCAGACACCCAGGGATGAGAATTTCAGCTCAGCCCTGATGATTCTGAGTGGGAGGTGATGTGTGTGGGGGTGATGGTCAGGTAGGCTGACTCCTGCTCTCCTCTCCAGATTCCCACACCCAATGGTCTAGCCCTAGGTACAGTCCTCATGCTGTGTTTCTCAGATAGACACTTGCCAGCTCACACCAACCACTCAGGAATGGACAAGATTTGTCCATTTATTTCCATATTCTTTCTTTCCTCCCCTAACTAAACAGATGTTTATTAAGTGTCCACGGCTTCTGAACACGGCTTAAATAGAAAATAATCCTGTTCTTCTGGGCCTTGTATTTCAAACAATCCCCATTGCTTATTGCCTTTTAGCACATTGTTCTAATGAGACTGACTTTATAATCTGCAAGGACAACTGATTAAAAAATTTTTTTGCTCATAGTTCTCACAAGATTCGAGGCCCAGGCACGTTCCCCTCTTGGTTCCTCAGAGACAAATGCAGCCTCTCCTTGCTAAGCTGCTGCCTGTGAAGGGCGGATAAGTCCAGGGGAGAGGCTGGGGAGGGAAATCCCAGATCACTGGCTTCTGCATCCTGCTGGCATGGCTTGGGGATACACTCAGCAGGCTGGGTTTTTAAGTTCCCAGCGGGCTGTGGACCCCCAAGTGCATACATACCTCAGTAGTTAGAAGTTGGTGACATTAATACAGGAGTCCATGGTTCTGATCTGGTGTAGCACAGTGTCCCTAAATGGAGCCGAGATGGGAGAAGGCCATTTGTCTTAGAGGGAGAACAACTGTGGGAGTCCATCTTTGGAACTCCTGAGACATTTGCAGGGCAAGTCATCTTGTTACACAGTAGCATTTTACAGCCTCTGCATCTGTTTACAGATGAGGGACCTCCAACGACTGGGAAGCCCAGCGTGAGAATTACATGATGTGCCACACATTACATTAATGTGTGGGCATGCGTCTTTGTGGTTCTACCAATCTCTTTTTTAAAATACACATCTTCAATCCTTTGAAGTCAACACATTCTCCCATGTAAGTGTTTGACAAATACAATGTATGTTCAGATGTAATTATGTTGTTACTGCAAGGGTGACTTGCCCTTTGAAATGCTACCAGCAAGATTATAAATAAACACGGGACAAATGAAGCTAATTAGATACCCACAATGATAATTTAAACTTTGACTCAGGAAATGGGCAAGCCCAGCAGGCACAGTAGAGCTGGGAGCTGGGGGCAAGCGTCCTCTCCCTCCCTAGCCTGTGCTGGGGGAAGCGTCCCCCTCCCTCCCTAGCCTGTGCTTGGGCAAGCGTCCCCCTCCCTCCCTAGCCTGTGCTGGGGCCGAGCATCCCCCCCTAGCCTGTGCTGGGGGCAAGCGTCCCCCTCCCTTCCTAGCCTGTGCTGGGGCCGAGCATCCCCCCCTAGCCTGTGCTGGGGGCGAGCATCCCCCTCCCTTCCTAGCCTGTGCTGGGGCGAGCGTCCCCCTCCCTTCCTAGCCTGTGCTGGGGCTGAGCATCCCCCCATAGCCTGTGCTGGGGGCGAGCATCCCCCTCCCTTCCTAGCCTGTGCTGGGGCTGAGCATCCCCCCCCATAGCCTGTGCTGGGGCGAGCGTCCCCCTCCCTCCCTAGCCTGTGCTGGGGTGAGCGTCCCCCTCCCACCCTAGCCTGTGCTGGGGCGAGTGTCCCCCTCCCTCCCTAGCCTGTGCTGGGGTGAGCGTCCCCCTCCCTCCCTAGCCTGTGCTTGTCCATGTTTCTTGGTGAGGCTGCCTCTCTCTCACCAACTGTTTCTGTCCCCAGTGGTCATCAGATAACTAACATCCCTGACATGGCTTTTTGTCATTTCAATGTGTATATTTCAAGGCTAAATGGGAGCAGCTAAAGTGTGTGATGACCATTGGTTTCCTATTAAGAGCTAAAGATGTATGCATACTTTGAGATTTGACTTGAAATGTAAGTTTAGTTCTCCAGAGAAGTTTAAAAAAAAAATCTCAAAAAAGAAAAAACAAAAACAAAACCCAAACAACAACAACAACAACAAACCCGAATGCTTCTAGGCAGGGCAGAAGCGAGGGCGGAGAGAGAATGTGCTGTAATGTAATCGATGTAAATTGCTCTGAGCCCTTGGCTGGGTGCTTATGTCTTCGTTCATATCATCCTGACACAGACTATTAATCCATTAAGCAGCAAAAGGCTGAGCTAAACCAGATCTATCTTGTAAGGGAGTTAGTTTAGCTCAGGTTGGTACTTTATTGGTTTTGGCCAAAAGGCCTCTGGAAAACCTCATAGTCGCACTGTGATTTTTAAGCACATTTCAAGTACGGAAGCAAAATAATGTTAATTATTTTCTGTCAGACATTCATTAAAAACAAATCACCATCCTGTAAACCAAACATGTACACACATAACTCCACACTTTGAATGACTGGGTAAAGGGTGATTTAAAAAAAAAGTGAAGTGTCGGACTTGAGACGGGACGGTGGGTGAAAGTGTTTGCCCCGCGAGCTCCTGTTCTGTCCCCCCCACCCCCCGAAGCCACAGCAGGGAATAGGAAGGTCTATATGGTGCACACTGTGCTATCAGCACCTCCTATAGCAAGACAAGAGGAAGAGACAGGCCGCGAGCCCAGGCCCGAGGTCCAACTCTAAGTTAGGCCTTCCTAAGCTACCATCTTCCATGCAGACATCCTGGGGACAGCAAGTCACAGAGGAGCAACAAGGATCTGGGATGCAGAGATCTGACCTAGGTGAACTGTGGAATCTTCTGGGCCGTGCTCTGAATAGATGGAGGCCAGGTTCAAAAACGCATCGCCCTAAAGCAGGATGTGACCAAGATCACTGTCAGTATCTTATGCTCCCTAGGAAAAAACATCATGTCTATAACCCAGCCTGTCAGAAGAGAGGCTTGAGAACTATGCAGTCACACCGAAGCTGGCTGGCCGCACAGGGCTCTGAGTCCCTAAGGGATCCCAGTGAGGCGCAGCTGGGGATTTAATGTCCACATCCTTAGGGTTTGAATAAGGCATGCTTTTCAACAGAAAGCT
The DNA here is from genome assembly GCA_964023405.1 of Apodemus agrarius. Lineage (NCBI taxonomy): Eukaryota > Metazoa > Chordata > Mammalia > Rodentia > Muridae > Apodemus > Apodemus agrarius. The sequence goes on along the minus strand of OZ030018.1, from coordinate 3,082,450 downwards.
CGCAGTGGTCCCTTCTTCCTTTCTAGAATGTTTGATTGGGCTTCATTAGGACAGTGAGTGGCACGTGTCATGCTTTTATGGTAGCTGCTGTATAAGGTTATTCAACATCTGTGGTCAACATGAACACGTGTTGTTCCAGGAAGCGTTCGTGAATCTTCAAAGGAGCAGATTCCGATGTAATTACGTTAGGGTCTCTATGTAAGCTCGAGCTTGGGACACACCACTCAGTCTCTGATGCAGGAGAATGTAGCTTCGAGTCTAATTTTAATCAGGTATTTATAGAGGCAAGAAGGGGGTATCTAGCCTGGCACACATCTGATTGGGGAGGCCATTATGGCCTTTAATATAATTATAGCTTTCCTCCGGATTGGCGGTTGTTAGGAAGTGAAGTGTCAGGAGCAGGCTTGTAACCTGGAGGTGCAGGTTTGTTGGGGGATGGGGGATGGAGGACGGAGGTAACCTGGAAACTAGTGCTAGATGTGGGTTTTGTCGGGGGCAGGGGCGGGGTAGCCTGGAAACTGGTGCTAGGCACTGGCCTGTTCGATAGCTCGAGTCCAACCTTAGGTCAGATCAGGTTCTCTAAGAAGGAGTCCGAACCCAAGCTAGCGGACAAAAGTGACTCAGGGAAGACAGGGTTGGTTTTAGCTCACAGCTGAAGGGCACACCAGCCCTCCACTACGTGAGGAGGAGGAGTGTGAGAGGTTTAGTTAGACCAGCAGGAGCGTGGCACTTGTAGCCAGAGTCAGGAGGCAGAAAGATAAATGCTGGTGCGCTCTGTTCACTTCTCCCGGATCACCTGGCCAGGGTCCTATAGATGCTGTTGTTCATATTCAGAATGGATCTTCCCGCTTTAGTTAATCGTCTATGGGCAACTTCACAGAGACACCCAGCGATTTCCTCCCAAGTGATGCCCGTTCCAAAGCGAGAGTGCTCTGCCGTGTGCGGTGCCAGTGGTGACCAGTGCGCATGCGCACCCTCCCCCCTTTGGTGCACACAGCGGGCTCATGCACCCGGCTTCACTTGCTCAGATCCCTGCTGTTTGGCTGCCAGAAAGAGTCAGATATTTGCCGCCAAAATTCGTCAATTAATTGGTGTCACGTGTACAATTTTCTCCACCCTCTCCCTATCAATTATTTTTCTTAAGTTTTTACTACTTAGAGAAAAAGGAAAACAACTTGCAGTGCTCAAAGTCTCATTAGGAGATATGCTGTTGCCTATTCTAAATCATCCCTGGTTTGGTTTGCATCAATTCCTCACTTAATTCAGTTTATTATACCTGTGTTTCAGGGTCCTCCACCTTTAAGTCACGACTTCACGCACTGAGCCAATCCCCTGGCTCACCTGTCCATTTTTTTGGTTGCTAAGGAGCCTCCTCGTCTGGATCCACCCCTCCCACCCCCATGAGGCGGTGTTACAATAGTTGCATCGCCAATAAGCAGCATTCCACCGTAGCTTTTGAACAGTTTCTGCCTCCAGACTCCAGCCTTAGTTTCTGTTAGTGATGGACTGTGACATCAAGGACGATATGGACCCTTTCTTCCTCAAGTAGTTTTTGGTCCATGTTATATCGCAGCCACAAAGAGGTGAGCTAGCCAGCCCTTTTCTTACGATTCGAGAATCCTGGCTAATCATCTCCATACTGTACTGGTTAATGAACAAGCCCTCCGTGGCGCGCCCTGCCTACCCACAGCTGAGGGCAGTAAGTTTGGCTGCGTTTGAGTCATTGGTTATATGTCGATGCGTTTACCCACAGACATCATTAAGGAAATTTTAATGATAGAGGGATAGCATGGAGACTCGGAGTCTTACTCTCGCGTGCTAGAGTCCTCACTGCGGTGTGGGAGTTCTGAGCTCTGAGAGGGGGGAGGAGTGTAAGCGGACTTGAGTTTTAACCGGCACTGGATATTTTGATATAGACTGTAAAACTAACAGCGATTTGCATAAATGACTAAGAAACTACCAATTATTCATGGCCAGGAAATTCTAAAAGATCTGCAGTGTTGGCCTAGGTTCTGTAATTGAAATAAGGTTATTTTAAGAAGAATATTGATTTATGTAGCTAATTTGTCACAACCTTTTATTTCCCTCATGAAGATCTATTAAAGTATTGTTTTGTTTTGTTTTTTTAATTTTCACAGGCCCTAGAGACATTAAACCTTCATAGGACTAGAAAATGGATCGTGGTAAATTGAATTCAGTGCCAGAGTGGTTAAATCCTTCTTCCATTGTAGAGATGGAAGCCATGGACTGTACGGGTGTTTGGAAGAAAACATGTTTATTCAATTTCTAAGTTCAACAAGCAACTACTGTGCTGCCTCCTTCTGAGGCTCTGTGCCTTTTGCTAGACACACGGGGTGTAACGTGGCCCTTGGCCTTTAGAAAGAGTGTGTCCCAGACACAGGTATATAATTAGAGCAGTAAATCAAATCTCCACAGCATCCAAGCACAGCAATCCCTGGAACATGATGAAGACAACCCCACAGACATTGTCTGATAAAAAGGACACATTAAACATTCTGCTTCAGTGTCCATGAAGTCACATATGAAAAATAATCTTAGGAGAAGTACCATTATTCTGAGATCATATTAGTGACAATATCCAAAAATAAAGTCTTGAAACATCAGTCCTGGCAGTAGTTGGATGGTATAAAATTATAATTTTCTACTTTATGAACACAACACTTTTATGAATTTGTTAAGAATTCCAGAAAGCTTCTTATTACATTCACCCCTACTGCTCCCCTCCAGAACCCCCCTCCCTCCTCCCTCTCCCCCAACCTCCTGTCCCTTTTCATTTTAGATTCTCCATACTGTTGAGTACAGGGAGACATTTAGAGGCTCTCTCTCTCTCTCTCTCTCTCTCTCTCTCTCTCTCTCTCTCTCTCTCCTCTTTCTCCCTCCCCCTCTTTCCTTCTCCCTCGTCTCTCTCACTTGCTCTCCCTCTCTCCTTTCTCTCTATCTCTCTCCCTCTTTCCCTCTCTCCTTCTCTTCTCTCTCCCTCTCCTTTCTCTCCTCTTCTTTCTCTCCCTCTCTCCTTTCCCTCCCTCTCTCCCCTCTCTCTCCCCTCTCCCTCTGTCTCCCTCTCTCCCTCTCCCTCTCCCTCTCCTCTCTCCTGACTCTCTCCTTCCCTCTCTCCCTCTCTCTCCTCTCTCTCCTCCTCTCTTCTCTCTCTCTCCCCTTTCTCTCCCCCTCTCGCCTTTCCCTCCCTCTCTCCCCTCTCTCTCCTCTCTCCTGATTCTCTCCTCTTTCTCTCTCCCTCTCCATTCTCCCACTCCTTGACCCTTTCACTCTCCCCCTCCCACTCAGTGTCTCTCACACACTCCTCTTTTTCTCTGTCTTTCTCAAATCTTCTGTGAGAAGATATGCCCTGTGTGCACACATACTACTAGTCTCGGGTAGAAACACCAGTGGGAGGTGCTGTGAACCTTAAGTAGTCAAAGGAAGCTGATAAGTGTGAACCTTGGGGAAAGTGAAAATCTGAGCGTGTGGGAAGGACTGCACAAAGCCATGAATTTCCAGCATGGGCCAGACCCTCACTGGTCCTGTTGTCCTGGAGACTGGGGTCGTTTCACCAGGTTCCCAAGGAGGGTTAAAACATAAGCAATGGGTTGAAGCAGCGGGCTTTTGTCTAGAAAGGTCTCTTTGACTGGTGAAGTGAGTGCTAATGGGGAAAAGAATCACAATTGCAAAGATCCCACGAGGGGATGGTCCTAGAATGAATGGGAAGATGGTGGGAGTATTGCCAGAGGCAGGCCAGGAAGGGACAGAGAGAAGTGGCAATGGGGAAATTTCACATGACTTGTCACTTGTTTCATTGACACTTGGAAAGGAACTTCATCGGAGATAGAGTGACCCCTAAGGAATGATACTGGGGGAGACAGGGAGGTAATTAAGTCAATAGAGAAAATGTGAGAGCCTGATGAGAGGTGGGATAATTATTCCAATGCAGCCCAAGGAGTCTGAGCTTCTTGTAGGCAATGGTATCCAAGGATGGAGCTGGGGATTATGGGATGGGAGCTGCCAGCCTACGGGCCAGGTAGATACACAATGTATGAGCTTGACACAGACTGTGGCGTGAAGACAGCAGATGATTGGTTTGAACGTGGGCAGATGAGAGGCAGCTTTCAAGGAAGACAGAGGGAGTGTTCAAGGGGATGTAGCATGCAGGCAGGTCCAGGGAAAGAAGCTTCCAGAAGGCCAGGATGGTTGGAAGCACCTCACAGCACAGGAAGTATCGAGATGGTGCGGAGTGGGGGGCGGGGGTCAACTACCACATGAGCTCATTTGGAGTGAGAAGAGATGGGGAAGCTGGTGTGGATTGTTGGTTTGGGCTGAGAAGCATGGGGAAGCTGGTGTGAACTGTTGCTTTGGGCTGAGAAGCATGGGGAAGCTGGTGTGAACTGTTGCTTTGGGCTGAGAAGGATGGGGAAGCTGGTGTGAACTGTTGCTTTGGGCTGAGAAGCATGGGGAAGCTGGTGTGAACTGTTTGGACTACAGATATGCATCTTTAGATAGTGTGAGAAGAGGGAGGGCCCTCCTCTTGCTGCTGTGCTGTGCAGGCAGGATAAGGTCACATCACTGGGATGCTCCTTCTTCAGCCTGTCCACTGCTTTTCTCAAGACCACCAGCTGTAGATCAGAGTCTTCCTGTTCAGAGAAAGCCGACCCTGTCCATTGAAGCCTGGCTACCAGCAGCCCACCAGTAGAGTACACAGCCAGCTCCCTAGCCTGTGAATACCAGAATTCTCTCCAGGCAACAAAATGTCACCCGGGAGGGAAAACAGAGAGTCATTACCCTGGGCGAAGAATAAATAGAACCTTCGCAAACATCCTTCAAGAGCGAGACTGGAGCAGAGGGTGGATGAAAACCAACGAGGTTGTAAAGCTGTCTCATGGAGGCGTGGCTGGTGATGGATGCCACACCTCCCAGCAGCGCCTGAACCGTCCCAGCAAAGCAAGCCATTATTTTTGCCTAAAGCAATCAACAGTTTGTCTTTGTAAGGACAATAAAAAGCTGTGAATGTCAATAATAAAAAGCATCGCGTGTGGACACACAGGCCTGGCCTCCCGTCCTAATTCTTGGGAAGCGAGAGCTCACGGCAACAGTCATTTATTCGGAGCATGCGGTGAATGGGACCCACCCGTCCCTTTTGTGAAAGTCTTCCTGCGTCTTCAGGAGCTGGTTGTAAGCCCGGTTAGTCACGTGACTTTTTCTCTACTTCATCGAGGATGATAGAAGAAGATGCTCTTCCATTTTCGAGTTGCTCTTCCACGTTGTAGATTCTGGAGACGATTCCTGGTTACTAGAGGATGCATTCTGCCTCTTGCTCATGATTACGTCTCATAAGATGATGGGAACATGGGCCACCCAGTGTGCACTCTCCTCTCATACCAAGTATGCAGCTGTGACTCCCACGCTTGGTTGTAACACGTGGATTAATGTAGTCGCTCAAGAAATAACCACTGTGTGTCTGTTTTGTGTCAGAGATGGGGCTGCCCACAGGAGAGCTTGGCTCATGGTCCATAACATTGTTGATCTTGATCTTGATCTTTCTTGTCCAGCTTGAGGAGAAGAACCACCCATGAGCCAAATGTGAGAAAATGAATGAAGGCGGCCGGCTTTCCTGTTTAAGAGGAAAGAGTGATAAAGCTGTGAGCAGGATGAAGATATGGCGAGGTTGGGTTTGGCTGATACAGTTATGGACAGTTGGTCTGAAGAGGATAATTATTCTGGTGCCTATGGGAAGAGATACAAAACTTACAATTAAGTTCTGGAGAAAGGCACAGCCTCTTCCAAGAACAGAGAGGACGACAGAAGGAGAGACTAGGGAGGCAGGAAATGAGAGTTAGATGGAGGCAGGGGCCGACTCATCATGCTTTGGACACATCTACATTCTAAACCCAGCAACACAGGAGAGTCCCCAGAGCGGTTCAGCTGCAGGTGGGAGAAGGCTACGCCACAAGGCCTTGCCCACTAGAAAGAAGGCTCTTTGGGAATAGTCATATAGGGACAAGACAGCCAAGGAGGCATTCATTCATCGGGTAAATTAATGGAAGGATGCTGGTAAGGCTGATGGTGGTGGGAGAAGAGAGAGAGAAGGGGGGATTTACAGTGTGTGATACATGGGCAGCAGGAAAAGCCACAGTTCTCTGGGAGTGTGTGTGAGCAATGTAAAAACCTAGAAGGTGATGCCCGAGGCAACACAAGGGCTTTAGAAAGGGATTAAGGGACCACAGGTATTCATTTATTGATCTGTATGGGTGTATTCCTGGTACCAGAGGAGGCCAGAAGAGGGCCCTGGGTTCCCAGGACCTGGACTTAAAGACAGTTGCAAGCAGGATGCTGGGACCCGAAGCCTGACCCTCTGCAAGTGTAGCCTCTGTCCTTAATCACTGGCTCATCTCACCATACCCATCCTAGATATTTTAACGGAGCCAGTCCAATCTCAGGATCTCTCAAACGCAGAGTGAATGAAAGGCTTGCCACCAGAGAAGAGATTCCGCTGTGAGAGAAACCCCAGCTGTGTTAGCTGGGTCTGAAGATGGACGTGGGCGTGGGTGAAGGCAGGAGGCTGCCTCTACAGGATGGAGCAGTGCCAAGATGGTGGCGAGCGAGTCAGGAGAGCTCAGCACTGCAGGTTCCTCTGTCAGTGACCTGACAGCAGCAACGGCCCTCTCCGGCTTAGAGTCTGCAGAATAGGGCCTGGTCCTGCCCACGGCTTGTCTTTAGCTCAATAAGACCATGTCTGACTTAGGTGTTTGTTTTCTTGAATGCAAGTTTCGGGCAACTTGTTACAACAAAATGCTAACCAATACAGTCCCAGCATCATGACAATACAGCTGTAACCAATACAGCCGATTATGTGTGGGAGAGGCTGCAGGGGTTGGGGGAGTTACCAGACTGACCCCATGGTCCATCAGTGAGCAGTTATACCAGACATTGAGGTAAGAAAAATCAGACAAACAGACCATGGAGGGTGGAAACTAAACATAAATGTTGGAGGTATCAAATCTGACACGCCATTAGGATTCTCACAAGGAAGTTGAAACCGTGAAGCCAATTTGCTATGGAAGCCTCAAGCCCAGAGGAGGAGGCTGAGCTAGTGAAAACCTCTGCACAGAAATAAGGCAGGTGACATTTACAAGCATGGTCCCAACTGACAGAATAGGGGGTGTCTCTATGCAGAAGAGCAAACTCAGGCCAGGACTCTGAAGCATTCAAAGGTTGGGTAGAGACGGAAGAGGAAATGATGAGGGGACAGAGAGGGAGCTCTGGTGAGATAGGGAGGCAGTCTAGAGGTCACAGGGTCAGAGGTCACAGGGTCAGAGATCACAGCATCAGAAAGGTAAAAGGGGAGAAGTACTGTAATGGGTATGACAGCACTCACCAGAACATGGCCATTCAGTATCGGTCATAGTCCCCGGCAAGTCCATGTTTGTATGTCATTGTATATTGGCAAACATGGAAGTCAAGGTAGAACAGGAGGAAGAACTGCTGAGTCATGTGTTTAGTGGATTCCAGAGAGGTCAGTCAGGTGTGGATCCTGATATGGGTTAACTAGCAGGGGTGGGGTTGGGGGGTGGGGGTGGGGGTGGAGACAGAGATGGAGACAGAGACAGAGATAGACAGAGAAACAGAGACAGAGAGATAGAGACAGACACAGAGAGACAGAGACAGATAGAGGCACACAGAGACACAGAGACACAGAGAGAGAACAGGAGGTACATGTGTATATTCTCCAGTTCTTGCTCTGAGACTCTCATGTGGAGCTGTGCTAACAGGAAACCACCATCAAATGCAGACTCCTGACCCTGCACCTCTAAAGCTCTAAGTTAATACAAACACCTTTGCCTTATGAGATACACAGCCTTGGGTATTTCCAGCAAATGAATGGGAAATGCTACGTTCCTTCTAGGAGTTTTATCCCGCATCTCTAGATCATAGAGACTTCCACAGAGAATGGAGGATCACCGTCTCCTTCTTCCACAGGGAGACGCTGTCTTCTGGAGGGCTGGGTGAAACACTGCCATGGTGGTGGTGGAGGGAGCACTTGACGCCGGCCTTCTAGAAGCTGCTGAGCTTACAGCGGGCCCACAGGGAGGGGGTATCTTCTTCTTGGCTGACATCTTGGAGGAGAGAGCTGCAAGAGCATTTCAGTGGTTCTCAACGGGGTCTTCACCGTCAGCCTCTGAAGGCTGGCAGCAGGCTGGCCCGTCTCCCCTGTCCCTTGTTTGCACATCAGGTTCAAAGCTTGTCTCTCTGTGGCTCTTCTCCAGCTCTGAGTGCTGGTAACAGCTGTAGAGAAGTCTTTGTGCCTTTGTGAATGTTTGACCTAAAAGAAACCTGTAAGGTTAATACTGAACATCCGTTAACACCCATAATGGTATATAAACCAGCAGTGACTTCTGCAGAGACTGAGGCTCAGAGTTGGTTTTTATGCAGCAGCCGTCTCAGGCAGGGGGATAACTGTTAGCAAGCCCGTGAGAACCACCACCTTTTCTTAGGCTTTGTGCTTTCTGGTCCTCCTGTAGACCCTCGCCAAATGATGCTCAACATCTCCGCCCACAACCCAGTGATTCTCAATAGCGACCTGTTTCTTCCAGCCCATGCTCTGTCTGTGTTAGTGCTTCTGCAGCCATCTGGGAGCATGGGGTGTGGGGTACCTGATTAAATTTTCAAAGAGGGGGCCCAGGTGGCCATGCCTTGTTCCCAGCTAGTAAGAGGCTGAGCTGATTTCTTCTCCCCCAAGCCAGGTTCCAGAGCCCATTGTCAGAAGCACCGTGCCTCCTAGACAGGCCCGCAAGCCGGCTGTCTTGCAGCTGCAGGAATGAATGGCAATTGTGGACTCACAGAGCACAGAGTTAAAACAGCTACATTTGCATAATGATTTAAGAATTGCAAACATCCCAGAAAAATGATTCTACTCACAGAGATCATTGGGATGGTGGTCTTGGCTTGCTTTCATTTTACACACGAGCATGCCCAGAAACTGCTATAAATATCAGGTACGCTTATCTCTTCTGCCTTAATGACCTAATGAAGAGAGTCAGTGACTGAGTACGCAGATTCTCATTGACATCCTCTGGGCATTGGTTCCGGTGCTCCTGGGAGTGCCCAGGGCAGCAGCTGCTCAGTGCTTACTGTCAAAGCAGCACAGTACTCAGCTCTAACCTGTGTGCGTTTTTATAGTTTCAATAGACCGTAGGGGCCAGGGTGATGGCTTAGTAGTTAAGAGTCTTCCAAGCATAGGGACTGGATCACCAGGAAAATACAGATAGTGGTGGCCTGCCTGTATCCCATCCTCCGAAGGAAAAGGTAGGGGCTCCCCAGAGCAAGAGGATCCACATCTGCAAGTTCTGCGTTTGGTTGAGAGACCTTGTCTCAGTGGATAAAGTTGAAGCATTGTTGCAAGATACTTCCTATCCATTCACACATTGAGGCAGTGAGAGGCCAGTGATTGGAGGGGAGAGAGGACCGGACGAGCAGAGCGGAGAAAGAGAGACGCATATATTCAGATGGCTTCAGACATATTTCTGGTGTTTTGGAGAAGTTAGAAATATCAGGATAAGACTTTATCATTGAAATTGGCATTATATAATTGGGAGTTTTATATACATAAAGATATTTGGTTTACTATTTAAGTTTAAGAGTCATGCTTTACCAGGTATTCGGGTGTAGAGCGGGAGCACGGGTCTCCCATCATTAACAGAGTCTATGACGGAGAGGAAGCACTGGGATGCTGTGAGAGCTAGCTGGGAAAGACTGGCTTGGCGGCAACAGTGAGAGCTGCCCTTAGCAAGACCTGCTGGGACTTGGTAAAGAGGCCTGGCTGGGAGGTACTATTCATAATTATTTCCCGCTACAAACCATGATAGAGGATGCCACTAGACAGCAACCTGATCAGCTGTCCAGGGGTGAGGAAATTACCTACAGCACATGGCTGGGCAAGGAACTCTGGTTTGATGCAGTGGACCACACATAGAAAGAAGCCGTGAAAGCATTCGAGGGCTTGTTATCAGTTCATCCAGACCACTGGTCAATGGCTTAAAGTCAATTTGAAGGCTCAGTGAAGAGGCCTGGTATAGTGACTATTCCTGGCTGTGAACTTGACTATATCTGGAATGAACTCTGACCTGGATCTTGGCTTAGAAGTCTTGAGGCATAGTGGCTATGAATCCCAGAAGATTAAGACAGGGAGATCTCTGACTTCCAGGTCATCTGGGACAAAGCAAGTCCCAGATCCAGGTGTGGTGGCACACACCTTTAATCTGGGCCACACCCTCTGCTGGAGACCTACATAAGGACATTGGCAGAAGGAAGTTTCACTCTCTTCTTCTCCTGCCTGCCTTGTGGGACTGAGCAACTGCCCGATCCTTGGGCTTCCATCCACAGCTGCTGCTGACCATTGTTGGGGAGTCGAACCACAGACTGTAAGTTATCAACAAACTCCCTTACTATATAGAGACTACCATACATTCTGTGACTCTAGAGAACCCTGACTAAAACACTTGGCTTCCACTCTGGGCCTTGCGGGCAGTCCCTCTGCCGATCTCAGCAAGCAGACATCCCCGGCAGAACTCTGCTCTGAAGGTGACGTGCTCGAAGAGTTTAAGTTCAATCTTTTATTTTAAAAAAATGATGTATGCATGAAAGTATCTAGGCTTGTATTTATTTGCAGAAGTGAACTCAGACATGTTTCAGGAAGCCTTGGACCTAAAGCGACCATTAAATTAAGAATCATGCTGTCTTGCTTTCAGCCTGGATGATATCATTCTTTTACCTGCTGGGCTGTGCTGGCTGGATATGTTCCAGACGGGAATGGAAAACCCTGAGGATTGAACAACTCTATTTCCATGTGTCCAATTGTCTTTTCACATCGAGAACACTGTACTTCATCGCAACAAGCCAAAGCTGCAGTAACGGACTCCGCTTCCTTTAGTGGGAATAGACTACACCTTGCCGGTGTCTCTGGAGGCGAAGACACCATGCCAGCCGCGTCTCTCTAAGCCTCAGTTTTCACTCTTTACCCAGGAACCCACTGCTCTTGGCTTCTACCCACTGCTGGGCCATAGGTACCAGTTACACCAGCATAGCCGATGTTTCAGAGAATCTTTCCACGATCTCTGCCAAGGGGGAGAGCCCAATACATGCCAAAGAGGAAGAATAGGTTGACCTCCATAGATTGGCATATTTGCAAGTACCTAGAGTTAAAAAAATGGGTGTGGATAATGTTCTTCACTGGCTCCCAGCCTAGCTCAGAAGGCATGGTGAAGTTGACCCTCTGCCTCTGGGGCAGCCTTGGTGCCCACCTACCCTGAGCTGGAGGTTGTCGATCAGGCTCTGGCTTCGTTGAGAGGTTTTGGTATTCATAGTTTTTCACTTGTGCTCATCTGTCTATGCTCACGAGGCTCAGCTCTGCCTGAGCTCTCTCTAGCTACAGCCGAGAGATGCTGACAAGCCCTGTCAGAGACAATGAGGAAGGACATCAGCCAAAGAGGCGATGCTGGCCAGGTTTTGAAGTCCTGAGCCAGAAGCAAGCCTTGGGCAGAAGCTAAGCACCTTTCCAAGCCCGTCCCTGTCAGTTAAAGCTCTTTGCCGATTGGCAGATCCTGGAGTCCGGTGCCGCTGCCCAACCTCCATGTATAGTGACCACCGCTCTCCATTCAGCGGGAGGCTTCTGCGAATAATATACTCATTTATGCTTATTTCCTGCCCCTTTGACACATGTGCAGTGCCAGTAAAGTCTCCATGATGGTTCATCTTGGTTGACAGCTTAATTGGATCTGGAATCAACTATGAGATATGCCTCTGGGCAGCCCCTTAAGGCTATTATTGCTTGGAAGGAGTAACTTGGAGGGCAGGGTGCTTCCCCAGAGTATGCAGTACCTTCTGTTATCAGCCCACATGTAGAGATGGCCCAGGAAAAAGATGTTGTTCTGCTTGCATCCTTGCTGGCGAGCGCATCTGCTCTGTGCTGCTGCTGCTGCTGCTGCTGCTGCTGCTGCTGCTGCTGCTGCTGCCATTTGTCACGGACATCACATCTTCTTCGTCCCTCTGCTTGGGACTGAAGACCAGTGGCTTCCAGGAGTGCTCCAGGGCTGCAGGGTCAGACTGGGACTGTTGAGTCTTTCAGACTCTTAGACAGAATAGTTACTGGGTTCTCAGCCTTTTCAGTACACAGACAACTATCACTGAACCATGCACATCATGTAGCCAATGTAATAACCACCCTTTTGACAAATATTTCTTCTGCTGGTTCTGTTCCTCTAGAGGATCCTGATCCTGTAGTACCTTACTCCTGTTCTGAGTGCACAAGCTTGCATGTGTGTGCGCATGCATGTGCTCGCACATGCACACACACATGCTCACACACTGTAGTAGTTTGACTATGCTTGGCCCAGGAGTTAGTATTAGGAGATGTGGCCTTGTTGGAGAAATTTTGTCATTATGGGTGTGGGCTGTGAGAACCCCTTCCAACTGCCTAGAGACAGTCTGCTTCTAGCTTCCTTCAGATAAAGATTCCTCCTGCACCATGCCTGCCTGGACATTGCCATGCTCCCACCTTGATGGTAATGGACTGAACCTCTGAACCTATAAGCCAGCCCCAGTTAAATGTTTTAAATGTTTGCCTTCACAAAAGTTGCCTTGGTCATGGTGTCTGTTCACAGCAATGGAAACCCTAACTAAGACACACACACACACACACACACACACACACACACACAGAGAGAGAGAGAGAGAGAGAGAGAGAGAGAGAGAGAGAGAGAGAGAGAGAGAGCTTGAATAGTTTTTAGGACTTAGGACTTTGGGCAAATCAACAAGAAACCCTCAAGAGGCACCAGCAGCCTGGGGCAGCCTGGGCCTGTGACACATGTAGATTCATTGTGCCCAGCGATAAAGCTAGTCCTCCTGCAGATGCTCTTAGCCTGTGCTGACCCATCCCTATCTCAGTGCCTTACTTCCTTTTCCAGCAATGGTACACACGTAAAGCTAACCCATATTCCAGAAACAAAGCAAATTAACCGGAGAAATTACAATAGGGTCTCTATATCCTTTGCCTCTAAGTTAGAGGAGGCATTTAAGAAGATGCGCTGTGCAGCTGATCTTCCCTGCCCTTATCCGTGGGTGTCTGTCTGTCATTTAGAGTATAGGGAGGTTTGCTTCTCAGAGGCCATTCTTTCCTCTTGAGTCATCCCCTAACATTTATATTCAATCTAAATCTCCAGCCCATGGAGGGTGCCACTTACACGCAGGATATTCCATTCCCAGTCAAACCTGTCTGGAAATGCCCTATTAGACAGAGATGTGTCCCCAGGCTAGTCTAAACCCAGTCAGGCTGACAATGATGACCAACCAATACACTGGTATAAATCAATGACTGAATAATTTTCAAAATTTTATTTGCAATCCAAAAAATTTGCTCTTTGTGATGTGGATTTACAGATTTCCACAAATGGTCTTTGACTCAAGGGCCATAACTCATTAGGGAACAATTCTAATCCCTCTTTGTCATGCTGTCTTCTGCGGGAGCCCTTCCCTGTTACCCAACTTCTGACAACTATCAGGCTGTTTTCTATTTTAGTCTGGCCTGTTCTAGAAGGCCACAGAGAGAGAATTGTACAGGATGCAGCCTTTGGTGCTGCAATTTTTAACAGCAGGATTCATTGACGATTCATCTATGCTATGTTGATCAATAGAATGTTCTATTTATTTTTTCTTAAGAAGTCTACATTGTACCCATAGACCAAAGTTTACCCAGTGTTGTGAGAAACTCACATGAGCTATTTCCAGCTTTGGGCAATTACAAAGACTGCATTGTAATTCATGGGGTTGTCTTTATGGGAATATAGGCGTCCCATTCCTTGAGTAAATAATTGGGGGGATGTTGGGCCATATAGGGGGCTTGCATTAAACTCTGCAAGAAGATAGCATGTCGATCACGAGAACTGCTGTCTACTTTGAGATAATCAGCTGACTAGTGGTAAATGGAGAGCCCGTTGCTCTCTCTCTGTAAAGGTCAACATTGATGCTCAACTTGATGAGGTCTGGCTCACCTCTCGGGATGTCTGTGAGCTGGGAAATCCCATCCTAAACACGAGTGGCCCCATTCCATTCTATGTGGATTTGATGTTTGTGTTCTGACGCTGTGCCCTTGCTCAGGCTGGGCTCCTTCTGGATCTAGGTTCTTCCTTTTTTCTTCCTTCATTCCCACTCTCACATCTTTTGGAATTTTCTATGTAGACAACAGAGTCTGTTGTTATAACCAGTTTTCTTTCCATTTTCCTTTTTTATTGGATATTTTATTTATTTGCATTTCAAATGTTATCCCTTTCCCAGTTTCTCCTCCAGAACCCCCATCCCATTCTCCACCCCCTGCTCCCCCATCCACCCACCCACTACTGCCTCCCTGCCCTGGCATTCCCCTACACTGGGGCATCTATCAAGACTTCACAGGACCAAGGGCCTCTCCTTCCACTGATGCCCAACAAGGCCATCCTCTGTTACATATGTGGCTGGAGCTATGGGTAGCTCCGTGTGTACTCTTTGATTAGTCCCTGGGAGCTCTGGGGGGTCTGGTTGGTTGATAGTGTTGTTCTTCCTATGGGTTGCAAACCCCTTCAGCTCCTTCAGTTCTTTCTCTAACTCCTCCATTGGGGACCCATGCTCAGTTCAATGGTTGGCTACAAGCATCCACATCTGTATTTGTCAGGAGACAGCTATATCAGGCTCCTGTCAGCCAGCACTTCTTGGCATACACAATAGTGCCTGGGTTTGGTGTCTGTATAGGGGATAGATCCCCAGGCATGGCAGTTTCTGGATGGCCTTTCCTTGGGACTCTGCTCCACATTTTGTCTCCGTATTTTCTCCTATGAGCATTTTGTTCCCTCTTCTAAGAAGCACTGAAGCTTCCACACACTGGTCTTCCTTCTTCTTGAGCTTCATGTGATCCATGGGTTGTATTGTGGGAATACCTAATATCCATTTATCAGTGAGTGCATAGCATACCACGGGTGTTCTTTTGTGACTGGGTTACCTCACTCTGGATGATGCTTTCTGGATCCATCCACTTTGTCTAAGAATCTTTGCCGCCTTTATTCTTTGTCGTTTGTCCTAATGGCCTCTTTCAAGACTAGAAATCCAGTACTATATTCAACGGAAGGAGGAAAAGATGCCATCATCTTGTGATATTCTTGGGGGAGACACTGAAGGTCTCTTGCTATTAAGTGTGAGGACTTCATGGCCAGGAGAAAGGCAGCAGCCTGCATCTCTCTCGGCTTCTCATGAAGGCACTGTGGCCAGTTGCCTCACTCTCCCATGACATGTCTCCGCCATGACAGACTACCTCGCAAACTGTGAGCCCAGCAAAGCCTTCCTTCCTTCCTTCCTTCCTTCCTTCCTTCCTTCCTTCCTTCTGCCGACTCTTTTCTTCCACCGTTGTATCATGACTCAATAAAGTAACTAATGCAGGAGCCCTTGCCGACATGTGCCAGGTGTGTGTGGGTCTAGCCAAGCTAATAAGCAGCCCATGTCACTGCACGGTGGCCCTGTTCACATTGTTTCTGGTGACGAATTACATCAGTCTTTCTTATATGCTTCCTTGCAGTCTTTGGTGATATGCTTGCTGAGATCATCATCAAAACCACATTAGGTTATCTATTTGGTTTTTCTTCTTTTTCGATTTGCCTGTTTTTGAGATGGGGTCTTTCCGTCGAGTCCCAGGCTAGCCTGGAACCTGCCATTCTCCAGCCTTGGCTTCCTGAGTTGTTACTGTAGATTTGCACGGTGCTTTGTGACTTTTGACAGTTCTCTGTCAGGTTCTCTGTGCATTGTGGATGCAGATCCTTTGCCAGAAATGTGGTTTTCCATTATTTTCTCCATTTTTTTGGAACACAATTTTAGTTTCTTAAGTGTCTCCTTCAAAGCATATGCATTTTGTTTTGAGAAAATTCAACTCATCTTTTCTTTTCTTGGATCATGCTTTTGGTATTATATTTTAAAACTCCCCAACCAAAGGTCTTTTAAAATCTATTTTCCCCCTGGGAGTTTTATAATGGAAGTGAGCCTGCTATTCACTGCTTCACTGTAAGGTGTGGCTCAATAAGATCCCTCTAGAGCTATGTGCAGCCCAGTGCTGCTTGTCAGAGGGAGCAGCCCTTTGCCCCTGACTGTTTCTACATCTTTGCCAGAAGTCAGGGCTCTGTTCTTGTGTGGATCTATTTCTGGGCTCTCAATTTTGTTTCATTGATCTGTAAGCCTGGCCTCTTCTCAAAGTTACCTTTCTCATTGTATATTTATAGCACTGTTCAAGTCCTCCAGCTCTGGCCTTTTCTAAAGTTTTTCTGTCTATTCTGTTACTTTGATTCACACACACACACACACACACACACACACACACACACGAGAGAGAGAGAGAGAGAGAGAGAGAGAGAGAGAGAGACAGAGAGACAGAGAGACAGAGAGACAGAGAGAGACAGAGACAGAGAAAGACAGAGAGACAGAGAGAGACAGAGACAGAGAAAGACAGAGACAGAGAAACAGAGACAGAGACAACAGAGACAGAGACAGACAGAGACAGACAGACAGACAGAGACAGAGACAAAGTGACAGACAGGTACACAGAGAGACAGATACATAAAGAGATAGACATACATACAGAAAGACACACATAGATGCAGACAGACACATATTTAAGTTTTCATTAAATTAGAAAAATACACCTTGATGAGTCTGGCCCCCATGAACTGCTCTACTGCTTGTGGGCTCACACCAGCTTCTCTTCAGCCTCAGCCAGTGCACTGCGGATGCAGTCATGCCTGGCCATGTCTGCCCAAGGCCTCTTGCAACTATGTTGGCTCCCAGCCCTGCCACCGCTGTCTGTTCCATTCGCTGCTATTCTCATGGGTCACAGAGACAGATGAGCTGCTCGCTGGGTGACGTACTTCAACAAGCCAGTCACTGAAGCCTGGGAATTTCGAAAAGGGATGAATACACTTGTTGGCGTTGATCGGGTTCCTGAGCCCAAGATCATCGATGCTGCCTTGCCGGCATGCAGACGGTTAAATGATTTTGCTAGTGCTGCTTGCATCTTGAAGGCTGTTAAGGACGAAGCAGACCTTCGTAAGGAACTCTCCCTCATGTTGTCCAGGAATGTAGACCAGCTTTAAGTGAATTGACCATCTCCACCCCGGAGGAACTGGGCTCTGAGAGAGTGAAAGCTCTCCTTATTGGGCTCCCCAAGGACTTAACTGCTATCGCCAAATTTGTTTTATTTGAACAAATTTTCCTTTGAGTATCAAATCACAGTAATAGTAACTTGGACTTTAAAAAAGGGAAATGAGTTTGAACTGAAAAAAAAAATACACCTTGGATTTTTAACGGACATTATCCTCAATCTGTAGATCAAATGAAAGGACATTGATGTATTATAAATACTGTGTGTTTTCATTCTTGAATTTGTTCATTTCTCCATTTAGTTGAATCTTTGATACATTTTCATCAAAATTTTGTGGTTATCATCCTATAACTCTATAATCTTCTGCAAAATTTTTCCAATTGGTACCCAAATATATGATCTGTGGTGCTAACATGATCTGTGGTGCTAACATATGATCAGGGGTGCTAATATATGATTCGGGGTGCTATGTTTTACTTCACATCTGCATTCAACATTTTTGTTTTGACCTTGCATCCTACACCCTTGATAAATTCCACACAAATATGCCACCTTCTTCCTTCAGTTCTTTGATGGTTACTGTTCTGGTGCTGTGATGAAACACCATGCCTAAACCGCCTCGTTGAGGAAACGGTTTACTTTGGCTTCAAGTTTCAGAGGGAGAAGAGAAGCGTCCACCATGACAAGGACACATAGCAGGACATGACAGGCATGGAAATCAGAGCAAGAAGCAGAGAACTCACAGCTTCAAAATCAGGACCAAAGCAAAGATAGGAGAGTGGGGAGAGAGAGAGAGAGAGAGAGAGAGAGAGAGAGAGAGAGAGAGAGACAGAGAGACAGAGAGAGACAGAGAGAGAGACAGAGAGAGAGACAGAGAGAGAGAGACAGAGACAGAGACAGAGACAGAGACAGAGAGACAGAGAGACAGAGAGACAGAGTGAGACAGAGACACATAGACAGAGAGACACAGACAAAGAGACAGAGACAAACATAGAGACAGACAGATAGACATATACACAGAGAGATGAATAAAGAACAAGACAGAGTGAGACAGAGACAGACAGAGACATAGAGACAGATACAGAGAGACAGACACACACAGAAACAGACAGACAGACAAAAGCACACACACACACAGAAGGGCGGCTGAGGTTTCTATTCTTAAAGCCCACCCTCAGTGATATACTCCCTCCAAGACTGTACTGCCTACATTTTTCCAAACAGTCCACAACTGGGAAGAAGTGTTCAAAGAAGAAGGTCTGTGGGGCACATTTTTTATCCAGACCACCACATCCCACTCACTGGACCCTATAGACTCATGGGCACATCATAATGCAAAATCCATTAAGCCCAACTTCAAAATCCCCGTGGTCTCATAAGTCTCAATATGAAAAGTCCAGAATCTCTCCTGAAATCATTGTAAAGTCCTATAAAACAAAAAGGCAAATTATATACTTCCAATATGATGGCACAGAATATACATTATCATTCCCAACAGGAGGACTGTGGCACACAGTAAGAGTACTGAACCAACATAAGACCAGAAGCAGGTATGGAAAATATCAAATCCATCAGCTCCATGTCAAACAGGGTCAAAGACTTCTCTGCCTTTCCAGAGCCGCTGCCTTCGAGACAGATCTCTCTTGATCTGGTTCTATTTCCTGTATGTTCTGCTCCTTGGGAGATAATCCATGGCTCTGGTCTATACAGCATGTCGGGGTCCCCACAGCTACCCAGACATCACAGCTTTGGAATGTCCTCTTGTGCCTCTTGCTCTCTCAGGTTCTCCATGCAGGGCCTCCTTCGACACATTGTCCAGACTCAGTGGTCCCCTGAAACCAGGGGAAGAGTCTGTGACCCTCTCCCTCGTGTGTTCTCCAGCACCCTGTGGACAGGCAGTGTTGAGTTGGCTTTCAGTGTTAGATAGACTCTGGCTCTCTTACTCTTTTCACTGTAGACCTGAATGCAAATTATTGATAATAATCACATTATAGAACAACATTGTATAGATTTTAAATAGCCTCCATCAACAAAATTGTTAGTATTATTATTATTACCATTATTATTGTGTTTATGGATATTTTTGCTTCTATGTATATCTGTGCACTATGTGCCTGCTTGGTGCACACAGAGGTCAGGAGATGGCATCAGATCCCCTAGAACTACACTTCCAGATGGTTGTGAGCTGCCATACGGGTGCTGGGAATCAAACCCATGCCTTCTGAAAGAGCAACTAGTGCTCGTAACCACTGAGCTACCTCTCCATTCCTAGTCCATCCTCTTTAGCCTCAGGCAAGCTCCTAGGACAAGAGCAGAAGGTGGCCACATTTTTTTGCCAAAATACCACAGGAATGGCCTTAGCCAAGATGTTGGTAAAGCCCTTGCTTCCTCTGAAATACTGTGGGCTGACTCTGCAGTCCACTTTGCCCTTGGCATTACTGTCTTCCAGGCTCCTCCAGCAATGGCCCAGGAATCTCTGCTTCCACATTCCTCCATGAACCAACATGGTCAGGCTCTTCACAGAAACGTCCACTCTGGTGCCAACTCTGTTTTAGTCGCCTTTCTGTTGCCGTGGTAGAACACCATGATCAATGCAAGTTGCAGAGGAAGAGTTTATTTGGCTCACGGTTTCAGAGGGGGCCTACCATGGCGGGGAGGCACGGCAGCATGTGGCAGGCACAGGCACAGGCACAGGAGCAGGAATACAAGTGCTCTCACCTTCCACTGCAAGCGCAGAGAGGAGAAGTGAATATGTGCATGGACCACCCCAGCTGGGTATGGGGTCCCTGGGATGAGGGTCCTCGCAGTCCAGGTGGGTAAGGATTCAGTGGTGACAAACACAAACAATTCACAGTTTGAATCTGAGTGCATTTTGCAGCTCTCAAGCAGGGGATTTTATAAATTAAACCAAACATGACACAACTCTTAGAAACCATATTCAGTGAAACAATCACGAATACCAACAAGAATCATTTGGCACAGTAAAATACAAAAATCATCCTAGCATTACAACTCTGAAACTACATGTTCAGTGATTCACAAACAGAACAGGCAACGTCATTATTAATAATATAAATCATCAAAATATAATAATTCTAAAAGAATATATTCAATAGGGGAGTCATCCAAGGCCAATGGCATATTCCCAAGAACAGGTTAACAAATCTTTATGGTCAGTGCTCTTAACCACTGAGCTAACTTTCCAGCCCCTATGGTTAATTATTGCTTAACATCTAATGCCTGATTTTTTTTTTATAAATCTTCAACACATAAATTTAAACTCTTTTAATTCTTCCTAATTAATGCTTTCTTTACCATATAGCAAAACCCACTTCCGATGACACACACTTAGCCATATGAAATTTTATTGCTGGGAAAGTTTTTATCTATCTTAATAATTTTGTAAAGGATTTGAAAAATAAAGCATTGGTTTCCCTGGAGATAGGGTCATGTTAGTGACCCCTCTCAAGGGTAGTTTTGTACCCATTATTCTTGCTTAAGATAATGGTCTGGGCTACCAGGAACCTGTAGGTAAGAAAAGGAATGAAAGAGAACATGAAAGAAAAATTGCCATGAGAACTATGGCTCAAGATGTTTTCTCCAGCCAAGAGTTCCACAACCAGTTCCAGGAGGCCTCCTTCTTTTGAAGTCTAATGTCTCAGTCTGTGGAACTTGTCACACAGATTCTACTGGGGTTGGTGTGGCAAATATGGAGTGGTGCAAGGCCTTAGTCTCAAGGCCCACTCCTAATGGCATGCTTCCTTTGGAGACTCTTCTGAGGTGGAAACTTTTGGTTTCTTTGGGAAGTCAGTTATGATGGATATTTTTCTGCAGCAGACACAAGCAAAAGGATGTTTTGCTAAAGCAAACATGTGAACGGAAGCATGATGTTAAGAAGGGCCCAACAGATGTTGGACAACACTGGAGGGTGTTGGTATGCCTTACCACTGTTTATTGGTCATTGTTTGTCATGACTCTATAGAGAGAAACACACCAAAAGAATCTTCTGGGGATGCTCTGGTCACTTCTTGCCACATCCTTGGAGTAGAGTCAGGCCGATAGGCAGAGTGATGTGAGCTGCTACAGACTCATGTGGTGAGGCAGGATCCCCGGAGGACAGGTGATAAGGAGGGAGTATAAATAATATCCAATGGACAGTGATGGAGCTTTGCACAGCTTTGCAGTGCTTCTTGGTCTTGTGTCTTCCTCTTCACTGGTCTTCACTTAGTTGAGAGAGTCATGTCCTGGCGGCCCTGTTGGTCCTGGTCACTCTCAATGACTTGTGCTGATTTGGCAGAGGCCTGACTATTTCTGCTGAGTCATGCCACCACTGCTGATTCATGTTTGCTATCCCAACACTTCAGAACTGGACTGCTGATACACTGTGAAGTGTTTACAAGTGGATGTTTGTTTTTCTTAATTAATGTGTGTGTGTGTGTGTGTGTGTGTGTGTGTGTGTGTACTACAGCACATGTGTGGAGGTTAGAGGTCAACTTGAGGGAGTTGGTTTTCTTCTTCGGCCATGAGTTCTGGGCATTGAACTCTGGTCTTCAGGCTTGGCAACAAATATGTTTACCTGCTGCGTTACCTTGACAGCCCCCGCTAGAATTCTTAAGTTTTCCTTTGTGGAAACCACACAGAGAAGATAGCTGGAGACAAAGCGCTCTGGGGTTAAGGAGACAAAGCTGTACCCTCTCTCTGAATAGCCTGGACATCTTGGGGGAAATGCTTGCCTCAACAGTTCTCACTGGAGAGTGCTCATGTAATGCATGTCCCCAAGATCACAGGATCTGATCCAACGGTCATCTGGCTGCTGCTGTGGAGGATGTTACAGGTAGAACTGGGGAGACAAATCACACTAAGGAGATTGACCTTTCTGGATGGTGTCATGGTTGCCAGCTGAGGCCAGTACACCTGCCTTTCGAAGCCTAAGAGGGAAGCCAACAGGTGCAGAGCTTAGAGCTGGCTGTGATCTGCCTGGGATGTGTCCTGTGTGTGGTGGCCTTTAGATTCAAGAATGAGATTTTTGCAACAGGCAGCAGGCAAGTGGGGATCCAGGATACAACCTCATGGAACCCAGCTAAAGCCTAAGATGAAAGGGTTTGGAAATAGATTTATCACCCAGAACACCTCCAGAAAAGAACATGGCTCTGCTGATACCTTGATTCCGACTCTTAAGACCTGAAGCAGAGACAGAGCTGAGCTACACTGTAAGTGAACCTCAGACCGACGGGCCTGTGATCATTGGTACTACTTGAAGCTACTGAGTTTGTAATTGCTGCTGTGTTGGAGAGGTGTTGAAGATCTCCTGTGTGGGAGGCTACTGCTTGCTGATGACCAGGTGAGGACAGTGTCTTTTGCCGAGAAGATCAAAAATCACAAGTAGAATGTACCATCAGACTAACATAATGTCTTATGTGCACAGGCAGCTGAGGCTGGATTCTCTTGGCTCCAAAGAACAGAAAGCATTCTGTTTGACTTTAGACAACCAAAGAAAAGGTGGGGTGAAGAGGCTTGGATTTAGAGAGGGAAGACTCCAGTGAGGAAGCACGCTTTGGAGGGATAGAAGGGAGGGCAGGCAGAGTTCTAGCAGCCTCAGCAGTGGAAGTTTCTAGAGATTTTACTGTTACCGTGACTCTACGACTCTGTTCCCACAATCCTTATCTCTCCTGCTTTAGTTTTATATAAAGGATAAGATGCCATACAGGACATGGAAACACGATTGGAGAGATCAGGAGAGGGCGAGGAGGAGAAGAAAGGAAGGGAAGTAGTTAGGGAGTTAGGGAGGGAGGCAGAGATCAAGATCTGAAGGAATTTGCTTCCACAGCTGTAGAGTCTGAAATATGGAGATTTCAGACATTAGAGACCCACAGCTGAGCTGAGGTTGTAGCATTTTGTGTCTGAAGGCACCTGGGCCAGATTCCCTTCTAGAAACGTCTATCATTATCATATAATGCCTCAGCCCTTCCATAATACGGTCAATAATCAGCTTCATTCAAAGTCCACTGGTTTCAGTATTTATCTTATCCAATACATTTGATCACACATGTGGGTATATGACCAAGTTTATTCATAAAGATGAACACCCTATCGTGTACCACATGGGATCTGCATGCTATTTAGGTTATATAGGTGCTATGATAGTTTTCTGTTACTGTAACAAACATGTGCAACAGATAAACTTACAGCAACGGAAGGTTTATTGGCCCATAGTTCTGGAGCTTTTAATCCATGACCTAATTAATTACCCTGTTGCTTTGGACACCATTGTGGGAGAGTGCGGAAGAACAAAGGGTGCATCCCTCATGGTCAGGAAGAAGAGGAAGAGGGATGGACTGGGATCCCAGCGTTCCTTTGAGGGCATGCAGCCAATGGCCTAAAGACCTCCCATCAGAAGGGCTCTGTTAACTCTTGTGGCTGAAGTCCCACCTCTGAGTACATGGGCCTTTGGGGGACGTTCCAGATCTGATTAAAGCAAGTACCATGTGCATGTCAGGCCTGACATTGTGCACTGTATATTATAATTCAAGAAAAGTTGGTAAACCTGGAAGTCTAATTGTGGCCTTGCTAGTACAAGCCATTTGCAGGTATGTGTGCATGTGAACATGGAGGTCACAGGTTACCCTAAAGTGTCAGTGCCTGAGCATCATCCACTGGTCCGGAGCTCATCAGGGAGGCTGAGGAGCTCATCAGGGAGGCTGAGACATTTGACCCGCGAGCCCAGGGGTCTTTCTGTCCCAGCCTCTTCAGCACCGGGAAGCACACACCACCATGTTCAGATTTCTCTTTTTAAGCTGGGAGTCAATCTCAGGCTTTTGGTTTTGGGCAAGCATTTACTGTCTGATCTGTCTCTTCAGTCCTAAACAAGTAATTTCCTAACTGAGATATCAAAGAACCCCAAAGCCTGTCCGTGGTTTTAAACATTGCTGGGAACAGCTCAGAGCTAATTTACAAGGTGTGCACTTTGAATCGGAAAGTGAAATCAAGATTATTCTCCTTGAGAAACAGGCCTGGGCTGCTGAATTGAGTGTGCCCGTTAGGGTGTTCCAAAGAAGAATTGACAAAGACTGTCACTCAAAAGGACAAAGTCAGGAGCAATCTAAAAAAAGTGCAGAGAGAGCTGGAGGTGCTTGTGTCCACTCAGAACAAGAGGACTCCATCTCCTCCTGGACGTCTCTAGACTTTACCCCATAAAGCTCTACAGTGGGGTGTTCTGACTATATCTCGGGGAGACCATCAGAAGCCTGGTGAGGCTCACAATTCCATGCACCTTGTATGCTCCTTGGTGCCTCCTTCCCAGCAGGGCTGAGTACTGGCCTTAGTCACTATTTCATTGATTTTCAATTTGAGTCCATTGGAATCACAGCCCTACCCCCTCCTGGCTTCTCTCTAGCCCACTTGGAGGGTATAATTCAGGCAGAATCTGACAATTATGGACCCACGCTCACAATTATCAGCACTGCGTTTCCTGTAGTTCATTATCATTTCCCAGGGGTTGTATCAGGCAAAGGTGTCCTCATTCTCTAAGCAAGGGAGCCCCAGACAGACAGTTGTCAAGGCAACGAAAGTGCACACTGTGAACTGGGGAGGAAAGGCCCTTGCTGGCTGCTGGGAGTCTGCACACGGTCGAAGCTCCAACTTAATTTGGGGGTTTGGCAAGTGGATTGTTTTTTATGACTAATTATAAAATGTACCCAGTGTTATTAGGCTGGGTGATAGATGGCTGCCTGCTACGTGTGCTGTGGGCATGTGAGGCGGTCTTCAGTGTGCAGCGCCCGAGATTAAGCGAGCCTAAAGGACTGGCAGCTAATCTTTGTCATTCTGCACAGTGTAAACAGCTCAGTGTGTGTGGTTTTATGTGTGTTTGTATATCTGTGAGTCTGTGTGTCTGTGTATGATGTGTGTGTATGCATTCATGTGTGTATGTGTGTCTGTGTCTGCGTATTTGTCTCTGTGTGTGGTGTGTGTATATGGATACATGTGTGTCTGTGTATGTGTGTGTCAGTGTCTGTGTCTGTGTCTTTGCATATGTGTCTGTATGTGTGGTATGTGTTTGCATGTATGTGTGTGTATATGTGTATGTGGTGTATGTGTTTGTGTGGGTGGCATGTATGTTTGTGTGAGTATGTGTGGACACACATGTGTGTGTCTGTGTCTGTGTATGTGTTTGTATTGTGTTTGTGTGTGTATGTATGCGTGTGGGGTGTATGTGCAAACATGTGTATGCATGTGTGTATCTGTCTGTCTATATGTTTCTGTGTGTGCTGTGTGTCCGTGTACACATGTGTGTATTTGTGTGTGTATGTGTGTGTTTGTGTGTATGTTTGTGTATATGTGTGTATGTGTATGTATGTGTATGTGATTTTGTGTGCATGTGTGTGTATATATATGTGTTCCAAACCCATACCTATTTGTGTCTTTCCAATTCTTTTGCTTCCAACATGTTCAAAGTAGAAGGTACTGTCCTCCCACATATGTATTAAATGTGAATGTGACTAACATATGTGTAGGAGACATCAGTGGCTCCCCCAGTGACTTCGAGGTTCCACATCCAGCTGTTTATTTGTCCATTCTATGCTTCCCATGCCCAGCTTTACTCTCTGGTCACACGCTGGTTTATTAAAGTCCAGGTAAAGGCACGTGCTAATGTCATAAACAACATGGCAATGAGGCATTGCCGGGCCAGGGCACGAACAGGGATGCTTCTCCCTGGCTATCCCCTCTGCCTACCTGAGGCGGGAGGGGGGGTAAAATTCAGGCAGAATTCTCACAGTTATGGATTTTCACCTGTTCCCTTTGGATATTTTTATTTTATATGTATAACATGATGTTTACTGAGCATCTGGTGTCTGCAGCAGTAACCATGTGAAGTTATCAGATGCTCTGGAGATGGACTGACAGTTGTGAGCTGCCATGCAGGTTCTGGGTCCTCTGGAAGAGTAGCCAGTATTCTTAACCGCTGAGCCATCTCTTCCCACTAGCATACTGTCAACCTTAACAAATGTGTTCTCGAAAACTCACACCAAGAAAACGAGGCCCTCTAACATAGCAGACTTGATGCACACATAAACACAAGACACACAGAGACTATAGCAGATCGTACAGGGCCTGTGTAGGTCTGGATCACACACAGGGGTCCTCCCCAACCCCATGAGGGTGGGCCTGGACACATGTCCACATTCCGAACCCAGTTTGATTGTTAACTGCAAGTGAAAGCTTGGGTTTCTGTTTGTTTGTTTGTTTTGTTCTATTCAGGTTTGTTTGTTTTCTACTAAGAGATGGCAAGAAAGGATGTGGATTTGGGCAAGAGGAGAGGATCTGGGGGTAGTTGGAAGGAACCATAATCAGAATATACTGAATAAAAAAAACCTATTTTTAATTAAAAAAGGAGTAAGAGGAGAAGGAGAAGAGAAAGAGGAGAAGAAGGAAGAAGAGGAAGAAGAGGAAGAAGGAGGAGGAGGAGGAGGAGGAGGAGGAGGAGAAGAAGAAGAAGAAGAAGAAGAAGAAGAAGAAGAAGAAGAAGAAGAAGAGGAAGACGACACAGCCAAGCATGTGGACGCACGCTTGCAGTCCCAGGATCCAGGAGGATTAGCACAGGTTCAAGGCCAGAGAGTACATGATGAGGCAGGTACATGATGAGAGTGAAGGCAGGCGACTTTGAGAAGCGAGGAAGACACATGCACTGCTGTACGCCTACAATCCCAGCTCCCTGGACACTGAGGCAGGAGAACGGGCAGTCTGAGGCCGGCAGGGAGACTTAGGGGTTCCACCACACCTCTGCTCACAGTCGAGCATTCTCTGCACCTGAGCAGGCGAGCACGGAGCCTGCTCTTCTCTTCATTTATTCTGCTTTTGTATACTTTTATTTAATTTTAATTGAAAATGTCTTTTCCCATACAATCTATTGATAAGGCCTCCCTTCCCCCAACTCCTCCCAGATTCTCCTCTCTGCCCCACCCACCCAAATCCCCCCCATTAGAATACAAACAGGCATCTTAAAAATAATGATAATAAAATGAGATAAACCAAATAACAGGACATAAACAAACAGACAAAGCTAAAGACACTCGTACAGATACAGTGACACATGTGTTCTCAAATTCATAAATCCCATAAACACAACACTGGAAGCCATAACGCACACACAAAGGACCCATGAAGTTTAAAGCAAATGCTCTGACGAAGAATCTTCCAGACTTCCACTGAGGTTCCGTGGTCATCCACTGCTGGGCTTGGGGCCTGGCCTTAAGAGAGGGTTATGTACCCAGTGAGACCCTGCTGGAGAAAACCAGGTTTTCATTTGCAAGCTCTTATCAGCTGAGGAGAGCTTCTGGCTTGGGGATGGGAACTTGTGTCTGCTTCTCCTCTCACCACTGGGATCCTGTCCCGCCCCAGCCAGTGTGGGGCGTTCAACGCGGCCATAGTCTGAGTTCAGAGGTACGTAGGTCCTGCTGTGTTAAGGCCTTGTGGAACTTGATTCACCTCTGCACTCTCAAGCTGGTAACCCATTACACTCTGTTATACATGAACAAGAACCCCACAGTGTTGGGAAACTGATCTTGGCTTTCTAGTCTCCCAAATGATGAGAAATAACATTTATAAGGAACCCAGTCTCTTTAACATTTTTTTCTATCAGTCCAGGATGACTGAGACAATTTGTAAGATAGAATTCTGATTTTCTTTGAATGTGGGCCTGATTTTTCTCTGATTATAGACACTAATGCTAATATATAAACATATAATATATTATATGTAATATTAAATTATACTATATATAAAAACATGTGTATAATGAACTGTGTTTGGTGCAGCGTTCAAAAGGAAAAAGATGGGAGGAGAATTACTGGGTCATAATTGCAACCAACACTGGACAGCTTTCATAGAGACGGAGAACCCTTGGTTAGGAAACCGAAGAGCTGATGCGGTGGGTAGAATTGGCTAGTCCCCGCCATACTCCACGCCAATGCCCCTTCCTGTTTTAATTTGTTCTTACTTGCTGAAGTTTGCTTGTTATCTTTTTTGCATCTCTGTAGATGTCTGCTCTAGGAACTAACAAAAGAGAAAGCACCGTTCCTCCTTTCAGAAGCCTCTGTGGGGATTCTGGGAGATTTTCCTTCTGTGGAGCCCTGCGCTACCTGCCTGCTTCCCAAGCGCTTCCAGCGTGGGTCAGCGCCTCTCCCAGCCCTTCATCTCCTTATGCATTAACCTTGCCTTGGGACGGCAGATCCATTCCCATCAGAGCCAAAAACAGTATCCAATTTTCCATCCATTAGGTAATGTCTTGTGATTAAATACACACCTCAGGATGCTCTTTGCTGGGAAAGCTGTTCCCAAGGTCCCCGAGGGGGGGGGAAGTACAGGGCGGGGTGTGTGTGTGCAATCCATACATCATTGATACAAAGTGAGAAAACCTTTGGGCAGCGGAGGCAGAGGCCAGCGCCCTGGCACGTGACCCAGAGGACCGTACCATTCTTTCCCAACTCAAGCCGTTTTCTTTCAAGGCTTTCTCCTCACCTTTGGTTTGTCAGATGGGAGAATGGTACACTCAGCTGTGTTTAGTTTGAGTCTTGTTTCATCCGGCTTGGTGTTTTCTGGGCTCCAGGATCTGGGATCTGCTGCTATTCATTATCTACCTGTGGACTTTGAAATGTGCCCTGCCCTCCTGCCTTGAAGGGCGGTGGGTGGTGCATCTGTTTTGTTTACCCTGCTTCTCAGTCTGGACTGTTTTCTGTGGCCCCTTCAAATTTCGCGAGATTCTCTTCCAGACAGGTCCAGTCTGCTAATGAGCTCGGCAGGGACGCCCTCCTTTCTTGCTAGCAATTTGGTTTCCAGCACCTCTTTTTACCTCTTCCTGAGATTCCGCTCTCTAGCTACACTGCTTGTCTGTTCTTTCATGTTGTCCCCTGTTAGACTGGACAAGGAGTTAAGCTATAAACGGAGGAAGCAGATTCCTGAGTGGCTTAAGACTTTTAAATGCTGATCTTTCGCTAAGCAATGGAAAATCCCCAAAACTGATTATGACGTACTAGAAAGCACTTCGATTTCATTGCAAGATTAAAAGCAAGTGAGCACAGAGGAGCTGACTGTGAGCAAGAGCTAGACTGAACTGGCCAACAGCAAGCATGGTTAGCTATTGTCTATCTCAAACACACTCTATGGGCTTAGTTTCCCAGAACAGCGCTTAATAGGAGACCACAGGGCCAAACCAAACAAAAACGTAAACATTTCTTCCTTGTCTGGAACCAAAGGAAGACAGAGTTCTGACTCCACACCCATGGCACCTGGTCCTGGGGGTGGGGGGTGCTAGCTTTCTCTCTCCAACAAAAACTGCGGTGATCTTCTCCATCTGTGATCTAGCAGCCACTGCCCCTGATGAGTAGATAGGGTCTGGGCAGATAGAGCTGTTTGCCCTGAAACTTTAGTATCTGTTTTTATTTTGAGGGTGTTGTTGTTGCATTTTACACATCCAACAAATGTCAATGATTTTCTGAGAAAAGTCTTCTTGATGCTGTGACCATGGAGTGTTGGGTCTTAGAGCAGAAGACCCAACTTGTCCTAGACACAAGAGGCCTTCACTATGGAAGAAAAAGAAAAGGCAAGAAGACCCTGTACCTGAATTTTATGGAGGAAAGGAGGCCGCCAGAGAGAGCTGAAATAGCTGTGGGCATAAGAGTCCAGACTTTTCACACTGCCCATGACACAGTCCTTCTGCAGAGGGCATCTTGGACCTGGAGATCATGGGTATTTCTGAGGAAGGCGACAGGTAGGGAAAGGCCTCTAAGGTTACATCAGCTAGCTGACCTCCTCCTGTGTTCCAGCCAGTGACAGATCTACTGTCCACAGAATCGTGGAAACCCAGGAAGTTACTGAGCTGGAAGACTCTAGAAGCCCCCTTCCCTTGTGCTAGGCAGGGTCTTATGTAGCACAGGTTAGCCTTGAACTTTCTGAAGCTGAGGCTGACCTTGAACTCGTGGTCCTTCTGACTCCAATTCCCAGGTGCTGAGGCTGCATTTTATAAAGGAAAGAGAGAGCGGACATGGCGAAAGAGCCCAGGTTTCCCACAGTGCCCACAACAGTCCTTCAGCACGTACCACCGTGCCTGGCTTTCCTGCAGCCAATTTAAAGAAATGCAGAAACCGAGCCATGCTCCACAGAATCTGTTTGAAAGCTACAGCTGACTCTTGACTGCAGTGGGGTGTTTTCTACTTTTAGCAAGGCCTTTTGATTTTATTCTATTTGTGTTTGCATTCTGTTCTAGTCCTTGGAGATTAAGTCTTCTCTGAGAACATATATACACATAAATTTGTGTATATGTATGCATATACATATATACATACATATGTATATATGTATATGCATACGTGCACAGATATGTACATGCACGTCCCGGAGCGGGGAGGACCAGGAGTTCAAGGTCAGCCTCTGCTTCAGAGAGTTTGAGGCTAACCTGTGCTACATAAGACAAAAGAAAAGAGAAGGCAAAAGAGAAGGGGGCTTCTGGAGTGTTCCAGCTCAGTAATTTCCTGGGTTTCCATAATTGTGTGGACAGTAGATCTATCACTGGCTGGAACATAGGAAAAGGTTAGCTAGATGATATAACCTTGGAGGTCCATATACATATGTATATGTACATATGTAACCTTGGAGTACACATACATATGTATATTTACTCCTTAGGGGCATAAGATCTGGCCCTTCATGTTGTCATTTAACTCTGCAGGACATTTATAAAAGTGAAAAAGAAATGTATAAAGAAAGGAAGTGAAAGTGCCGCGAGGAGAGTGAGCAGCCGGCCTGAGCTGGCTCCTTCTTACCTTGTCACCAGGCAACAGGAGGCTTTTCACAGACCTGCCACCTCCCCTGTCGCTCTGGCGTTCCGTTTGAGACTGTGTTCGGAAGAGGGACAGGAAGGTTTATGCTTCCTTTGTTCACTGGTGAAGGACAGAGACTAAAAGACAGTTAACCGGTGTCACAGGAAACACTGACTCACGATGGGATGCCTCGGCGTGACTCATCTGAGGACACCCTCGCCATGATGTTTCTGTTTTGTTCGTCTAAAATATTATACAGCTTTTGTCACATGCTTGCCTGTCTTGCATCTAAGCTCTCAGAGCGGGAAGGGGCCTGAGCATCTGCTTCTTGCTGTTCTGACCCTCTCTGAGCCTACGAGGACTGAGGACAATCCTATTCTATAGTGGGCTGGATCTTAGACTCTTTGGTCAAACTGGATGCTTGCCCTTTAATTCCATGAATTGGTCTTCTTTATTGCATAAATACATACATTGTTACATGCATACATATATACATACATCACACATGTGTAGATAGGTAATTATATACACACATTCATGCATAGATACATATTACATACTTGTACTCAGATATACATTTATATACATATACACATATATGCATAGGTACATATTTATATACATATACACATATGTATTTATATATACATATACATACATAGTTACATATTTACATGCATAAATGCATAGATACATATTTATATACACACATACATCATTATATACATACACACATGTAGACACATACAATCATACAAATGCATACACACATGCATTTAATCACACACACATACATATACACATATACACATATACACACAAACATACACACATATACACACATACATACATGCATACATACACATACATACATAGCTACATATGTACACACATGTAGACACATACATACATACAAATGCATACACACATGCATTTGATCACCACATACATATACATATACACACAAACATACACACATACACACATACATACACACATACACACATACATACACACACATACATAGCTACATATGTACATACATGTAGACACATAATACATACACATGCATGCACATATATACACATGCATATAATCACACACATACACACATTCAAACACATACATACACACATACACACATACACATACACATACATACACATAATAAACACATACACACATACATACTCACGCATACACACACATACATGCATACACACATACATACACACACACTTGACAACTGAGCAACTAATGAAAGCACAGTTTTTGCACTAGTTTGATAGTTTTTACGGGTTGAGATTCTATATGAATTCCAGCATGATGCTCTTTTATTTTTTTCTTCATGTTTTTCAAACTACGAGCCAGAGTGCCCAGAATAAGTACTTTGAGCTTAGTAAAGCTGGCTATAAATAAAGCCAATGTGACAGAGGCTTGGAATATAGGAATGCCTATTTCTACCCCAAAGCATGAATGAAACATGGTCCCTGTGGGGATTAAGGATCCTTTTCTCCTCTGTACTGGTAAGAGGATCTTATCTGGAGGAAGTCATGAATTACATTAAAGCCAACATGTGCAGGTCCAGCTGTTAAGTAGACAGGAATGTGGCAGCTGGGAGTGTAGTAGCCTCTGCCCAAGGTGAGTCTCTCTCTCTCACACACACACAAATACACACACACACACAAGTACACACACACACACACACACAAATACACACACATACACACAAGTACACACACACACATAAACACACACACATTATGTTTCTCCCATATACAAAGACCTGTATGTAGCAGAGGATAGCCTTATCTGACATCAATGGGAGGGGATGCTAGAGTGGTGAGCTGGGAGTGGGTGAGTGGGTGGAGGAGCACCCTCAGAGAGGCAAAGGGGTGGGGGAGAGGGGTGATAGGATGGGGGATTTGTGAAGGGGGTAACCAGGAAGGGGGATATCATTTGAGATGTAAATGAATAAAATTAATAACAATAATAATAATAGCAATAATGATGATAGAATGAAACGGGATGGCTGCTACACGGTATTGAGATGAGACTTCTGTGGACGTAGACTCTCCTGTCTCGTATGTAATCCTATTGCACCCACCACAGTTCCCTGTGCCGTGGGAGGTGATGCCCAAACACTAGGGATCCTCTCTGTCTGCTCTCCGTCCCAGCATACCTGCTGATGTGGGGCTGTCAAGCAATGAAATCAGAGAAGCCTCAATGCAAATCTTAAGAGTTACTTAGGAGTCAAATCAGGCCACGTCAGCACCACGAGTACACAGACGGACATGGGTTGCATTCTGGGCTGGAAGGCAGAACCCTAAGAGATGGCATCCCATGATCCAGAGAGTGCTGTTTGAAAGGGTAAATGCTTGTTTCTGGAATTTTCCATGTACTGCAGGCCTACAGGTGAAGGTGAGGGACTGAAACCCTGGAGGGTGAGACTGGCTACGGAAGTCTGCTGTGCTGTCAGAGGGTGCCCACTGCGCTAGCTTGTGGGAGCCGAAATGAGAGTTAATTAACTAAACATTTCCCTTTGCAGAAAGTCATCCAGCAGACCTTAAATGAGATTTTTTTTTTAAATAAAGGTGTGGAAACATTGTTGGTGTGAAACAAGGGTTGGGGAGGCTAGTTTCTTTTTCCATCCTTGGCCAAATTATGGCCCCACCAGAGACAGAGATATGTAGAAGAGGAGATAGTTTGGAAGAGAAGAATTAGTTTAAAATGATCCTGGGAAGCAGAGGTGCGTGACCACTCTGAAACCGGACGAGAGACACACAGTGACACAAGGTGACAGGCATGAGGCCCAGTCTCCAGCAGGCAGCAGGGAAAGCGTGGGAAGTGTTATCCTTAGCTTAGAAGGAAGTACCTTGCCCTGCGTCTATAGAAAATATAAACACAGTACAGGTGCGAGGGATCGCGTAGCCACACATATGCAGGGAAGGAAAGAAAATCTGATTTCTGTCATGCACAGTAAGAAACGCAGGCATGGGGGGTGGGGACTCCCTCAGGTGCAGCTCAGACTCTCTGAGTTTATTTATTTTTAAAATGAGAATGTTGAGTCAAATTTGTTAAAATGTTAAGTACAATATGAATAATAATTTCCTAATGATGATTCACATTTAAAGTACAGTTTGTCAAAAAAGATGTCTAAAAGGAGTCGTGCTTGCTTGAGAAAAATAATGATTATGCGACTAAAGATAGTAATTACTCTCCGAGATAAAAAGAGGTTCCGCCCACCTGTCGCAGACATCTCAATAGAGACTTGTCTCACCGCCCGCTTCACTCCCTTGAACTCATCTCTGATTGGAGAAAGCAAAAGCTACCGTTATTTTAGTGGGATATTTGCTTAATAAACCGGCACCTAGGACTATCAGGAGCATTAAAAAAGTCTAATCAAATTCAATTGAGCTGTCTTATTTTTTTTTTTTACTGTAGGGATTTAAGGTATATGCCTTGCCTTTAAATACACACACACACACACACACACACACACACACACACACACACAGTAAAATCCTTGCTACAGTAAGACTTAACACATCTGTGGTCTCACAGTTATTGGTGAGTAACAGTGTTGGTGGTAAGAAATAATAAACCCTCTCTCAGAACACTTCTAGCATGCAGCGCATTGTGTCTGACCATGCATGTGTACAGTTAATAATAACTAAAATAACCCAGACACGCAATGTTCTCATCATGCACTCACATCTGGGATCTCCCCGTGCTACCGGAGCTTCCAAACAGTCTCCGGAATATCCCCTTAGTTGATGAATTCCAAGACCAAGTGTCACCTGCTTGGATGGGCCATGAATGGGCCTTTGGAGAGCCTGCCCGCCCCTTGGTAAAATGGTTTCGTGGAATACTAACTTCTCAGTGTTTTACAGGCTTAGATACACATCAGGAAGATGTGCAGATATAGCCAAGGAGTGAGGCGAAGAGGTCAGTCCGCACAATGTGGAAAGGCCAGGTGAAACTATAAAACGGTTGGGCGTTTTGTGGCTGGCTAAGAAACACAGGACACCATGACCCTGCCACACCCATACCTGTAAATCTTAACACTAACTCCATAGCTGAAGACCTTGAGCGAATGTATCCTGTCCCTGTCGTGTGGGAAAAGAACTTCCAGGAGCTATAAGGTTGTCAACTGAAAATCCCAGTGCCAAGGGTGGGCTACCTTCTCATGGTGTCTCTGACTCCCGTCCCCGCTGTGGGGATGTGGTGTGGGTTGCATGCTAAATCACACAGTAAGATGAAATTGCTGAAGACACCCTAAATCACAGGACATGTTTGAAAACCAATAGGACTGAGCTGGGAGTTTTCTCCATGCGAGCTCACTTTGTAGTGCCAGAAGCACATAGGTTACCCTGGGAGAATTGCCCCAGAATTCCCGCTCGATATGGACTCTGAGGTACACAAGTCAGACAAGAAATGCTCACTGGTGTGCTGGCGGCACAATCAGTATAAGTGGGACCCACTGTCGTTCACTTAGACGTAAGGGCTGTGGCCGTGAAGTCGGTAAGCCTTACAGTGAGGGCACCATTACTATTTCTTTCTTAAATGGGTGCTTTCGACTCATCCAGTTGCCTCTTACACATTTGCGTCTGCTCTCCGGGAGGCCTCAGTCAAGGAAGAGTACTCTAAAGGAGTAGACATGGTCTGGTAGTCACTCTGCAAACACATAGGCAGTCCCAGTGCTGAGAATGTTACAGTGATGTATGTTCTCAAACCAAGTCTCAGTCCTAAATTGAAAAAAAGTAATCACATCTCCAGATAACTCCTTCCAAGGCTCAGGAAGCATTGTGGGAAGGAGGCGGAAAACACAGGAAAGAGAAGAGGAGCTGGAAGGGGAACTCCAGGCATGATGAAACTGTGCAGTTAGATTTGCATGAGACCTTCGAAGACCCTCCAAGACTGGGCCCGCTGAGGCGCCTCATGGGAAGTGTGGGGGCGGGGCTCACTTCGCGGTGCATGAGGTCCCATCCGCCTCAAGGCGTGTCTGAGTGATTGACAGTTGCTGAGAGGGATGGGGCTGTTGTATGGTGAAGCCTCTGCAGGTTTGGCATGTTCCTTTAGGCAGCCAGCCCACTGTGTGTGTTCCCATGGTGATCCCAGTTAAACCCGCCGGTTCAGCCAGTCAGACATTAGTGACATTATCTCATTATCTGGAACAAATGGATATCTGTTTATACACCCCAAAGGCACACGTCAGCATATTAATGCCATTTTCATATTTTGAGCTATCTCTATGCCGCTTTCATGGGCCTCATATCAGTTTAGATTCCCACCATCATACAAGAGCTGCCCCCCTAAACTCATGCCTTTGCCAATCACTCGTTTGATAACAGCCATTTTAACCACGCAGGATGATATTTCAATGTGGTTTTGTGCTTACGTAAATTGTCCAACATTATTCTGGTCATTCATTCATTCATTCATTCATTCATCCATCAGGTTATTTATTCATTTATTCATTTATTTATTTATTTATTTATTTATCCTGTTGTGTTGTGCATGTACATTTGAATGCCTTGTCAGACACAGGCTCAGATTTATAAGTTGCAAACGTCTACCCACCCAGCAGGCCACCCCCCTCTTCCTTCTGTCGATTGCTTTCTTTACTAGGTCACGCAAAAATCTTCTTAGGGCGATAAAATCTCAATGGCTGGTTTTTGTTGTATATGAGCTGATTTTGAAGGAGATTTCTCCTCAAGAGATTTCTAAGCCTTGAGAGGCACACAGAAAGTTCTCAGTGCTATGCTGTGAAGGAAAACTTCTTGATTTGAAAAAAAATGTGTGTGTGTGTGTGAGAGAGAAACAGAGAGAGAGAGAGAGAGAGAAAGGGAGAGAGAGGCAGAGAGAAAGACAGAGACAGAGACAGAGAGAACCACAGACATTCTATGCTACAGCACTCACAGCACCCACAGTGATCGAGGTTTTCTCATCGACCTCACCATTGAAGCTGTAGGCAGTGACCTGATCATCTGACTTGGTTTACTAACTTCAGTGAGAACTCTTTGAATGGCTCTTCAGCCCCCACAGCGTTCCCAGACTCTAGGGCAGCTCTCTCCCTCTGTCCAGCTCCTGGAAGAGCAGAACGTTGCTGCTACCCAGCTTGGAGATGCATCCTTCGGTGTGGCAGGATGAGGTGGGAAAATGCTGCTCTTACATCCCCCTGGGAAGCTTGAATTGAAGAGAGAAGACTGCAGTGTGAACCCAGAAGAACAAGATGTTCACCCCAGCATCAGAGAGGCCAGCCCTGGGGTCTGGGACACTTCAGATGGGGCTGAGTCCCTGGGGACCTGAGGACTGGGGACTGGGGAACTGAACAGCGGGGGGGGGGGGGAGATGTGGGTTTTGACAGAGGGGCTGACGGCGTACGGGGAATGTGTGACCGCACCAGGCACGTTGACTACCCCACAGATTAGAAGACAGTAATAAAAGTAGGTTTTACTCACAAGAGCAGCAGAGAATGACAAAGCACTTAGAAGCCATGCTGAAAAAAAAAAAAAAAAAGGGGGCCGTGGCTGGTGAGATGGCTCAGTGCTTAGTAGCACTTGCTTCTCTTGCAGAGGACCAGAGTTAGGTTCTCAGAACCCTTATCAGGCAGTTACAGGAACCACCTGTAACTGGTTCCAGGGCATTCAGTGTCCACTTCAGGCCTCCATGGGCATTTGCATGTACATATTAACACACAGAGACACACATATAAACACAACTGTATCTTTAAAAAAATCGGCAAAAAAGCAAGTGAAGATTTTACAATGTGTCTACAGGATCAACTTGAATAAAATTGAAAGCACTACTGGTTCACAAACAGAAAAACACGACACTATATTTCGGTCAGTTTTCCTCAAATTAATTAATTTTCACTTAGTCCAAGTATAAAATGTCGTTTAACTTCAGCAATTCAGCCACAAAAAGATAGTATTTTTTTTTGTCTTTGCATTGGTTAACTATCACTAAAATTCATACAGATTATTAACCAAGAACATTCTAAAGAGGAAGACGGACTAGGGCTCACTGGGTGTGGAAACACACTCGGAAGCTTCTGCAGTTAAACCAGTGTGCAAACGTTGCATCCGTCCACCACACCACAATACAGAACAGAACACGGCTATGGATCTATGGCGACTTTGAAACAGCCATGCATATGGAAACCTGGAGCTATTAGACACTGCATCAGTCTGAACACATTCATAGTGACAGTCACCAATAATGTGTCAGTATTATATTAAAGAGCGTAAAATAAAATAAAACCATTTCTCCTTGGTGTAATTCAACCAAGAGTTAGTCCAGATTTTGAATTCTCTTCTCCGTTTCTTTCATTGTTCTCTCCCCCGCCACTGTGTGTGTGTGTGTGTGTGTGTGTGTGTGTGTGTGTGTGTGTGAGAGAGAGAGAGAGAGAGAGAGAGAGAGAGAGAGAGAGAGAGAGAATCACGGAAATCTTTAACAGTTTACAAGGGTTGAAGTCACTGATTCCAGCTGACTCAGATAACAAGATTACAGCTACCATTGTTTATCAAGTAACATCTCGATGTTGTTTTAAACATTTTTGGTCATATTCATTTTATAAGGTGTTTTCTGTCTTCAGCAAATCCTAACATACATCCACATGAGCACTGCTCCCAGGTCACAGATATAAGAGTACATAGCCCAGGGTCACAAATACGCGTTAGCTGAGGATGTAAAAGGGATCATGTAGGAAATCCAAGGATAGTTAAGGGTGGATGTGATGCTGTTTTCTTAATGGCAGGTTAAGCAAACAGGCCGAGCCCGCAGTAGGACAGCAGTCGTAAGTGACCACAAGGTGTATTATTAACCTGGCCGAGAGATCCAATAAAAATCCGTTTCTCAGAATCTACCAGATCCTTTCATAACAGCACATCCCCCCAACACACAGACTTCCACTGGGGAGTTGAGATTTGGGGGAAATACTGGGGAAATCATAACTTTCCCAAATCATAGGGGAAATTATAAACTTTCTTGTAAATGGAGTTAGAGGGGATTTGCATGAGGATAAAATTGGATACATACTTCACACTAGACTTAAAAAGAAACCCTGAAAGGCCTTATCTCTAAATGTAAAACCATGGCCAAGTAAGTACTTAAACGGAGTGTAACCTTCAAAGAGAAACATCACTGAGACCGGAGACAACAAGAAAGAAGCTTGGGAAGTCAGCTCTGGGCACACACTTTAACACAGCAAACACTGGAAAGCATCATCTGAAGCGAAGGAGCTTGTCTCCCCAATGGATTTAAGTTAAAATACTGTACTTTCAACCAAAGAAAATCACAGATCCACACCCAAGTATAACTCTGAGGAATTTGTAAATCCCGAGACAAATGCCTATCCCCAGGGTCAGGGCAGAGCAGTGAATATACTTACCATTTAAGAAAATAATCTTCGTTTCAAATTTGTCCATCACAACGCATACCAGACTTAAACAAAAGTAGCATTTGCAGAGACTTAAGGAAGAAAGGTTGAACTTAGGAATTAAAATAAAACCTCATTCGTTTAAAAGAGGCAACAGTAAATAGTTAAAGCTTTAGAAAAATCACTGACTCCCACAGTGCTGCAGGAGGAAAAAAAATCCACTGAATATGTATTACAGGAAAAAATAGAACATAAAAATCGTGGCAGATCAGGTAGAATAATTAGGTCCATTTAAAAAAGTAATAACCATTACTGAAAACAGGGTATTTGTATTTTAAATGTTCTGAAGGTAAAAAGCTCTCTCTACCTCTCACTTCCCCCCCAAACACACACACGCGCGCGCACACACACACACACACACACACACACTCACACCCCTTTACCAACATTTAAAATTCACATTATTGTAACCAAATTCAGAAAAGAGGAAATGTATAATAACTAAAATATCCAACATCATTGAAAGGAACTTAAGCAAATGCCAAGCAAAACCAGATCAAAGTGTTAGGTAGAAATAGAGAATTCTAAGCAGTCACAAACATTGTGTATTACAAAGATGGTCATTATTTTTATTTCATTTTAATGTATGTGTTTATGTGTGTACAGGTGCTTATGGAGGCCAGGGGAGGGTATTGGATTCTTGGAGCTGAAAATCACAGGCAGTTGCGAGTGGGTCTGCATGGGCACAGGTGGCTAGGTTTCACGTCAATGTCAGGAAAGTTGGGGGAAGACTTGTTGAGAAGTTTCAGTGTAAAGGAAGGGGGGATAAGGTGGGATCTTGGAGGGGTACAGAAAACTAACAATTATTTTATGTATGTATAAAGCTGTCAAAGAGAAAAATGAAATGAAAAATGAAAATGAAATTCAATAGATCTCTGAATTAGGCAGGGCCTCTGTCAGATTTTTGAAATAGAGTTACTGAGGAGCGAGTCCCTCATAGCAGGCTTGGCAAGGCTAAGGGGGTACGTGAGAGGGGATGAGGTCACTGCAGCAGGGCAGCCGTGGCAGCCGCCATCACTTCAGTGTCAACAGAAGATAATAGTTGGAGCTCACACCTAACGTCGAAGCTGCGGTCAAGGAGTTAGTGTGAACTCAGTTGCTACTAACTCATCCAAAGAAAAGTCGGAGGGAGAAATGTACCTGCTTCTCTCTCTCCGCACTTCCAACATCATGTCGATGGCCCAGCTTCTCAAACTCAAAATTAGACAAAGAGCCCAGGACTGCAGCCACGAGAGGACACAGAGCAGGCTGGGATGGACGGGGAGCCATGTGGGAGGGGGTTCATGAAAAACCATTATGACTCTTCCTGTAACAGCCATCCAGTACATTATACTGCAGAAGATCATAGAGGTCATCTTCAAGGTTCAAGGCTGGACCAGACCCCAGCACCCCAGCAGCTGTGTGAGTAAAGACACATTAGTCTGCGTCTCAGCTTCAGCTCCTTCTTGTTTACCTGGAGTAATAAGGTCATTAGAGACATGTGATTAGAGACTCGACCATGACTATCTTAAGTTGGGAATGTTGCTGTTAGTACTAGCTGTTATTGCTACAACTGTTTTAGCAACTGTTGGAAATACTGGAGAGCAGGTATCATAAGCAGGAAGTTTAGCCTTGTGTATGAACATGAGATTGGAAGTCTATCTCAAGCAAACAGCCAAAGCCATGTGGCCTTGAAATACTTATGTGTTCCCACTAAAACCAAGAATCAAAGAACAAGAGAAAGATTCACGTGCTAACAATATCATCCAGTGTTCTATAAGGTTCAGATGCCACATTAACATATGTATCATCGAGAGAGAGAAGAAATTTACCTTTTGTAGCTGAGATTATAAAGTCATTTCACTGCCTAGAAAGCCATGTCCTCAATTTAAAAATTAAGTTCTAGATTAAAAAAAAAGGAATGTATAAAAACCAACCACTCTTCTGAGAACCAGAATAAAGATAGTTCTGGAATCTGATGTAAACTACCCCATACTTCTCATAGAATCGTAAACCATTAACAACTCTAATATCCAGTTAGTGTAAAGAAGGGTGAGAGCCAGAAATAGATGCCTGACAGCCACACGTGGAGAAGGGATTAAATAGAAACTCTCCTGTTATTGAATAACTGAAAGACACCAGGTTTCCCCAAATCCATCTCTAGGATGAACCCAATTCCACATGCATTCTTAGTGGGTTTATAATGAGGTACACTCAGCCTAAACCCAACCTCACAGAGAGTGATCAATTTGTAAGGAAAGATGAAAAATGTAAACAATAGCATCAGACAGCGTGGGCTTTTCTCTAGCTCTGCTGGATGTGCTTAGAGGAGATCCTGACGAAGCTAAACCAGCCGGTCCTGATGCAAGACGAGAGTGTCAGAGCAATGGGATGAAATGAACATTCCGGGAGAAGACGGTCTGCGATAATAATAGAATTGAATGTGCATTCTGATTCATTACCTCAGAGTAAAGACCAGGAAGACAGCTATGACCT
Organism: Apodemus agrarius; assembly: GCA_964023405.1. NCBI lineage: Eukaryota > Metazoa > Chordata > Mammalia > Rodentia > Muridae > Apodemus > Apodemus agrarius. Next base: position 3,040,548 of record OZ030018.1, on the reverse strand, counting down.
AAACGTTAAGTCATCTAGCACAAAAAGCCTACTCAATTACACACAGGATGTTTTCAAATCTCAGGATGAAAAGGGGTTTTGTAAAGGACACACAGAAGTAAAACCTTTTGGTTTTTACACGGGTCCCCCTCGGGTTTTTCTTTATAATGACCCCTGTGATTAACTAGGGTTTCTACACTTCAGACTGAAGCAGGACCAGGAGGGAGAGTGTCAGGCCACACAGAAGCTATGGGGTAGGTGCCTCCAGGATGATTTACAAAGCTTCGATTGTCTCAACTCAACTTCACAGTGCATTGATGTCCAACGTCAGTAACAGCAACTCTCAGGACTCTGATTCAGACAGACCTCTGTATCATCAGACCTCTACCCTTGGAATTGAGGAAGATGCAACCCCCAGCAAGGGTTGAGGGGGAATGGCCCAGGACCTGGTAAAAATCATTTGTATGGTTCCCTTCCTATAGAGAAAGAAACCTGCGCTTCAGTCTAAACCAACATTTTTTCCTGAATGACATATTTTGTTTCTTCATAAAAAATAAACTATTAATTAGACAAACTTTTCCTAACAGTTTGCAAAATTATATATATATATATATATATACATATATACATATATATATATATATATATATATATATATATATGTATATATTACATCTCATTAAGGATGTTGGTGATTAATGTTCTAAAAGTTAAAACCCAAGAGAGTGGATCATGTAGTTTCCATTCAACCTCTGCATCCATTAACTGGCCGCTTCCTGGCCCTCTGCAAAGCGCAGGAGGCACAGACCACAGATCCCAGTCCCTCAGCAACTGCGGTATTTCTGGGATGGCTAAATGCCAGAACAGGAAAGCCATGTCTTAGAGATCAAATGTCATCCCTCCACCTCATACCCACCTGGCCTTGAGCAAACAGTCCATGCGAAGCTGTCGTCACAGTCATCTGGCTTTTAGAATACCAACACAGCCTTGCTCCGGAGCTCAGTGCTCCAAGTTCAGTCTCCTTCCACTCTTTGTGAGCTCCAATACACAGGGACCATCTTGATAGAAGGAACAGACAGCATGTAGGAGTCAGATGACAGGGAGGAGGGCTGATGAGGGCTGTGATTGAAGACGGTGTCTACCACAGTTGGAGAGACAACCAAATCCTCGGACCCTGGCTTCCCAACCTCTACCTCACAAGGCATCCTGGGAAAGTAACTGTGGAAGATACTACTCATACATTTCACTGGACAGGAATTTGGCTGTCAGGGATTCTAAGAACTCCACATGATGAATATTTAACATGATTAAACAAACAAAAAACAAGAAATGGTCATAATATTTCTGTGATGTTTTATGTATGTTCACATGACCACAAAAACACTGTGTAGCATTCTTTCTTTTTCATGAACGTGTCCCTTCTGATATGTGATGGGCAACTCCGCAGGGAGTCTTCTGTGTGGCTCAATTCTCTTCCATCTAATGACTTTACCTCTCCTCAGTGAATACACAGGCTCCATGTTAGTCAGGACTCTCCAGAGAGCTGGAACCCATGCAGACATATATCATTGTCTATGGCTGTAGAAACGAAGAGTCCTGTGATGTTGGGGATGGGCAAGTAAGAGTAGAGGTTGGTTTAGGACCTGGGAGCTGGAAAATCAATAATAAATACTGTAATCTAAATCCAAAGGTCTGAGCACCAGATGGGAACAGAATCCCTGTTCAGTCAAGCATCCTCCACCCTCTTGTTCTTGTCCATCTTCGGTGGACCAGCTATGCCCGTCTACCTTGCTGAGAACAGACCTTCATTCTACCGTCTACTGATCCAGTCCTCTGGAAATAACCACAGGCTCGCACAGAAGCCGTGTTTTACCTGCTGCGCTCACACTGCAGCCTAAGCTGACAGACAGCAAAGCATCGTGGTCTAGGGAGGTGACAGTCTGTAGAGTGTCTGCCACGAAAGCCTGGGCATGCACCCGTGGAACATCAGGGCCTGGTGTACATGTCTGACCCTAGCAAAGGGGGACAGGCAGGTGAACCCTTGGGGGTTACTTGTCATGAAGTCTAGCCATTCAATGAACTCAGGGCTTCTTTCTTCTCTTCCCCTTCCTCCTTTTTCTCTCTTCCTCCTCCCTCTCCTCCTTCTTCTCCGCTTTCTCCTCCTCCATCTCCTTCCTTCTCCACCTCTTCATCTTGCATCTTCTCTTCTCATCAATCTTGAATGTTCTTATATATGGCTACAGATCCATCATGGCTGCCTTTTTGAGTTAGAGAGGCAGCTGACTAATTCATCCAGGAACATAGACATTTGTAAGATACTAAACTCAAGTAACACTGTTAAAGCACTTCAGGTTTCAGGGAGGGAAGTGACACATGGATTGTGTCACTAATTCTTCATCCTTTACTGAGCACTTACAGTTCTATTCAGTTGAACTAATATTTTCTGAGAGCCACTACGCACAACGTTCAGCTGTGTTTGAATGGGCACATTGGTGAAAACCATAAGAAACTATAAACTGTCTGGAGACACACTATTTTTCCTTACAGAGTTGAGACTGCTTATCCATGTTTTCTGGGAAGGAGGTGAAGTCCTAGTCAGTGGGGTTTTTTGTTTGTTTGTTGTCTTTGTGTTTTTCATCTTGACACAACTAGAGTCCTTTGAGAAGAGAAAGCCTTAACTGAGAACATGTCCCTACCAGATTGGCATGTGGATGAGGTTGTGGGATTTTTGCTTAGTCCGTGATTGATGTGGGTGGGTCCAGTTCACCCATCGGGGCAATGTCACCTCTGGGAAAGAAATCTGGGATGGTATTAGCACAGCAAGGTGAGAAATCCATGAGGGCCAAGCAGGTGAGCAGTGAGTGCTCCTGCAGAGCTTCTGTTTCAGGTCTTGCCTCCAGGTTCTGAGTTCAAGTCCTGCCATGTTTTCCTTCAGTTATGGACTGACTGCTCAGGAGTTAATGAAAAATTAGTGATATAATCCATGTGTTAATTCCCTCCCCCCCAACTGAAGTGTTGTACCAGTGTTAACTAAGCTTGGTGTTTTACTATGTCCATGGAAGAACAGTCAGCTGTTTCTGCCTAATTCAAAAAAGATGTAAAATGAAATAAAGCCTTTCCTCCCCAAGGTGCTTTTGGCAATGGTGTTTTATTATAGCAACAAAGACCCTAGATAAGACAGGCCATTCCTAAATTTTGTGTCATATCTCAGCCTGTGTTCATGGCCCAGGAAAGACAGGAGAAGGCACTAGCCAACAGCTTCTGCCACAGCCCTCACATCAGTGGCCCTTACTACAAGTAGTCTGGTTGTCTCTGTCCGTATTTTATTTCACCTTCAGAATGCAAGTCCTGGAAGGAAAATCCCATCTGTATTTCACTTTTCACAATTATTGCAGGTGATCCTTCAGAAGATGCTGGTTTGATGTGTTCACCACAAACAAACCTCAATGTTTTAGTGGGGTGTGTGTATGTTAGTGTGTGTGTGTGTGTGTGTGTGTGTGTGACGTGTATGTATGTGTGGTGTGTGAGTGTATGGTGTATATGTATATATGAGTATTTGTATGTGTGTGTGTGTGGTATGTGAATGTGTGTGTGTGGTGCCTGTGTGAGTGTGTAGAGTATGTGTGTGAGTCTGTGTATGTGTGTGATATGTGTCTGTGTGGTGTGTATGTGTGATGTGTGTGTTATGTGTATGTGAGTGTGTGTTGTATGTGAATGAGTATGTGGTATGTATATGCGAGTTTGTGGTGTGTGTGTGAGTGTGTGCATGTGTGCATTTGGCGGTTCTGTGAGAGTCACAGAGGTAACACAATAGAAACTCGGGAAACAAACTTACAGGAGTTGGCAACAAAAGGGGCATATGCAAAGCAGCTCCCCAGGCAGCAGGAGACCTGAGAGAGCACAAAGCTCTCTGGGAAATGCAGGTGAATGTCTTAGGGTTGGCCACAGTGCTCAGTGGCCATCTCTGGGGGGTGGAGAAGGCATAGGAATCCAGTCCCCCACGTAGAGACCTGGTTCTGGTCCCAAGAGTTACTACTGATGTGATAAAAGAATGACCACAGCAACTAGAGGAGGAAAGGTTTATCCAGCTTACACATCCACATCACTGTTCATTATGGAAGGAAGCCAGGACAGGAACTCAAACAAGGCAGGAACCCGGAGGCAGGAGCTGATGCTACTTACTGGCTTGCTCCTCGTGGTTTGCTCAGTCTGCTTTTGTATAGCACCCAGAACCACCTGCCTAAGGATGGCCACACCCACAATGGGCCAGGCCATTGCATATCAATCACTAATTAAGAAAATGCCCTCCAGGCTTGCCTATACCTGGTCTTATGGAGGCATTTTCTCAATGGAGGCTCCGTCTTCTCCAGTGACTCTAGCTTATGTCAAGTTGACGTAAAACTAGCCAGCACACCCACAATTACCAGAAACCCACGAATGCTCAGATCTGTCATGGGAAATGGTGAAGCATCTGCATATCACCTGTGACACCTTCCCATGGGCCTCATCCCATCTCTAACTGTACACAGTGTTTCATGGGATGCAAACAGTGATTGTTCTACACGGTTGAGGAGTGAGGACAGGAAGGATGACTGTACTCGCGGCTCCTTCCACACTTCCCGTCCACACTTTGTTGGATTTATGAGGGTGCTGCTCAGGGTACAGAGACCTGGTGGCATTGTCTCCTGAGCTGCATAGACCCCATGGAGAAAGATGGCTCTGAACAGGTCGGTGTGCAGATCAAAGCCATGCTCTTTGATTGAGTCTTCGCTGCCTCTGACATTTAGGATAGAACAGAAGAGATCCAAAAGGCCTTCTTTAGGATGTCAAAACATAATATCCATGGGGAAAAGAAAGCACACACACACACACACACACACACACACACACACGTATACACACAGACACACACTCACACATACATACATACACACACATGTACACACACATGTGTACACACACACACACACACACACACACACACAGGGTGGGGAGGAGCCTTCACCCACCATCTCTAAAAGGTAGCAGGGTGGAGTAGTGGTTAGGGGGCACCCAGCCTGGTGGTAAGGAGGGTCACTGGGAACACTGCCCTGCTGATCCTTTCCAGTGAGCTCACCAGTCAGCACCATGACATGCCCTGGCTGAAAGCTCTGCGCAAGCCTTTGTGGTCAAACTGCTTCTGTTTGTAGAGTCCAGAGAAAGAGAATGAACAAACAACTCAGGCTTCGGCCTCTCTGGGAGCTGGAAGAGAAGCCCACTGACTGCTGGGCGGGTTGATTGGGGCACCTCCAAACCCACGCACCTGGGTGGCGACGTGCGGTCTAGGCATCAGACACAGATCTTGAACATGTTGATGGATTCACTTCTGGGGATCAGCTCCACCGTCCTCCGATTTGGCCTTGGGTGTTGTTTTGCTCCTTTATGAGTCTGAGTGCAATTAGTCACAATTAAAATCTGAAATCTCTAAGCACATTTGCTGTCCAATTACATCTGAGGCAACAGAAATAAATAACTCACAGTGACTTTATTACTTATGTTTCTCATATCTGGGGGTGGAGGGGAAATTCTGAAGGGAGTCTCTTTACAGCATACATGGGACAGGAGGATCTGGAGGGGGTTCAGAAGTCCAACAACTCCAGTCCATTTACCAGACTGTGAGCAGGGCTTGTGAACCAGAGGTGGGGTGGGTTTCAACATGGGCATGCAGCAGGAATCTGTGTGCAGGGCTCCCATTATAGTCTTCCACAGAGGAGGAGAGGGCTGAGGGCACCACCATGACTTCCTAGTCCATTGTTACCCTCCAGGTTCAACTTCTGAGTCTCATCACAATTAGTCTCACCCACTTACATTCCAGATTCCAAATGGGTGTGACATAGCTTCCTGAGATCTAGTGATGTATCTCTGGACAATTCTTGGAAATCAGCGTGTGAGACACTTTATTGTTTTTAATAAATAGAACTATAAACAAATAATAAACAAGTCATTTTCTCATGAGAGGATGCCACCAAAAAGAAGACAGCCAGGTGCAGCAGATGCCACTAAAACCAAGTTTGTCAGTGAGCTGACACTGCCCACTCTGGCGGCAGAACGATGATGAGAAGTGAGAGTTGTTTACAACGTCCCAGCCTCAAGTGTTGTACAGCAGCAGTGTGACGAGACCAAGAGAAGACACCTTCTAGGAGCTGGCTCATGCTACAGGGAGCCAGAGTCCCCCCATCTGCCATCTGCAAACTTGAGACCCAGGAAACCTGGCGTGTAATTAAATCTGTGTCTGAAGGCTCAAGAAGCAGGGAGCTCTTGGTGTAAGTCCTTCAGTCTGAAGGTCTGAGACCTGGAAGCTCTAGTGTCTCAGGCCAGATGTTAGCGATGGGGAGACTTACCCCCTCCACACACACCTGAATAGTGTGTTGTTCAATTGAGACCCTCAGTGGAGTGGCTCTCAGTGCACTCGATGATGTCCGTGGAGGCTGGATCTTCCCACTGATTCAAATGTCCACCTCTTCTAGACATTCTAGGGGATGGTTGATATTTGAACCCCTAGAATCAGAGATAGAAGTGTCTGAATCGCCCCTCTCTGTCCTTAATTTCTCCTTCCCTCTCTACTTCCACATCTCCCTTATGCCTCACTCTCACCTGTGCATATTTATTGGAATTCTTACATTCTGAGGCTACATTTGGGATAGGTTGGGGTCTCTCCTGACATGAACTGGCACACAGCTACCATGGCAGCCGTGAGAATGTTTGCCAGGTAGACTGCACGATTTTCTCATTTATAAATATAACGGATCTCAAAACTTACAGACATCATTTCCTTTCCCTATCATTCAACGTTTTATCGAGAGGGACGGCCGATTGTGTCCTCAGAATAACTTGTAACATCCTCCCATCTGTACTTCCCGCCATCCTTGCTTAGATCACACATCCAGGGTTGTGAGCTGAATCTCACCACCAAAAAAGATTTGTTCCAGGCCCAGGATTCTGTGGTTATGAATGGTTCCTTATTTGACAGTGGGACCTCTGTAGACACAGTTACATTAGGATGAGGTCATCCCAGATTCACTGTGTCCAGACACAACCCTGGTGCCTTTATCAAAGGGAGAGATTTGGACTCATATTGGAAGGGGTTGGGGGAGGTACAGCTGACTGAGCCACAAAAACCAAGGGATGTCTCTGTGTGCCAAGAAATGTGAAGTTACTGGCAAACACCAGAAGCTAGGAGAGGCACGAACCACTTCCCCACCAGGGCCTCCAGAAGAAATCAAATCTATGATCATCTTCACTTAAATCTCTCTCTTAAGTCACGAAAGTGGTGGCACTTTCTGACTACAATTCTGCAAAATTCGTCCACGGGGTGGCCACAGTGGCTTTCAGAAACAGTTCTAGCTTCTAGGCCCTCAACTTCTTTCATCCTGGGCCACAGTGGCATCCCTCACTGTGCACTCACTGCTGGTCTGACGCCGAGGAAAGGTCCCTCAAACACAGGAGGAGAGGCCAAGAATGTGGAGAGATATTTTGAGCCCAGGAAGTGGCTTTGATCCTTAAATACACTCCATACTTGCTGAAAACTTGGGAAGTTCTTTTAAATATATTCAGTTCTCCTAAAATTATCTAGTACCTCTTTTTTTAAAGATTTATTTATTATATGTAAATGCACTGTAGCTGTCTTCAGTCACCCCAGAAGAGGGCATCAGATCTCATTACAGATGTTTGTGAGCCACCATGTAGTTGCTAGTATTTGAACTCAGGACCTCTGGAAGAGCAGTCAGTGCTCTTAAGCGCTGAGCCAGCTCTCCAGCCCCTATCTAGCACCTCTTACTCTGCCAAGGCTACCTGGGGATTAAGACACCATGTTTTCCCATCACACACTGGGCTATCGTTTCTCATGGCTCCTCTGATGCTCGTCTTTCTGTATCAGTTCCCTCTGCACCTGAGGGAAGGCTCCTTCTCACTAAATGCTGTTTAAATCTCATTTTCTCTCTGGCTGGGAGACAGAAATGAGCACTTCAGCCTGAAGGTGCTTGAACTAAACCTGTGTCCTCCTCACAGTAACTCAGGGCAGACTGAGTGCTTTCTGAGGAACTCCTTAAAATTGTCTTTGTATAAATTTTCCTAATTACTGTGTCCAGAGTCCACAGGCAGGACCCATAACTTATGTCTGTGTGCCAGACAGATCATAGACAGAGACCTGGACAATGAACCCAGATGGCTTTTTCTAAAGGAAGGAAGGTTCTGTCCTTGTACAGGGAGGAACAGCGGGTTTCCATTTCTTCCAGCTCAGTTGATGATGCTGAGTCCTGAGCTTAGAGCCAAACCAGGAATATGGGATGTGGTTCTTCTGGCTCAGGTTCTAGTTACCTGGAGTCACAGGAAGCTTTCTTTGCCAGATTCACCAGATGGTAAATCTGTAGTCATGACCTTGGTACTCCTTGCTGGAAATGAAGGCCAGGTGTGGTACCAGCAGCAGCTCTGTGTGGCTCAAGTGTCTCCCTGGCAACCTGTCTGGAGTACAGCTTTAGGAGTGCCAGATCTCAGCAGGACTGAGCTGAGGGTCCCTGTATATCTGAATGGCTTTTGCTCCATCACAGTCTCCCTGGAGCTGTGGTCTACAAGGTCAGGAGGAGATCGGATAAATGGTGACAGTAATATGTGTTGTATCTTTGAGCACAGAGCTTCTCATGGGTCAGGTAAAACGTGTGCGTGTGTGTGTGTGTGTGTGTGTGTGTGTGTGCATGTGCGCGTGCGTGTGTGCCTGTGTGTCTAGGTGGGTACTTCATTCTTTTCTTTCTTTTCTTTTTCATTTTTTGAGAAAGGGCCTCTTTATCTGTAGGCTGACTTTGAACTCAGACTCACAATAGACCACACAACAGCCTCTGCTTTCTGAGTGATGAAATTATAGGCATAAGATACTCAGCTATTTGTTTTAATTTTTGTTAGTTTTTGAGACAAGGTCTCATGTGTCCTGGGCTAGCCGCTTCACAGCGTGGTGTGGCCTTGAACTTCTGATTCTTCTTGCCTTCAGGTCCCAAGTGCTTAGATTACAGACACACTACCATGCCCTATTTTCATGAGGTTGGGGATCAAGTCCTGGATCTTATTCAAGCTGGGAAAGCAGTCTGGCGGTGAGCTGCGTCGCCAGCCACTGGTTCACTTCTACACCCCTCCCCTCCCAGCACAAGGTGTGGATGACTTACAAGCAGGTCAGCGGTATGGGCGGCTGAGGTTTTATGCATCCACATAGAAGTTAAGGAGTTTAAAGTGTGGTGAGACACATCTGGGTGCGGATGGTCTGTGGGGCGTAAGGATGTGGAGGACTAAGTATAACATTGCTAAGTATAAATCTTCCTTTACTGAGATAAGACAAATAGCAACCAACCACAGTGTCCGGAGAAACCCACTTAGGCGGGGAAGGAAAATAATTCTCAATTCTGTTTGTAGGTAGCGACCTCTGTCAGTAGACACAATATCACAGAAAAAAAAAAAACTGCATGGAGGAAGAGCGAGAGACCCGTTTTTGCTGAAAGTAGGATTACATTAACTGGTAATCATGTCCATCGCTAGGTATAATAATATTTAAAAACAGACGCCATTAGATAGTTCATTTATTTTTATGGCAGACCAGTTATATGTGAAGCTCATTTTACTGAGGCCGGTTCCTCATTCCCCCCAGAAGCCAACGGGAGCATTCTCATTGCGTGCACACTTTGCAAAGGAAACCCAAGCGCCAGGGGCGAGAGCTGCTGATGCCACACTTCAGAATGGCATCTGTGAGACGGATGTGCTCACTTGCTTGCACGTCGCTTTCGGAGGGGCAAAGGGGGACGTCTGGAGACTCGCGTGGCATAGTCGCAGCTATATTACTGTTGCATGCAGTACTTAATAGCCACGTGTGACTTCTAGTCTGAGAATTTTTTTTTCATGCTCAAGCTGAGGAAGCATGCTTTATAATATCCATTCCAGCTAGAGGTGATCTCATGCATCCTGACCCCAGTCTGCAATGTCTGGGGACACTTTCTGTTGTCACTGATGGGAGGATCCTCCTGGCACCTTGTAGGTAAAGACCAGGCCTGCTGGAGAGTCCCCACAGCAGAGAGTGACACAGTCAGGGATGTGCAAAACGCTGAGCTGGAGGTGCCTCGCTTTAAGGAGAAATTTTATATTCCTTGTGACCAAAACCCTCAGGAAGTCTCAGCCTCATTTTGTCTGGAACAGCCAACATGTCATGCCAGGATAGTTGATCTCAGAAGAGCTTTTCTCTTTATTTTGGAAGAAGAGAGGGATTATGTCCAGCCTGGGTATGCTACTTTGGTAGCCTGTGACAGGTGTTCTGACAGTTTGTGCTTCATTAGCCGGTGTTTCCACAGCACCAATCTTTAACTAGCAGCGCTTACTCACCCAGGGGCCGGGTTTCCCCCAGCAGACACTCCTGTTTGGAAGAGGAAAGGGGGAAAGGTAATAAAGAAAAGGAGAAAAGTGTCTCATGTTAAGCAGGCATTGGCAGGTTTCTGTAAACAGAGCAGTTAATCAGGTCAGAGACTGAGAAGACAGATGTTTAAAAACAGCTATGAAGTATTACAGCATCCGGGAACCCTCAAGGTTCCTGATTAGAAATTATTTTTCAGAATAATTCCATTGCACATCAACATAACAATCAGGAATGACATCAGTGAGTGTCATAACAACCCCCCTAACCCCACCTACTTCATTAAAGTATAATCCTTGGTCCAGAAAACAATTAAATTATTTGTTCATGATTCAGCTGACAGTCTGCTTTGCTGGATGTTGGCCATGAAAGTCTGCATTGCTGGGCATTGTCCATGACAGTCTGCATTGCTGGGCATTGTCCATGACAGTCTGCATTGCTGGGCATTGGCCATGACAGTCTGCATAGCTGGGCTTTGGGCGTGGCAATATTGCATTGCTGGGCATTGACATGACTGTCACTTTGTTTTATGTCAACCTGACACAAGTTACAGTCATCTGTAAGGAGGGAATCTCAATTGGGAAAATACCTCCATAAGATTAGGCTGCAGGGAATTTTCTTAATTAGTGATTGATGTGAGAGAGCCCTGACCACTATGGGTGGCGCCATCCCTGGGCTGGTGGTCCTGGGGTCTATAAGAAAGCAGACTGAACAGGACAGAATAAGCCAGCAAACAGCACCTCTCCATGGCTTCAGCAGCGGCTCCTGCCTCCAGGTTCCTGCCTGTTTGATTTCCTGCCATGACTTCCTTCAGTGATGGACTATAATGTAGAAGGGAAGGCCAGATAAACTCTTTCCTCCCCGACTTGATCATAATGTTTTGTCATAGCAATAGTGACCCAAAACTAAGACAAGTTGGTACTAGGATAGTGCCTGGTTTTACTGGGACAGACCTGACCTTGCTGCTGTGGGAAGAACTGTGAAAGGACTTTGGAACTTTGGCTTAGAAAAGCCATTAAGTGTTATGAGCTCAGTGAGGTTCTGTAGGAGCTTGGAGGATAAGACTGTTGAGAGCGGTGCAATGACGGAGGACTCAAAGGGAAGCAAAGACTCCGCTGGGCTTTTGTGTGAAGAATCTGTGTTGCCTGATCAGCTGGTGCTGAAGATTTGGCTGTAAATAACACGAGACCATAAACACTAAGGTAAAACCCTTGCTCTGCTCCTGACAGTGGATGCGGGAGCTGAAGAACCAGCTGAGGTTAAGAAGAGACCAGCAGATCTTGCCCCAGACCCCCGCGCGCAAACAGCGGGCACACTGGACGCAGTGAGCAGCTGGAATCAGGTGCGTGGCCAGAGTTATAGCTTAGCTTAGCTCTGCAGCAGATCCGGGCACAGAAAGATCAGCCGCGGGTGCAGACTAGCAGCCGGGACCAGCTCTCCGAGCGAGCGGACTAGCAGCGAGGGGCCACTGGGCCGCCTCGGGGCACAGCTCGGCACTCTAGCAGCTGGAGTCAGGGGCCTGGACTCAGAGCGAGCATAGTCCAGCACAGTCAACGCAGCCAGAAGGGAGCAGCAGAGCCGGGCACGAACAGCTCAGCCAAGGACACGCGGTGCTTTCAGCAGGGGCAGCTATCTTGCCCCAGACCCCCGCGCGCAAACAGCGGGCACACTGGACGCAGTGAGCGGCTGGAATCAGGTGCGTGGCCAGAGTTATAGCTTAGCTTAGCTCTGCAGCAGATCCGGGCACAGAAAGATCAGCTGCGGGTACAGACTACCGGCCGGGACCAGCTCTCTGAGCGGACTAGCAGCGAGGGGCCACCGGGCCGCCTCGGGGCACAGCTCAGCACTCTAGCAGCTGGAGTCAGGGACCTGGACTCAGAGCGAGCATAGTCCAGCACAGACAAGCTGCCAGAAGGGATCTGTCTCCTGGGGACAGGCGTGCTGTGCTTTCAGCAGGGCGCCATCTACAATAAGACCAACTAGCGCCAGAGATAAAGAGATGGCAAAAGGCAAACGTAGGAACGTTATTAACAGAAATCAAGGCAATATGGCACCATCTGAACCCAATTCGCCAACCACAGCAAGTCCAGGATACCCCAGCACACCAGAAAAACAAGAGTTAGATATAAAAGCACAGGTCATGATGCTCCTAGAGGAACACAAAAAAGACATAAACAAATCTCTTAAAGAAATGCAGGGGAACATCAATAGAGTAGAAGCTCTTACAATCCAAACACAAAAAACACTTAAAGAACTCCAGGAGAATATGGGCCATCAGACAGAAACCAATAAAGAGGAAGTGAGAAAATCAGTTAAAGAAATGCAGGAGAACTTGAAACAACAGACAGAAGTCATGAAAGAGGGAGCACAAAAATATATTAAAGAATTACATGAAAACACAAACAAACAAATGATGGAACTGAGCAAAACCATCCAAGATCTGAACACAGAGGTAGAAACAACTAAGAAATCACAAAAGGAGGCAACCTTGGAGATAGAAAACCTTGGGAAGAAAACAGGGGTTGTAGATGCAAACATAAACAACAGAATACAAGAGATAGAAATAAGAATCTCCGATGCTGAAGATAACATAGTAACCATTGACTCCACAGTCAAAGAAAATGCAAAATCCAAAAGGCTTGTAACCCAAAACATCCAGGAAATCCAGGACACAATGAGAAGACCAAACCTAAGGATTATAGAGATAGATGAGAGTGAAGATCTACAACTTAAAGGGCCAGCAAATATCTTTAACAAAATTATGGAAGAAAACTTTCCTAACTTAAAGAGAGAGATGCCCATGAATGTACAAGAAGCCTACAGAACTCCAAACAGACTGGACCAGAACAGAAACACCTCCCGTCACATAATAATCAAAACCCCAAATGTACTAAACAAAGAAAGAATATTAAAGGCAGTAAGAGAAAAGGGCCAAGTAACATATAAAGGAAGACCTATCAGAATCACACCAGACTTCTCTCCAGAAACCATGAAAGCTAGAAGATCCTGGGCAGACCTCATGCAGACCCTAAGAGAAAACAAATGTCAGCCAAGACTACTATACCCAGCAAAACTCTCAATCAACATAGATGGAGAAATCAAAATATTCCATGACAGGACCAAATTTACACAATATCTTTCCACTAACCCAGCTCTACAAAGGATAATAGGAGGAAAACTCCAACACAAGGAAGGAAATGGCACCCAAGAAAAAGCAAGACAGTAAACTTCTTCCATCAAACTCAAAGGAAAATAACTACTCAAAAACAAAAATAACATCAAAAATGTCAGGAAGTAATAATCTCTATTCCTTAATATCTCTTAACATCAATGGACTCAACTCCCCAATAAAAAGACATAGACTAACAGACTGGATACGGAAACAGGACCCTACATTTTGCTGCTTACAGGAAACACACCTCAGAGTCAAAGACAAACACTACCTTAGAGTAAAAGGATGGAAGACAATTTTGCAAGCAAATGGTCACAGGAAGCAAGCTGGAATAGCCATTTTAATATCAGATAAAATTGACTTTCAACCCAAAGTCATCAAAAGAGACACAGAAGGTCACTTCCTGCTAGTCAAAGGAAGAATCCACCAAGAGGAACTCACAATTCTAAACATCTACACTCCAAATGTAAGGGCACCCTCATTTGTAAAAGAAACCTTACTAAAGCTCAAAGCACACATTGCACCTAACACAATGATTGTGGGGGACCTCAATACTCCTCTATCTACAGTGGACCGACCAGGAAAACAGAAACTAAACAGAGACACGGAGAAACTCATCGAAACTTTGGAGCAATTGGATTTAACAGATATATATAGAACATTTCACCCTAAAGCAAAAGACTATACCTTTTTCTCAGCCCCTCATGGTACCTTCTCCAAAATCGACCATATAATTGGACACAAGACAGATCTCAACAAATATAAAAAGATCGAACTAATCCCATGCCTCTTATCAGATCACCATGGAGTAAGAGTGTTCTTCAATAGCAACAAAAACAACAGAAAATCCCCATACGCTTGGAGGCTGAACAATATTCTATTCAATGATACCTTAGTCCAGGAAGAAATAAAGAAAGAAATCAAAGAATTCTTAGAACTTAATGAAAATGAAGGCACAACATACCCAAATATATGGGACACAATGAAAGCAGTGCTTAGAGGAAAACTCATAGCCCTGAGTGTCTCCAAAAAGAAACAGGAGAGAGCATATACCAGCAACTTAATGGCGCACTTGAAAGCTCTGGAACAAAAAGAAGCAATTTCACCCAGGAGGAGTAGAAGACAGGAAATCATCAAACTCAGGGCTGAAATCAATCAAGTTGAAACAAAAAGAACCATACAAAGAATCAACAAAACCAGGAACTGGTTCTTTGAGAAGATCAACAAGATAGATAAACCCCTAGCCAGACTTACTAAAGGGCACAGAGACAGTATTCAAATTAACAAACTTAGAAATGAAAAGGGAGATATAACAACAGAAACTGAGGAAATTCAAAAAATCATCAGATCCTACTACAAAAACCTATACTCAACACAACTGGAGAATCTGGAGGAAATGGACAATTTCCTCGACAGCTACCAAATACCAAAATTAAACCAGGATCAAATAGATCGTCTAAACAGACCCATAACCCCCAAAGAAATAGAAGGGGTCATAGACAGTCTTCCAACCAAAAAGAGCACAGGACCAGACGGTTTTAGTGCAGAATTCTATCAGACCTTCAAAGAAGTCCTGATACCGATACTCTTCAAATTATTCCACAAAATAGAAACTGAAGGAACACTACCCAACTCATTCTATGAAGCCACAATTACCCTGATACCAAAACCTCACAAAGATCC
This sequence comes from Apodemus agrarius, assembly GCA_964023405.1. Classification (NCBI taxonomy): domain Eukaryota; kingdom Metazoa; phylum Chordata; class Mammalia; order Rodentia; family Muridae; genus Apodemus; species Apodemus agrarius. The sequence continues at coordinate 3,025,294 of OZ030018.1, read as the reverse complement.
AACTAAGAAAGAGAACTACAGGCCAATTTCTCTTATGAATATCGATGCAAAAATACTAAACAAAATACTTGCCAACCGCATCCAAGAACACATCAAAACGATCATTCACCATGATCAAGTTGGCTTCATCCCAGGGATGCAGGGATGGTTCAATATACGGAAATCCATCAACGTAATCCACTACATAAACAAACTCAAAGAAAAAAACCACATGGTCATCTCATTAGATGCTGAAAAAGCATTTGACAAAATTCAGCATCCTTTCATGCTAAAGGTCCTAGAAAGAACAGGAATTCAAGGCCCATATCTAAACATAGTAAAAGCAATATACAGCAGACCAGTAGCCAACATTAAGGTAAACGGAGAAAAACTCGAAGCAATCCCTCTAAAATCAGGGACTAGACAAGGCTGTCCCCTCTCGCCATATCTCTTCAATATAGTACTTGAGGTACTAGCTAGAGCAATTCGACAACAGAGGGAAGTCAAAGGGATACAAATCGGAAAGGAAGAAGTCAAACTATCACTATTCGCAGATGATATGATAGTTTACTTAAGTGACCCAAAAACCTCCACCAGAGAACTCCTGCAACTGATAAACAACTTCAGCAAAGTGGCTGGCTATAAAATCAACTCAAGTAAATCAGTAGCCTTCCTATACGCGAAGGATAAGCAGGCCGAGAAAGAAATTAGGGAAATGACACCCTTCACAATAGCCACAAATGATATAAAGTATCTTGGAGTGACGCTAACCAAACATGTGAAAGATTTATACGACAAAAACTTCAGGTCTCTGAAGAGGGAAATTGAAGAAGACATCAGAAAATGGGAAAATCTTCCATGCTCGTGGGTTGGCAGGACTAATATAGTCAAAATGGCAATCTTGCCCAAAGCAATATACAGATTCAATGCAATTCCCATCAAAATCCCAACTCAGTTCTTCATAGAGCTAGAAAGAGCAATTCTCAAATTCATCTGGAATAACAAAAAAACCCAGAATAGCTAAAACTATCATCAACAGCAAAAGAACTTCTGGGGGAATCAATATCCCGGACCTCAAGCAATATTACAGAGCAGTGGTATTAAAAACTGCATGGTATTGGTTCAGTGAAAGGGAAGCGGATCAATGGAATAGGATCGAAGACCCAGAATTGAACCCACACATCTATGGCCAATTGATCTTCGACAAAGGAGCTGAAAACATCCAGTGGAAAAAAGATAGCCTTTTCAACAGATGGTGCTGGCTCAACTGGAGGTCAACATGCAGAAGAATGAGAATTGATCCACTCTTATCTCCTTGCACTAAGCTCAACTCCAAGTGGATCAAAGACCTCCACATAAAACCAGACACACTAAAACTAATAGAAAAGAAACTGGGGAAGACCCTTGAGGACATTGGCTCAGGGGAAAAATTCCTGAACAGAACACCAATTGCTTATGCTCTAAGAGCAAGAATAGACAAATGGGACCTCATAAAACTACAAAGTTTCTGTAAGGCAAAAGACACTGTCAAAAGGATAAATCGGCAACCAACAAATTGGGAAAAAATCTTCACCAACCCCACATCCGACAGAGGGCTAATCTCCAATGTATACAAAGAACTCAAGAGGTTAGACCCCAGAAAACCAAATAACCCTATCCAAAAATGGGGTACAGAGCTAAACAGAGTCTTTTCACCTGAAGAGATTCGGATGGCTGAGAAACACCTTAAAAAATGTTCAACATCACTAGTCATTAGGGAAATGCAAATTAAAACAACCCTGAGATTTCACCTCACACCAGTCAGAATGGCTAAGATTAAAAACTCAGAAGACATCAGGTGTTGGCGAGGATGTGGAGAAAGAGGAACACTCCTCCACTGCTGGTGGGAATGCAAGCTGGTACAACCACTCTGGAAATCAGTATGGCGGTTCCTCAGAAAACTGGGCGTGATACTTCCGGAGGACCCAGCCATACCACTCCTGGGAATATACCCAGAAGATTCACCAGCATGCAATAAGGATACATGCTCCACTATGTTCATAGCAGCTTTATATATAATAGCCAGAAGCTGGAAAGAACCCAGATGTCCCTCAACAGAAGAATGGATACAAAAAATGTGGTATATATACACAATGGAGTACTATACAGCCATTAGAAACAATGAATTCATGAAATTCTTAGAGAAATGGATGGAGCTGGAGAATGTCATACTAAGTGAGGTGACCCAGTCTCAAAAGAATACCCATGGTATACAGTCACTGATAAGTGGATATTAGCCTAGAAGCTTAGAACACCAAAGACACAAATCACATATCAAGTGATGTCTCACAAGAAGAAAGGAGTGGACACTGGTGCTAGAATGGACCAAAACATCATTGTGGGAGAGTACAAGAACAGTAAAGTGGGAGGGGGTGGATGCGGGAGCAGGGGGAGGGAAAAGGACATGTGGGACCTTTGGGGGTGGGGAACCAGAAAAAGGGAAATGAATTGTAAATATAGAATATATACAATAAAAAAAAAAGTGTTCAGACCTCAAAAAAAAAAAAAAAAAAGAAGAAGAGACCAGCACTGTTCAGGTGAAGACTTCCGGGCAGTTTCCTCAGGGTCAGCACACAGGAGCTGTGTTCCAGAGGTGGATGAAGCTGTACCTCGTGCTAGTAGCTGAACTTGGCAGTGTAAGAGTCACCCAAGTGGTGCTAGTTTTGAAGGCATAAAGGTGTCATGGGGAGCAGCTGAGGCTTTGCCCTATGCAGTGGGGCTGTGGTCCCCAACGAGCGCCCAGGAGAATCTATTGGTGAAAGTGCTCTCCGGTTGCAGCAAGAGACCCTGGAAGAGTTGGGGGTGCCAATACCATGGGATAAGCACCAAGGACAGAGGCAGAGGTGGCCTAGAGCCAGCTGGGGCCCGGAAGAAAAGCTGTGTGCACTGCAGAGGGCGGAGCTACACAAGTGACCCAAGCCCCTTGGAAGAGCCTAAAAGACAGTATGTGAATCTCGGGTGTTGGACACTGAATGGTTTAACTTTTGGAATTTGTTTTTGCTTTGTTGAGATTGCCCTGGTTCTTCCCTCTTGAAATAAAGTATTTAGATAATGTTTTGTTTTATAGACTCTCACAATTGAGAGGCTAAATTTTTAAAGAGATTTGGGGTTAAAAGAGGCTTTGGATTTTACAAGAGGCTCAATATTAATGCGTTTGAATTTGTAAAGACACTGGAACTTTTTAAGATTGTAAAATGTTTTGCATTGTGATGTTGATGTTAATGTGTGATCTCAGGGATGAACAAGAAATGAAAAGTGATGTACTTGTGTGTCAAGTTGACAAGGGGTTCATTGTCCTGGCTGGTTTTATGTGAACCTGATGGGAATGACAGTCATCTGAAAGGAGAGACTCTCAGTTGTAATAATGCCTTCACGAATCAAACCCAGTGGTAAGGCATTTCTCAATTAGTAGTCAGCGGGGAGGGCCCAGCCCACTGTGGACGGGCCATCCCTGGGCTGGTGGTCCTGCGTTCTATAAGAAAGCAGGCTGAGCAAGCCATGAGGAGCAAGCCAATAAGCAGCACCCCTTCATGGCCTCTGCACCAGCTCCTGCATCTATGTGCCTGCCCTTCTTGACTTCCTGTCCTGACTCCTCCAGTGATGGACTGTAATGTGGATCTGTAAGCCAAATAAACACTTTCCTCCACGACTTGCTTTTTGGTTGTGTTGTTGCATCAGAGTAATTATAGCCCTAATATAATGGCTATTTATTTTACACATCTTTATTTGTTTTACAACAAGAGCCTCTCATGACTCCACCTGGCTTCCTATGCTCAATGTAGTCAAAATAACTTTGAACTGCTGATCCTCCTATGTCCACCTCCCAGGTTCTGGGACTACAGACATGCACTGACTGCTGTGTCTTTCTGTGGTCTCGGGGATGAAACACAGAGTTTCATGGATGCTAGGAAAGCACAGTGCCAGCCGACGTGCTTACCTGCAGATTCTCTAGAGTGACTTTTTAAAAGCATTTTTTCCTGCTGGGTTCTGGGAACTATTGAAAGAGAACAGAGAGGAGATAACACAGGCATTTTGAGCACTGTGGATAGTTTCCCTGAGAAGATACAATGTTCACTCACAGGACAGAGGAGGGGTGCTGCTTTCTCTGCCAGGAACCCAGTGCCTTGCATGTGAAACTAAAGAACCCCCTTATTTTGCCAGAACAAGAAAGTAGCAAAAAGAAAAACATGAGAAAGCCCCAGGGAGGTTTGACGTGTTCTCTCGTCTCCGACCAGATCTGCCGCACCTCAATTACAGAAATTAGAAGTAAATTAAAATTTGAATTAAATATGGGGTGAAATGGCACCTTATTTCCTAACCAGACATTACCAGTTTTTGGCTGTGAGCTGGTAATTATCAGTGCCACCATTTGTTCATTTTTGTAATGAACTTCATTTTAATTAAAATCGAAGTGCTTTGTATTTCTTGCCTTCCCTTAAGAAAATCATTCAAGTGTTGCAGACCCAGATATTGGAAAGCTTAATTACAGCACGGACGGAGAAGAGCTGAAGCAGCCAGAAGGGAGAGCATGTCCTCTCATTCTCCACAGACTGAATCTGTCCAAGAAATCGGGTAGGTCGCACACATTTGTCTGTCTGCCAGAAGTTACATTCATTAGACACAGGAAAACCACCCTGGAGAAAGCCTCACACAGGTTCATTTCCAATCCTTATACCTGCTCCGCCTCATTTCAGAGCCCAGGCAGATCATCATGAAATCTCCCTCAGTCTCCTCAAAGTGTGTATACAATTCAGTCACGGTAGACAACAGCTTACATGGGAATCTTACACCTGCGGGAAATACTTTCTTATTGAAATAAGGCTCAGAATGGAATCATCCATGAGTCTCCATTAAAAAAAAAAAAAGAGCCATCAGGTATGGGCGGTTAGAAAAGTGACAGATGTGATGGACGCATTCTATGTAACATAGATGAGTGTTGATGGCACATCTGCATATGATAGGCAAGCAAGACGGTGGATAGATGACAGACATAAAACCATAGATATAAGCGATAGGGAGGTACTTCTCATTGCAACTGTCTTAGTCAGGGTTTCTATTCCTGCACAAACATGACCAAGGAGCAAGTTGGGAAGGAAAGGGTTTATTCAGCTAACACTTCCAAAGGAAGACAGGACAGGAACTCAAGTAGATCAAGAAGCAGGAGCTGATGCAGAGGCCATGGAGGAATGTTTCTTACTGACTTGCTTCCCCTGGCTTGCTCAGCCTGCTTTCTTATAGAACCCAAGACTACCAGCCCAGGGATGGCACCACCCACAAGGAGGACCTTCCCCTTGATCGCTAATTGAGAAAATGCCCCACAGCTGGATCTCATGGAGGCATTTCCTCAGAGAAAGGAGGCTCCTTTCTCTGTGATAACTCCAGCTTGTATCAAGTTGACACCAAACCAGCCAGTGCAGTAACATATCCAGACACTTTGGGGACTGACTCCTCTGGGTGTGGTCATTAGCAAGTCCTACATCAGTACAGAGGCTGACAAGCTGGGCGGTCAGTTTGGAACTCACAAGTCTGCCTTGAGCAACACTTTCTAGCTCTGCAAGGAGCTGCACTGACATTTACATTATTCATTCTAAATCAGTGAGCCACCCATTCGTTTTTATTCCATCCATCCTTTAGAACCACATCTGTCCACATGTCCATCCAATCATCCACACATTCGCACACCCATTTATCGAGTGTGTATCTCTTTTACTCGAGAGGCTGTTCTGGTCACTTTGTTGTCGTTTTGTCGACTTGGCCCAAACTAGAGTTATCTGGAACAAAGACCTCAGTTTAGAAAAGGTAACTATCAGACTGGTCTGTACTGCATTTCTTAATTATGACTGACACGGCTGAAGCCAGTTTACTGTGGGTTGTAGCATCCCTAGGCAGGCCATCCTGAGCTATATAACAAAGCAGCCAGGGGGAGCCATGAGAGCAAGCCAGTAAGCAGTGCTGTTCCGTGGCCTCTGCATCAGCTCTGGTTCTAGGTCCCTGCCCTGCTTCAATTCCTATCCTCAACTCCTTCAGTGATGAACCATGGGTGTGGAAGTGTAAGCCAAATAAACCCTTTTCTCCCTGTCTTAGTAAGGGTTACCATTGCCGTGATAAAACATCATGACCAAAGCAGTTTGGGGAGAAGGGGGTTTATTTAGCTTATACTTTCATATCCATAATACATCACTGAAGGAGATCAGGATAAGAACTCAAACAGGGCAGGAGCCTGGAGGCAGGAGCTGATGCAGAGGCCATGAAGGAGTGCTATTTACTGGCTTGCTTCCTCTGGCTTGCTCAGTCTGCTTAGAACCCAGACCACCAGCCCAGGATGGCATCGCCCACAGTGAGCTGGTCCCTTCCTGTCAATCACTGATTAAGAAAATGCCCTACAGGCTTTCCTACAACCTGATCTTATGGAGACATTTTTTAATGGAGTTCCCCCCTTCTTATGACTAGCTTGTGTGAGATGACATAGTTGACATGAAACTACCCAGCACACTCCCTAACTTGATTTTAGTCATAGTGTTTCATCACAGTAATACTAACCCTAATTAAGAAAGAAATTGGTACTAGGATTATGGGGCTATTTCTGTGGTGGGCACAAGCATGTTCCTGGGAGGATTGTGGAAGGACTTTGGAACTTTGGGCTAGGAAAGCCATTGAATGTTGACAGCTCAGTGGGATGTTCTGTGGGATCTTGGAGAATAAGAACGTTGATAGAAGTGCAGAAGATGGAGGCCTGGCTTATGGGGATTCAGAGGGAAGATTAAAGGTTCTGTTGGGGTCCTTTGCCATTTTGGATTAAGATCCCTTTGTTCTGGCTAGCTGGTGCTAAAGAGTCACCTGTGATTAACCAGATACCAGAACTACTGAAGTGAAACCTTTTCTTTGCTGAGACGCTCACTCAAGGCTGGTCAGCTGGAGCCGAGAAATTAATGGTGATATAAGATCTCTTCTTAATCACCAAGGTGGAGTCTTCTGTGGGAAGTGTTTTCTCAGGGTCATCCCCGAAGCTGTGGTCCAGAGGTGGCTGAGGGTGTGCCCTGCGCTGTGAGCTAAACTTGATCATGTGTAAGACACACCCAGGTAGTGCTGGTTTTGAAGGCATGAAGGGGCCATGGAGTGCAGCTGAGGCATGGCTCCGTGAGAGGCCAGGGGGCCGTTGGTGGAGGTGCAGCCTCTGTAGCAGTTAAAATCCTAGGGTTGAAGGGGTCATACTGAGAAGTTGAGGTTTGGCACCATGAAGAGAACCTAAGAGAAGCTATTGGTGAAAGTACATCCCTTGAAGTAGGAGACCTTGTCACTTTGGAGATGCTAGTACCATGGGATGACCACCAAGAACAGCATCAGTTATCAAATGGAGCCAGCACTAGCTTAGGAGACAAACTATATATGCCACAGAGGACATAGCTGGACCACAGAGTGCCACAGAGTGACACAGGACCTTCAGAGGAGCCCAGAAGATTGTCAGTAGATCCCAGACATTGGAATGATTTACACAGTTGGTGTTTGGTTTTGCTTTTATTCAGACTGTGACTATATCTTGGTTCTTCCTTCTTGAAGTATTTAACTTAATTTTTAGTTTGCAGAAGCCCACAGTTGAGAGACTTTGAACTACTGAGAGATTTCACATTTTTTAAGAGACATGTAATGTGTTTAAATTGGCAAAGACTGGACTTTTAAAGTTACTTATATTGTATGCTATGATGCTAATATTAACATGCCCTCTTGGGGACAAATGAGAAAGGAAATACTCTAATTGGAAAGTGATGTGTTTGTGTGTTGACAAGGAGATCCGTTGTGCTCACTAGTTTCATGATAACTTGATACAAGTTAAAGTCAGCTGAGAGGGGGAAACCTCAGTTAAGAAAATGCATCCATAAGACTGGAGTGTAGGCACGCCTGTAGGACATTTTCTTACTTATGTGGCAGTGCCCAGCCTATTTTGGGTGGTGCCATCCCTAGGCTGGTGGTCCTGTGTTCTATAAGAAAGTAGGTTGAACAAGCCATGGGGAGAAAGCTAGCAAGCAGCACCCCTCCATGGCCTCTGCATCAGCTCCCACCTCCTAGTCCATTACCTGTTTGAGCTCCTGCCCTGACTTCCTTCAGTGATGGCCAATGGATTTGGAAGCTCAAGCCCAATAAACCCTTTCTTCCCAACTTGCTTGTGGTCATGGTGTTTCAGCACAGCAATAGTAACCCCGAGAAGAATGCCCCTCCTTCTTTTTAAGTCCTTTTCTTCTTTAGGTGCTTCAGAGAATGGATTTCTCTTGTGCTTTCAGCTCAATATGGTTGCTAAAACTTAGTAAAACTAATAAAAATGCATGATCCCTGGAAACACATCTCTTGACTCTCTCGGTTTTATATTCAACGAGGATGCCAAGTTGGACTCCTGCTTCCAGGTAGAACTGAGCTCACAGAGAACTTGTGACTGTTCATCCTGACTGGCTGTTTGCAACCAACACACCAAGGCTTGTTTAATAGGTGAGTCACTCTGGAGTTTGCGAGTGGGTGAATAACTTCTTGAACCATTCCCACTATTCTAGAGTCTTCTTTGGTCTCTGACTAACCCTATCTCCCATTAGCAATTGTGCTTTGTCAATGAAGACTTGACTTACTAACCCTGTGAAAAAGAGAATGTATCCAACCAACCAAAACAAAACATAATGAAGAAAACCTCTCAAAAGTTCAAAGTAGGAGGATACTTTAAACTCAAAGTAGGAGGATAGATTTAAGTTCAAAGTAGCAGGATACATTTTTGATACTATGTTATGAGAACCTGCATCACCCCGCTGCCTCTACAACCTCCAGGAAATATCTTTTTTAAAAAATCAGGAAGAGTAAAGAAGAATTTAGGGGTAAAAAGGGAGGTGTTTGCTGGGAGCACCTAGGCAGTAGGCGCAGTGGTGCCTTCGGACGAACTTGATCTGAGACCATTGCAGCCTTTACTTAGTACTGGAGGGAAATGCAGAGTGAGCAACCAAACATCACTCAGTCCAGGGTGCTCTCCGCAGAGAGTACAACATTCCAGAATGTATCCTTTGTCTTTGGAAACCTTATAAGGGTCTCCTCTTGCTTGTCAGAAAGAAATTTCACCAATAAAAGAACCTACTTTAAAAAATAAACCTGGATTGAGAGGATGGGGAGGTCCCAGAGAAGTATATTATATATTCAATATACTTCCGATGTCATCCTGACAGAGCCCAGTCAGCCTCCCTCCACACCTGTGGCAACCTTGGCTGCTTTCTGAGTTTCTACATCCTAGGATAAAGAATGGCTATTATAGATTCCTTTCAGTTGTTGTGATAATTTGGGAATTTATGGGATTAAGTTTACTACATTTTACAAATCCATCATTGTGGGGAAATCGAGGCAGGAACTTTGAGCAGTCACATCCCTTCCCCAGTCAAGAGCGGGAGAAATGGCGTGCTCGCTTGCTTCCTGTCTCCCTGAGCTCACGTTCTCTGCTCCTGTACAGTGCAGGACCCCCCGCCGAGGTAATGGTGCCAACCACAGTGGTCTGGGTCTTGGCACATGAATTAACTGGACTAAGACAGTCCCTCAAAGACCTGCCTACTGTAAGCAATCGCCCTTTGAGACTCTCCCCAGCAGATTCTGTTTTGTCAACTTGATCAAAGCTAACCATTACAACGGGAATCGTGGCAATCTTCTCATGGCTTCATGGTCCCTCTGGGGAAGTGTCCACAGAGCGGGAAGGGAAAGGTAAGAACCTGGTGAGCCCTGGTGAGCGGGAGCACCACAGACTCATACCAACAGACCTTTCCATTGCTTACCTTTTAACTCACCAGATCCTCAGGTGTTCCAGGAAAACGCCATCACATTTCATGAAGCAATAAGCTGTCATCCTTCAGCAAAGATATCCATCTGTCTTCCTGTCTTAAAATCGGTGTACACAGAGTTTTTATTTTTATTCCAGTTGCCTTTCATGTCTTTACTGTATTTTGTAATTTAAATACAAAACACTTTAAAACCTCGTAAAACATGAAAGTAGGTATCTTAGTTACTTTTCTGTTGCTGGTATAAGGCGTCACAAACCAGGCAACCGATAAAGGGTTTATCGGGGCTGAAAGTCCAGAGTGTTAGGAGCCGTCACTACCATGGTAGGCAGCGTGGCACGGGCAAGCAGGCAGGCACCACACTGGGACAGTGACTGAGCACTCGCATCCTCTCAAGCAGAGGCAGAGAGGCACACTGGGAACTGGGCAAGTCTTTTGAAACCTCAACGCCTGTTCCCACTGACACACCTCTTCATCCTTCCCACAGCCCAGTCTGAGACTATGGACAGCACCTCATTAAAATCACCACAGCAGGTTCCCTACTGGACATCTATAAACATGAAGAGAGTCTGAAATGGCTGGCCCACTAACTTTTGGCCCCTCTATGACTTTTTTAAATGCCCTATTCCACCAGAAATCACGTAACATATTTTATTTTCCTATACATTGTATCTTTCCTTTATTGCAGAACAAAGCTGAGGAGGACAGAGACTGTTGTATTTGTTCACCTTGTGCCTCTGTTACTCCACAAATACTACACAAATACTACAGAGATGAATATCGAATAAATGAGTTCAGAAAATGGGCATTTTTATGTCTTGGCTAAATATGTGTTCACAGTCTCAAGACATTTCTTCCTTCTTTTATTATTTATCTTGTCAGATCTGGCATTTCCAGTGTAATCTATGCCCTACTTGGGCCATCACTTGGTGAATATGTAATGTTCATCAAAATGTATTTTAACATAATAAAAAGTTCTCTTCTGGGTGTTCACTGACACTGACTATGTCTGGGGTTTGCATGGTGAAGTTTGAGAAGACAGGACTCTAGTATTCTATGTCACAGGCAAGACAGGGAAGATCAAATCAAATCAAATAAATCAACGGAGTAAACGGATCAAGTGCAAAGTCAAAGCTAGCTAGCATTGGTAAGGATTGGTGAGAACACTAAAACTACAAGGAGTAATAAGACACACTAAGTGCAGGAGTAATAAGACACACTAAGCGCAGGAGTAATAAGGCACACTAAGCGCAGGAGTAATAAGACACACCAAGTGCAGGAGTAATAAGACACACTAAGCGCAGGAGTAATAAGGCACACTAAGCGCAGGAGTAATAAGACACACTAAGCGCAGGAGTAATAAGGACACACTAAGCGCAGGAGTAATAAGACACACTAAGTGCAGGAGTAATAAGACACACTAAGTGCAGGAGTAATAAGACACACTAAGCGCAGGAGTAATAAGGACACACTAAGCGCAGGAGTAATAAGACACACTAAGCGCAGGAGTAATAAGGCACACTAAGCGCAGGAGTAATAAGACACACTAAGCGCAGGATGTGGTGGACACTTAGGATCACAAGCCCTCATTTTTCCACAGATTCGGTCTTAGCAGACAGTTTTACAGCAATTACAACTTTGCAAAATTTACTCAGGAAGAAATAAAAGGTCAAAACAAACCACTGATGATTAAAAATAGTAAATATGAACTCATTCTAAGCTGGAAAGAGATTGGCAGAAGTTCTTAGCTCATTTTACTGCAGCACAAAACTTGACAACAAATTATAAAAAAAACCATCTTAAAAAACTCCGAGCAGGCAGCGGGATTCAGCACCCACTGTTTACAAAAACTGGAAGCAAACGGAAAACAGATGGGGACTCTTTAATCTGATTTTTAAAAGAGCCCAAACAAAGATAAGCATGCAAGAAATAAACACAGAGCTCCATGGTTTCTCACTCCAGATAAACCTGAACCAGTGTGCAGGGGCTCGGCCAGCTCAGGAGTCCACAGAAGGCCCTGGTCTTTAGCAGAACATGCTTCTTCAGGCACAAAACCTCTGCGTGGGTTACAACACTCAAGTCCACCCCAGCCCCAGAGGACCCAAACTTCAATCCCAGAAAAGTCAGACGCTCGTGCTGGCAGGAGACAGCCTCTGGAAAAGCAAAGCCAAACAAGGATCAGAGAGATGGCTCAGGGGTTAGGAGAGCTTGCTACTCTTTCACAGGACAGGACAGTTCCCAGGACCCTTGCCAGGGAGCTAAAACAGCCTCTAACTCCAGCTCCTCTTCTGGCCACCACAGGTACCTACGCACAGACAGGAAAGACACAGAGAGAGAGAGAGAGAGAGAGAGAGAGAGAGAGAGAGAGAGAGAGAGAGAGAGAGAGAGAAGAGAAGAGAAGAGAAGAGAAGAGAAAAGAGAAGAGAAGAGAAGAGAAGAGAAGAGACACAGAGAGACACACAGAGAGAGACAGAGACAGAAACAGAGACAGAGACAGGACAGAAAGACAGAGAGAGACAGAGAGGAGAGAGACAGAGACAGAGAGAGACAGAGACAGGCTGAGAAATATACAGATAAAGAAAAAGGCAAAGTAACAAGTCTCACATAATTTTCAAATAAACATGGTCTTATTAAATGAACATTTAATGATTTAAATCATAAGTTAATGAGGGAACTACTTAAGATGTTTCATTCAGATCAGCGAACTCCATACACAGCCCACCACACAATTCAGAACTTGGGAGGTAGAGGCAAGTAGATCTTTGTGAGTTCAAGGCTACTCTGCCCTGTACAAAAATAGTTCTAGCCCACCCAAGTCTACATAGTGAGGCCCTGTCTCAAAATAAATAATTTGTTTGTTTAAATTAATTAATTATAATTAAAAGCAAGATGACTTCATATTCCCAGGGCAACAGTCAAGGGGACACATCTCCAGAAAACAGTGTATTTAAGTGGAGGACAAGACTCGACTGCTTTAAAGTCAGTTTTCTTTTGGAGTGTTAAGGCAAGAAAAGCAGATCCCTGTGGACAGGCAACCTGGGCAGGGTCCCCACTTACCCCTGAAGACAGGCTCCCTGGGCCGGGTCCCACTTACCCCTGCAGATAGGCTCCCTGGGCAGGGTTCCACTTACCCCTGCAGACAGGCTCCCTGGGCAGGGTCCCACTTACCCCTGCAGACAGGCTCCCTGGGCAGGGTCCCACTTACCCCTGCAGACAGGCTCCCTGGGCAGGGTCCCACTTACCCCTGCAGACAGGCTCCCTGGGCAGGGTCCCACTTACCCCTGCAGACAGGCTCCCTGGGCAGGGTCCCACTTACCCCTGCAGACAGGCTCCCTGGGCAGGGTCCCACTTACCCCTGCAGACAGGCTCCCTGGGCAGGGTCCCACTTACCCCTGCAGACAGGCTCCCTGGGCAGGGTCCCACTTACCCCTGCAGACAGGCTCCCTGGGCAGGGTCCCACTTACCCCTGCAGACAGGCTCCCTGGGCAGGGTCCCACTTACCCCTGCAGACAGGCTCCCTGGGTAGGGCATCTAGTCATCTAGCTGCCCATTTCAAAGTCTTTCGGCTTTTTTCATGAAAGTCTAAACTTCATCTCAATGTTAACTGTCTGTAAATATTTTCTTTGAACAAACTTTTCCACACTTTGATATTTCTGATTGTCTATTACACAGTTCTCAATAATTACTTATTTTAATTTTCAGGTAGAAATCATTGAAGTGGTATACTACTCACAAACAAGCCCACAGTTGTTTTACCTGAACTTCTAGTAAAATGGCTGCAGGGAAATAATATACAAGGGAGGCCTTAGCTACTATTGTGTAGCTGTTTCCTAGCAATGGAAACCTTCCCTCCTATGGAGGAAAGAGAATCCAAAGACCCAGGAAACATATGACACCCAGGAAGTTCCTGAAACTTAAGATGACCTAGAAGCTCATCAAGCTCCAGATTCACAGGACCCCCTCCCAAAGGGTATATATAACAGTTGCTGGAGAGAGAAGGTTCGTGTTTGAGCTGCCTGGAAGTTGGCCATGGAGCTCCTGAGATACAGCTTTTGAGAGTCATCATCTATGCTGGGGTGGACTTTTGATGATGCAACTTCCTTTGGGCTACCCATGCTCCTGTAGTAACCACAAGGAAATTACATATTTGCCATGCTAGACATGGGAAAGACATTTCTTTCATTTTGGGATGAATGGATATTTGTTTAAATCTACCTGTGTCTTAGTCAGGATTCCTATTCATGCACAAACATCATGACCAAGAAGCAAGTTGGGGAGGAAAGGGTTTATTCAGCTTACACTTCCACATTGCTGTTCATCACCAAAGGAAGTCAGGACTGGAACTCATACAGGGTAGCAACGTGGAGACAGGAGTGTATGCAGAGGCCATGGAGGAATGCTGCTCACGGGCTTGCTTCCCCTGCCTTGCTCAGCCTGCTTTCTTATACAACCCAGGACTATCAGCCCAGGGATGGCACCACCCACAGTTGGGCCTTTCAACCCTTGATCACTAATTGAGAAAATGCCTTACATCTCGATCTCATGGAGGCACTTCCTCAACAGAAGCTCCTTTCTCTGTGATAACTCCAGCTTGTATCAAGCTGACACACAAAACCAGCCAGTACAACCTGAAAACATAAATTGCCCAAACAATATGAATCTATAGCCTTACCCACGATCCATGTCCTTGTTGCCTGTTTGCACCCAAATGTCCCGGCTGCTAGGTGTCACATATGTGTGGGCCTGATGGTTTATGAAAGGCAAGTGTTTCTTTAGATCTCTCCCAGTATCCTCAGCTGTGACATTTGCCTAGAAGTTTCAGGGGATGGGTGGTTTAGTCAAGGCCCTGGGGATACGGGTGCACAGCCTGACAAGCATGAGATTGGAAGGCAATGAGCTATCCCACTGAGAAAAGAAGTGTCAGAGAGCCAAGGGCACTATCTGAGGAGATTGGAATCAGAGGCAGTTCAGGAGAAAACAGGGGCCCTCAGAAAGAGCTCAGGTGCCAAGGACGAAATTCCGCTCTGTATCCGTTCTTAGCTGCGCTGACAGCTGCCGGGATAAGCCACGGTGTACTTTTAAAGGCCGAGGACAGGCGGAGAGCTTTGGGGGCTGGAGCTCACCTATGATGCTGGTTCTGTGCCGTTGGCCTTGTACAGGCTGGGCAGCACCTCTGCCAGCTCTGGCTCCTTGTAAAGGATGCTGCAGGCGGCAGAGAAAAGGCCTCTTGTAATAAATCCAGCCCCTGAGCCATTCAGAGATTCATGATAGGGATCACTGCCCAAATTAATTTGCGAGCAAATAAAGCATGGGATGCCAACATCAACAAGAGCGGCTGCCAGCCGGTGGGTCAGAGAGGAGCACAAGCCATGTTTCCCTTTGTGCTTGCGGCTGCAACTGCCTGAGAACCCGCCCTGTCTCCTCTAACCCACGATGGCTTGATTTTGCCCATGATATTTCTTTTTGGGGATTTCAAAGTATAATTTAAATTTTTGGTTTATATTCTTTACTTCATTCACATAGTTACCATTTTTAAAAATTCGCTTTTTAAGTTAATATTGAAAGTAATTGGTTTCATTATGGTTTTACTTTTTTAGGTTATTAGTCTGGTGTGTATCTCTGTGTGTCTGTGTGATGAGGAGGGACACATGTGTATTGCTGTGTGTGCATGGATGTGTGTGCATGTATGCTTGTGTGTATGTGTGCATGTGTGTACATGTTTGTGTGCATGTGTGTGCATGTGTGTGCACATGTGTGTGCACATGTGTGTGTGCATGTGTATATACATGTGTGTACATGTGAATGTGTGTGTGCATGTGTGGTCAGAGGACAACTTTGTGAAGTTGGTTCTCTCTTTCCACAGTTCTATGGACTCTGGGGATCAAGCTCTGGTTCTCACCTTGGGCAGCATGTGCTCTCACACACTGAGGCATCCAGCCAGCCTCACTGTGGCACTTTCACACACATGTGTCACTGTATTTGTGTGTACATGTGTCCAGCTTGCTTTTCCCACACGACTATCCTCTGTGCATCATGCCACTCCAAATAGTCTCCCTTTCTGTTTCATGTCACATCTGTGCAAGATCCCGCTCTTCCTTCCTTTTCTGTTATCTCTTACTCCATCTTGATGGTTCCCTTTCTAATCTCTCTCTCTCTCTCTCACTCCCTCTCCATCCCTCTTCTCACACATACACACATGCATGTGCCCATAAGACACACATATACACACATATATAAACACATCACACACAACATCATATACATAAACATATGCATATACACACAACACATATGTGCATATGTATTCACACATTCACATACACATTAATAATTTTAAATCTATGTTCTATACATGAAAGGAAATATGTAGTATTTGTCTTTTTGAGTCTGGATTGTTTCAATTAACATGATTTCCGGTTCTGTCAATTTACCTGTAAATGGTATGATCGTATTTTCCCTTATGACTGAGTAAAATTACATTCTGTGTATGTACTATTGTTCATGATATTTTTCATTCATCTGTCATTGGACAACTAAACTGGATCATTTCCTCGTTGTCACCAATAGTGCATCTATGATCGTAGATATACAGGTATCTCTGTCATATGGATCTGGATGTCTTCTGGGTATACCTCCTGTAAGATGAAATACAGGCACTGCAGAGATGACTCAGTGGTTAAGAATCTTTGCTGCTCTTGCAGAGAACCCAGGGTCAGCTCCTAGTATCCACATCTGGCAGCGCACAACTGCCTGTAACAGTCCCATGGAATCTGATACCCTCCCACTTGTGCCCTCTGAGGGCATCTGCACATATGGCATACAGATACACATATACACAAGTAAAAATAAAATGAACTTTTAAAAATAAATAAAATTGGAGACAGTATCCAAATTAACAAAATCAGAAATGAAAAGGGAGTTATAACAACAGAAACTGAAGACATTTTAAAAAACCATCAGATTCTACTTCAAAAACCTATACTCAACACAACTGGAAAATCTGGATGAAATGGACAATTGTCTAGACAGATACCAAGTACCAAAGTTAAATCAGGATCAGATAAACCATCTAAATGGTCCCATAACCCCTAAAGAAATAGAAGCAGTCATTAACAGTTTCCCAACCAAAAAAAGCCCAGGACCAGTTGGGTTTAGTGCAGAATTCTATCAGACCTTCAAAGAAGACCTAATACTCTATTTTCACAAAATAGAAACAGAAGGAACACTACCCATTTGTTCTATAAAGCCACAGTTATGCTGATACCAAAACCTTACAAAGACCCAACAAAGAAAGAGAACTTCAGACCAATGAATTAATTCATCCCTTATGAATATCAATGCAAAACTACTCAACAAAATTCCCACAAAAACCCAATAAAGAAAGAGAACTTCAGACCAATGAATTCATTCATCTCTTATGAATATCAATGTAAAAATACTCAACAAAATTCTCACAAACTGAATCCAAGAACACATTAAAACGATTATTCACCATGATCAAGTAGGCTTCATCCCAGGGATACAGGGATGATTCAGTATACGGAAACCCATCAATGTAATCCACTACATAAACAAACTTAAAGAAAAAAAAACACATGATCATTTCATTAGATGCTGAAAACGCATTTGATAAAATTCAACATCCCTTCATGTTAAAAGTCTTGGAAAGATCAGGAATTCAAGGCCAATACCTAAACATAGTAAAAACAATATACAGCAAACCAGTAGTCAACATCAAAATAAATGGAGAAAAACTTGAAGCAATCCCACTAAAATCAAGGATGACAAAGGTTGCCTTCTCTCTCCATATCTATTCAATATAGTACTTGAGATTCTAGCTAGAACAATTAGACAAAAGGAGGTCAAAGGGATACAAATTGGAAAGGAAGAAGTCAAAATATAACTATTTGCAGGTAATATGATAGTATACTTAAGCGACCCCAAAAATTCCACCAGAGAACTCCTACAGCTTATAAACAACTTCAGCAAAGTGGCCAAATATAAATTAACTCAAACAAATCAGTAGCCTACCTATACTTAAAGGATAAACAAGCTGAGAGAGCAATTAGGGAAATGACACTCTTCAAAATAGCCACAAACAATATAAGTATCTTGGTGTGACTCTAAACAAACAAGTGAAAGATCTGTATGACAGGAACTTCAAGTCTCTGAAGAAAGAAATAGAAGATTTCAGATGAAAAGATCTCCCATGATTGTGGATTAGCAGGACCTCATAAAATTGCAAAGCTTCTGTAAGGCAAAGGACACTGTCAATAGGACAAAATGGCAACCCGAGGACTGGGAAAAGGTCTTTACCAATCCTATATCTAATAGAGGGCTAATATCTAAGATATGCAAAGAACTCAAGAAGTTAGACTCCAGAGAACCAAAAACCCTATTTAAAAAATGGGAAACAGAGTTAAACAGAGAATTCTCAACTGAGGAAACTCAAATGGTTGAGAAGCACCCAAAGAAATGTTCAACATCTTCCCTCAAAACAACCCTGAGATTCTACCTCACACTAGTCAGAATGACTAAGATGAAAAACTCAGGTGACAGCAGATGTTGGATGTGGAGAAAGAGCAGCACTCCTCCATTGTTGGTGGGATTGTAAGCAACCACTCTGGAAATCAGTCTGGCAGTTCCTCTGAAAATTGGACATAGTACTACCTGAGGACCCAGCTATACCACTCCTGGCCATATATCCAGAAGATGATCCAACATGCAATAAGGATACATGCTCCACTATGTTCATAGCAGCCTTATTTATAATAGCCAGAAGCTGGAAACAACTCAGTTGTTCCTCAACAGAGGAATGGATGCAGAAAATGTGGTACATTTACACAATGGAATGCTACTCAGCTATTAAAAACAATGACCTCATGAAATTCGCAGGCAAATGGATGGAACTTGAAAATATCATCCCGAGTGAGGTAACTCAGTCAGAAAAGAATGAATATGGTATGTACTCACTGATAAGTGGATATTAGCTTAAAAGTTCAGAATACCCAAGATTCAATTCACAAACCATATGAAGTGCAAGGATAAGGTTGCGAGCTAGGAATCCCCCGTGCCTGAGTCTTGGGTGACCCCAAAGGAGCAGAGGTTCAGTCCACACTTTGTTGGCCTGGAAGTGTGCACATACCACACCCGCCTCCAGGGTCCTACCACGAACCTCTGGGAGTGTCCCTGGAGCCTTTTCCCATCTTGCCTCTGCAGAGCAGCTATGGCAGGGACAAGCACGGCTGGGGGCTGGCAGAATCACTGCGGGGAGCTGCGGAACTCCTGTCTGGGGGCACTTAGGTCCCCCAAACCTAATGCCAGTGGGGGAGGGTGGGTGCGACCCTGTGCGTGGTGGCCATGTAAGCGGAAATGACTTAACTAGTTCTTCCGGCCTCTGTGGGAGGCTGATAGGTTCTCAGAGATCGCAGGCTCCAATGGTTTGAACTGATTGGCTTAGAAGCTTGTGGTAGGCGGGTTCTGTTATAAGCCTATAAAAAGCCAATCCAATTCGGCGCACACGGCTCACTTCTTTTACCCCGCATGGTAAGACTGTGACCCCCAGAACTCTGGAAATTAAAATTCCTCTTGCAAATTGCATCAGGTCTGCTTCTCGTGAGTGATTGGGGTGCCGGCTTCCAAGGCGTGGGGTGCTGGGGTACCCCCCATTTTTCTTTCGGGTCTTACAAAGCATAGGAAGAAGGAAGACCAAAATGTGGATGCTTCAGTGCTTTTTAGAAGGATGAACAAAATGCTCACAGGAGGAAATATGGAGACAAAGTGTGGAGCAGAGACTGAAGCAAAGGCCATCCAGAGACTGCCCCACCTGAGGATCCATCCCATAGCACAGCCACCAAACCCGGACATCATTGTGGATGCGGGAAGTGCTTGCTGACGGAAGCCTGATATGCCTGTCTCCTGAGAGGCTCTGCCAGAGCCTGACAAAGACAGAGGCGGATGCTGGCAGCCAACCTTTGGACTGAGCTCAGGGGTCCCTGATGGAGGAGTTCCTGGAGAAGAGACTGAAGGAGGTGTGGGGGTTTGCAACCCCATGGAGGGAGCAACAGTGTCAACAGGCCAGACTCCCCCCCCCCCTAGCTCCCAGGGACTGGACCACCAACCAGAGTACACATGGAGAGACCCATGGCGCTGGCCGCATGTGTGGCAGAGGATGGACATCAGTGGGAGGAGAGGCCCTTCATCCTGAGGGTGTTCGATGCCCCAGTGTAGGGGAATGCCAGGTTGAGAGGACAGGAGTGGGTGGGGAGCACTCTCATAGAGGGAGGGAAGGGGAGATGGGAAGGAGTTTCCGAAGAGGAGACCTGGAAAGGGGAAAACATTTGAATGTAAATAAAGAAAATATCCAATCAAAAATAAATGAATAAATAAAACATTAATGCTCTATTTCTAATATCAGAGGTTCCTTAGACTTAAATCTACCAGATCATACATAAGCAGGAGGCACACACAGGGTGTGAGTGTTCTGTCTAAGCTCCACCCCACAGTTACTTGGCAAAGGCCAGGTATGCCCCTCCCTACAGTTACCTGGCAACAGCCAGGTAGGCGTGGCCTACTATAAAGGGGGATGCTCACCCCCTCCTCTCTCTTATCTCTCTCTTGCCTCTATCTCAGCTTCTCTCTTGCCCCTCTTGGGCTCTCCTCCCCTCCCCCCTCTCTCCATGTGGTCATGGCCGGCCTCTGCTTCTCTACTCTCCCTCTCTCTGCCTTTCTCTGCCTCTACTACCCCCTTAACTCCCCTCTCCATGCCCTGAATAAACTCTATCCTATTCTATGCTGGTGTGTCTGGTCCCTGGGGGAAGGGACGCCTTAGCATGGGCCCGCTGAAACACCCCCTCCCCCCCCACATCCTCTAACCTCTTTCTCTTTTTATGATCACAACACCCAACACCTGGGGCGTCACCCCCATCTACTTGCATGAGCACTTTAGTTTTTCTTAGGGTCAAACTCCACAAGTCTGCTATGCATCTGAGACCACAAATCAGAGAACCATTTTCAGTGGTTCCGCTGAGACAACAACAAAAGCAACAACAACAACAAACAAACAAACAAACAAACAAAAACCAATACCAAAAACAAAACAAAAAAGAAAGGAAGGAAGGAGAGAGAGAGTGAGAAAGGGAGGGAGGAATGGAGGGAGGAAGGAGAGAGACAGAGACAGAGAAACTAAACACCACTCTTGAATCTGTTCAATAGAAATAGTCTTGTTTTATCACGACCTGAGAATGTCACTGCTAGGGCACACTGTAGCTCTGATTGTAGATTTGTAAGTTTATGTGCTTACCAGCAGGAGACAAGGAGAGTTCCCCAGCCCTGATTTCTCTCTGGTGAAATTTGACCAATGACAAATTTGTTTTTAGTGGAAAAAAAATATATTTTTTATAAAATGTTCATTTCTTTAGCCCAATAACTTATTAGAAGTGCTTATTTGTTTTTAGGAGATTTTTGGTGAGGCCTTTGGGAACTTTTAATAGAAGATTGTGGTGTCTGTAAAGGGCGATTTCTATCTGGCTGAGAATTCCAGAACTGTATGAAAAGGAGTGTAGAGGGTGAGTTCCCTGTCTCACTTAGGTTTTAGAAGAAAGGCTTTCAGGTTTGCTGGGGGCCAGCTCTGGAGCTCTGGTTCTCTTAAAGGTAGCGGAGGAGGAAGAGCATGGGCAGGGGCAAGAATTGGTCTTGTGAGAAATTAGGGTTTCAATAATAATAATAATAATAATAATACAATAATAATAATAAATATAACAACAACAACAATAATAATAATGTTTACTTTTTTTTTTTTTTTTTTTTTTTGGTTTTTTTGAGACAGGGTTTCTCTGTGTGGCCCTGGCTGTCCTGGAACTCACTCTGTAGACCAGGCTGGCCTCCAACTCAGAAATTCGCCTGCCTCTGCCTCCCAAATGCTGGGATTACAGGCCACCACCGCCCAGGAATGTTTACTTATCTTGATTCTAAGTTACTCTGAAGCCAGAAGCTTCAGGCCTCTGGTCAAATAAACACCTGCTGCCTCACAGCTGGGGCGGGGTGGGAGGGGTGGGGGTGGAGGGACATTAAGAGGTACTTTTGTTCATTTCTCTGCAGGGCCTCACTAAGGCTGAGAGTTTACTTCCTTGTCAGCTAGAGAAAGTTACTTTCTCACAAGAAGAGGGGGAAAAAGGAGACTTTTTTTTTAATTATTCCCCACTCCCTGGGTCCTCAAGTCTCTCAAGGGTTATGTGCGCCCTCTCTCACTGAGACAGGCCAGGCAGTCCACGGTTGTACAAATCTCAGGGGTGGGGAGGTGTGGATGGGGTGGGCTCGGACCAGCTAGTGCATGCTGTCTGGTTGGTAGCTCAGTGTCTGAGAGAGCTCGGGTCCAGGTTAGTTGTTCCTATGGGGTCGCCCTCCTCCTCCTCCTCTAGGACTTCTAGCATTTCCCTAACTCAACCACAGGGATCCCAGACTTCAATCCACTGGTTGGGTGTAAGTATCTACATCTCGGTCAGCTGCTTGTTGGGCCTCTTGGAGGGCAACCATGCTAGGCTCCTGGCTGTAAGCACACCACAGCATCAGTAATAATGTTAGGAGACAATTTAAAAAAAAAAGATTCTAATCTATTTTTAAGGGAAAGTAGAAGAGGGAAACACCTATCGGACTCTATGCTCTCCTGCTTTCTAAGTTACTCTACCCTTCCGTCCTTCCTCCCCTCCCCCCATCCTGCTCTCTCCTCCTGTTACGCAATGCCTGTAATATGATCGTGTCCAGCTTTCTGTACTGTTGTTAGGGGACTAGATCACATGACTTTTTTCCAAGCAGCATCTTCCCCTTTCTTTACAAAGGTTAAAAGTTCAAATATAAATTCCAGTCATAAATCGAATAAGAAGTTTTGCAATAGAAATGTTTATATGTGTTTCCTCTAAGAATAGTTATCTAACTAGACATCCATTATCTGTCACTAGTGCCACAGGTCCCTAGAGGGTCTAAAACCACAATTTTCGTGATTAAGTTAACATCAAAGTTTTGTATAGGTAAACCCAGTCAATATTTTATCTTCTGTCATTGCACCTACTAGTTCCCTTTTATGACCTTTGGTTAATTGTTTTACAGCTCTAAGGAATGTATCCCTAAGTTGTAAATGGCTGCTTTCTATCCCAGAAGCAATTGACTCATGTCACATAAAGACTGGCAGAGTTCTCTTCGCAGATTTCATACCAGAGAGGGATTAAACGACAGCAGTCCTATTATAAAGGGCTTAACAATTGCTAGTATAATTTTAGGAATTCTTACAGGATCATGGTTACAAATTAAGAAATCATCTATTTATCTATATAGTGTCACCACAAGATGATACATTTTGTTGATCTGTAGAAATCTGCCCAACAGTGTGGGCTAGTATCCAGGGATTATATAATATTAATTTTATAAGGATAGAAAAGGCATATCAGCTTCAAGAAGCAATCCTGAGACAAAGACTCTTTGGGACCTTGCCTCATGGAGCATTGCAGACCACGCAAAAGCAGAGGGTCACCTTGAGGAAGACCACCTGCTATCCTTAGTCTATCTAGGATGGCTCCTAACAGTAGTTTTTTACAGTGTTCTTTGTCTTTAAAAACCCCCTGTAATATGCATTCTGGGCTGTTCTGGGTGGGGCAGGAGAGTTACCAGGAATGGCAGGTGTGAGTGTCCCTGGTCTCAGATATTTGTTTTTCGTCCTTTCATACCCCTATCAAAGTAAAAGTAGCCAATGATAGGAAGCCATTTGACAATGTTTTGTTTCTGGGAAGGGTCCACACAGAAAGGGGTCAGTTGTGGCACACACGTAGTGTGAATATGGGGCTCACTAGAAAAAGTGACAGACTTTGAGTGAACTCCTTAAACCCACAGTACCTGGTGGGTCTCTGCCTGCCCAAAATCTGTGCCCTAAGCCTTTCCCTGTCACCTCCACCTGAACAGACAATAAAACAGCCTTTGCCCAGAGCAAGATGACGTTCTTCCGAGCATCGTAGCTCATCCTCGGTGACGCCAAGCACGGTGTCTGGAAGTGTGGCAGGTGACGGGGACGAGATCGATGATTCTGGATACAGTCGGGAGCTCCTAAGACAAAGGAGGCAATTAAAAACCAACCCCAGGATGAACTCAAACACAGCCTGTCTCCTATGGTGAGCAGCTTCTAGCATCAGTGTTTCTTCGTGGGAGGGGTCGAATCAATGTTCTTTAGGAAAATCATGTTCATCGGTTAAGTTTAGAAATGGATGTAGCTTCCTGTGTGACCAGCTTCCCATAAGCAATAGAACAGTGCTGTTTGTTTTTTTCTTTTTTTAAATTATTTCAAGCATCACTTTATAAAAGAACAAACATAAAAGCATTTGGGGCTCCTTTATGCTTTTGCCAGATGGCAGAGCAGGCTGTCCTCTCCGCTGAGGGTGGTGGATGCCTCCTGTGGCTTCTCGAGGTGGCAGAAGGGTGGCTTTAGTCATGGTGACTAGAGAGAGGCCACGAGTGGCCCTTTGATGTCCAACCTCAAATTATCCAATCAGGCTATTTTCTAGTGATAGCAAATTTTATGGATAATTTGTCCACATCTGAGATGTGATTAACAGTGAGCAGAAAGCATTAAACTGTATGACATAACTGGTTCCTAAATGCTTCTACAGGTCTCGTGCTGAAGGCGTGGTTCCCAGTTCATGGTGCTATTGGGAAATGGTAGGATCTCCTGCAGGTGGGACCAAATGGGAGAAAGTTAGGCTGCCCTGAGACCTCGTGTGCACAGACTGCCCTGAGACCTCCTGTGCATAAGCTGAACTGAGACCTCCTGTGTACAGACTGAACTGAAACCTCATGTGCACAGGCTGAACTGAGACCTCCTGTGCACAGACTGCCCTGAGACCTCCTGTGCAGAGGCTGAACTGAGACCTCCTGTGCACAGGCTGAACTGAGACCTTGTGTGCACAGGCTGAACTGAGACCTCGTGTACACAGGCTGAACTGAGACCTCGTGTGCAGAGGCTGCCCTGAGACCTCGTGTGCACAGGCTGAACTGAAACCTCATGTGCACAGGCTGAACTGAGACCTCCTGTGCACAGGCTGAACTGAGACCTCCTGTGCACAGACTGAACTGAGACCTCCTGTGCACAGGCTGAACTGAGACCTCGTGTGCACAGGCTGAACTGAGACCTCCTGTGCACAGACTGCCCTGAGACCTCCTGTGCAGAGGCTGAACAGACCTCGTGTGCACAGGCTGAACTGAGACCTCGTGTGCACAGGCTGAACTGAGACCTCGTGTACACAGGCTGAACTGAGACCTCGTGTGCACAGGCTGAACTGAGACCTCGTGTGCACAGGCTGAACTGAGACCTCGTGTGCACAGGCTGAACTGAGACCTCCTGTGCACAGGCTGAACTGAGACCTCCTGTGCACAGACTGCCCTGAGACCTCGTGTGCACAGGCTGAACTGAGACCTCATGTGCACAGGCTGAGCTGAGACCGCGTGTGCACAGGCTGAACTGAGACCTCGTGTGCACAGGCTGAACTGAGACCTCCTGTGCACAGGCTGAACTGAGACCTCGTGTGCACAGGCTGAACTGAGACCTCGTGTGCACAGGCTGAACTGGGACCTCGTGTGCACAGGCTGAACTGAGACCTCGTGTGCACAGGCTGAACTGAGACCTCGTGTACACAGGCTGAACTGAGACCTCGTGTGCACAGGCTGAACTGAGACCTTGTGTGCACAGGCTGAACTGAGACCTCCTGTGCACAGGCTGAACTGAGACCTCCTGTGCACAGGCTGCCCTGAGACCTCGTGTGCACAGGCTGAACTGAGACCTCCTGTGCACAGGCTGAACTGAGACCTCGTGTGCACAGGCTGAACTGAGACCTCCTGTGCACAGACTGCCCTGAGACCTCGTGTGCACAGACTGCCCTGAGACCTCGTGTGCACAGGCTGAGCTGTATTTTTGGCCCGGCAGCCTTCAGACCTGAACTGTGGTTTCTTCTTTCCTGTGTCTCAAGTGTTCTGTCCTGTTGCTATGATTTGCATCTGAAGTGTGCCACCACGGGCTCCCGATTTGAACGTTTGGTTTCCAGCTTCTAATGCTATTTGGAAAGCTATGGAACATTCAAGAAGTGGGGCCCAGCTGCCGGGAGGAGGTCGCAAGGGCTGGACCTGCCTGACCCGCACCTCCAGTACTGGGGTTACAATGTAAAGCTACCACATGCTCCTGCCACCATGGACAGAGCTAAGGTTCCAGCTGCCACCTGTTCCCTCCCAGGGTTGAACAGACCTCGTGTGCACAGGCTGAACTGAGACCTCGTGTGCACAGGCTGAACTGAGACCTCGTGTGCACAGGCTGAACTGAGACCTCGTGTACACAGGCTGAACTGAGACCTCGTGTGCACAGGCTGAACTGAGACCTCCTGTGCATAAGCTGAACTGAGACCTCCTGTGCACAGGCTGAACTGAGACCTCGTGTGCACAGGCTGAACTGAGACCTCGTGTGCACAGGCTGAACTGAGACCTCGTGTGCACAGGCTGAACTGGGACCTCATGTGCACAGGCTGAACTGAGACCTCGTGTGCACAGGCTGAACTGAGACCTCGTGTACACAGGCTGAACTGAGACCTCGTGTGCACAGGCTGAACTGAGACCTTGTGTGCACAGGCTGAACTGAGACCTCGTGTGCACAGGCTGAACTGAGACCTCCTGTGACCTCTGCCTCTTCAGTAGAGGCAGTCAGGTGAGTTTCTTTGGCCTTTAGATCATTGTGCTAAGCCTCAGTCTCTTCATCTATGAAGTCACAATAATAATAATACCTTCCTCACATGATTGTTGTAAGAATTAAATTGATGCAGCAAAGTGCTTTTCTGTGCATCTAGTACTGAATAAGTCTTTGCTCAAATGCAGGCATTGTATGGAGCCCTTAAGGAAAGTGGGAGAAATCTGTGTACTAGAACATGGAAGAGCCAAAAGCGTTATGGGACAACTTTAATAACTGCCACAGCTTTGTTATCTATACTGTAGGATATGGGCAACCATGTGTGCTGTGTGTGTGTGTTGGCTTATTTGATTTAAAGCAACAAGAAAAGTAATAAATGTGCTCACAGTGTCAACTTAGACTTGTTAACCTTTAACATGGTGTGAGCCAGCTCCATATTTACACACATACACACACTCACACTAATACACACATGCACACACACACACATACACACACACTCATACACACATGCACACACACCATGCACTTACACCACCATACACAGTCACATTCATACATACATGTACACACACACACATATACACACACCTTATCTTTTTTCTCAATAACTGATCAATAAAATTCCACTCAATATTACAAAATTTGAATGAAGTCCTGCCAACTAAATAAAATGTTCTCCTGGACTCGTAAGTTGAATCTTGAGCACTGTGTGTGAACATGCTTTGCCCTATGTGGACAATTGTGCTCTGCTTCCTGCAAATGCAATGACTCATCCCTGGAAGGACCGATAGACAGATGCTCAAGACAGACAATGAGTTCAAAGCTGACCTCTGCCTCTTCAGTAGAGGCAGTCAGGTGAGTTTCTTTGGCCTTTAGATCATTGTGCTAAGCCTCAGTCTCTTCATCTATGAAGTCACAATAATAATAATACCTTCCTCACATGATTGTTGTAAGAATTAAATTGATGCAGCAAAGTGCTTTTCTGTGCATCTAGTACTGAATAAGTCTTTGCTCAAATGCAGGCATTGTATGGAGCCCTTAAGGAAAGTGGGAGAAATCTGTGTACTAGAACATGGAAGAGCCGAAAGCGTTATGGGACAACTTTAATAACTGCCACAGCTTTGTTATCTATACTGTAGGATATGGGCAACCATGTGTGTGTGTGTGTGTGTGTGTGTGTGTGTGTATGTGTGTATACGCATGTGTGTATGTGTATGCATGTATATATGTATATACTTATATGTATTCATATATGCATATCAATTCATGCTCCGGGCAAAGGGTTTACTCATCATTGGAAAATGCTTTCTTCTACCAACCCTCGTGGTCATCTTGCGTAGCGGAGATGATGAGTTCCACTGCTCCAGCAGTTACAGAGCTGAGCCGTGGGCTAGCCCATCAGCAGGCAAGCAGATAAACAAAAGTGTTTCACATCTTGGATAGATATCTGGGAATTCACCTTTGGTGATGATGAGGAAGAGTTAAAATGCAAATGTACAATTATTGACTAGCTTTCCGAGGTCATGCCTGGTGTATTTCATTCTGAACTTCTTGCTCAATGCCTTTCAAATCTCTCTTGCTAAATTTGGCTCCTTGAAAATTATTCCTCCAAGGCAGAAAATTGGCAGTCAAGTGAGTTTCATTGGCCTTTAGATCACTGTGTTTTTTAACTTGTAATTTTCCATGGCTCTCCGTTCTCCATCGAATTTCTATTGTGTGCCACATTACCCACGGGGTGCCAGCATTGATCTTGACCTGTGATCCACATTCCCTTGTCAAGAATTGCTCCACTAGGTAAGCTTCTTTCAGGAATGAGTAGACTATGTCTGTCAACTGAAGAATGTTATGTGTAGACAATACATGACTATTATTAATAACTTTAAAAGCTATGCATAGACACAATGCTTCATAGGTGCACTGAAAGCTAACATTTTATTTCCAACAACTTACATGTAGCATGGGTAAGCAGTCTGTGAGAATGTTCCCAGCCTGGCCAACTGCACAAAGGAAGTAAGCAATATAGGGGAGAGAGAGAGAGGAATCAACACAGGGGAGAGAGGAGGAATCAACACAGGGGAGAGGGGAGGAATCAACACAGGGGAGAGGGAGGAATCAACACAGGGGAGAGGGGAGGAATCAACACAGGGGAGAGGGAGGAATCAACACAGGGGAGAGGGGAGGAATCAACACAGGGGAGAGAGGGAAGAATCAACACAGGGGAGAGGGAGGAATCAACACAGGGGAGAGGGAGGAATCAACACAGGGGAGAGGGGAGGAATCAACACAGGGGAGAGAGGGAAGGAATCAACACAGGGGAGAGGGAGGAATCAACACAGGGGAGAGGGGAGGAATCAACACAGGGGAGAGAGGGAAGAATCAACACAGGGGAGAGGGGAGGAATCAACACAGGGGAGAGGGGAGGAATCAACACAGGGGAGAGGGGAGGAATCAACACAGGGGAGAGGGGAGGAATCAACACAGGGGAGAGGGGAGGAATCAACACAGGGGAGAGGGGAGGAATCAACACAGGGGAGAGGGGGAGGAATCAACACAGGGGAGAGGGAGGAATCAACACAGGGGAGAGGGGAGGAATCAACACAGGGGAGGGGGAGGAATCAACACAGGGGAGGGGGAGGAATCAACACAGGGGAGAGGGAGGAATCAACACAGGGGAGAGGGGAGGAATCAACACAGGGGAGAGGGGAGGAATCAACACAGGGGAGAGAGAGAGGAATCAAGCTTTATAGGCAAAGATGGTAAATAAGAACAGAAAGTTAGTCTACTGCACCATAAGCTGTTTGGATGCATTTCAGATGTCCAAGTGGAGGTGTCAAGACAGAAGTTGGAAATAGAAATACCAGGTTTAGAGAGAGGTCGAGGATGGACATGGACATTGGAAACTCATCAGCATAGGTGATAACTCAGCACAAGCAGCAGAGACTGTTACCTAGGGAATAGCTGAGGGAGAGGGGTGTGGAGAACTGTGTGATATGAGGAGATGCAACATAGGGGCTGCCAAGAAATGACTCACAGGGTGATGCGGTTGAAACTCAACAAATGAAGAAAGTGCAGTGGCGTGAGGTGGTGTGACTGAGGCGCTCCAGTAAAGACTTCAAGAAGGCTAGAAGGGAGCAGCCAGACCCGCAGAGGACACAGGGAGCCATCACAGAAATGGCTTCCACTTAGAGTCCGGTGGAAAAGATGAGAATAACTCTGTGAAAGATATAAGAATGTTGCTTAGAGCACGAAAAAACTTGAGTTTCATTTTGGTCAGATGGGAGCTATATAGGTGATCTTCACCAAAAAAAGTTTCTAAGATCCTGAACGGGGTAGGTGAGAAAGCGAGTGGATGCGTGCAGTTCTGAAGACTCTGTGATCTAATACATGGAGAATAAATAACCGGAGCAGCGATTTGAGGTGATGGAGATCAGACTCCATCTCCGTGGAGATTCAGTTTGAAAGCCAGCACCAACAGAAGCAGCGCTTGTCTCTCCTTCCTGGTCAGCTGAGATGTGAGCACATCACTGTCTCCAGCTGTAACTGCCACAGGGCTTTCCCCATGGACTGCATTCTCTTAAATGATGACCCAAATAAGCCTTTCACCCACTAAACTGCTTCGGCTGCTTCTATTCCAGCAACAAATTATTAAAATAATTTTTAAAAATCAGCACCAGGAGTGGAGTTATTGATGTAAGTTTGTTTAGTTCATAAGAGTTTGGACTGATTTACAAAGGAATGAGGAAAGTTTGGAATTACAGACTGGAGAAGTTCTTGAATGCTGTACATTGATGATAAACCATATTTTCGTGTTAATTAGAAAAGACATAATGATGGCAGGTTACTTCCCCCCCTACAGTGGAGATCAACAATTTTTTTTTTATTCAAACCAACTATCAGACAGTCAATATACCCACAAAGGTAAAAATCAAGAAGCAATTTTCAATAAAATCAATCAAACAAGGTCAATATTTTATGTTATAAATATGAGTGATGAAGGCAGTAAATGAATTATGAATTATAGTTAATATTAAACATGGGGACATTTAATTTCCATTTAAAAGTCAGATCTTTAAAGTTATGGAGTGGATAAAAATTTGTGAAGTGGAAGATTCATACATTCTAAAAGGGATAATAGCGTGCTTGCTTCAGCAGCACATATACTAAAATTGGAACGATACAGAGATTAGCATGGCCCCCGCGCAAGGATGACATGCAAATTCGTGAAGCGTTCCATATTTTTACAAAACCAAATTTACACAATATCTTTCCACAAACCCAGCCCTACAAAGGATAATAGGAGGAAAACTCCAATACAAGGAGTGGAACTACACCCCGGAAAAAGCAAGATAGTAACCTTCTTTCATCAAACCCAAAAGAAGATAACCACTCAAATATAAAAATAACATCAAAAATGACAGGAAGTAATAATCACTATTCCTTAATATCTCTTAACATCAATGGACTCAATTCCCCCAATAAAAAGACATAGACTAACAGACTGGATACGGAAACAGGACCCTACATTTTGCTTCATACAGGAAACACACCTCAGTGTCAAAGACAAACACTACCTTAGAGTAAAAGGCTGGAAGACAATTTTACAAGCAAATGGTCTCAGGAAACAAGCCAGAGTAGCCATTCTAATATCAGATAAAATTGACTTTCAACCTAAAGTCATCAAAAGAGACACAGGAGGACACTTCTTGCTGGTCAAAGGAAAAAATCCACCAAGAAGAACTCTCAATTCTGAACATCTATGCTCCAAATGCAAGGGCACCCTCAGTAAAAGAAACTTTACTAAATCTCAAAGCACACACTGCACCTAACACAATAATTGTGGGTGATTTCAACACTCCACTATCCTCAATGGACTGATCAGGAAAACAGAAACTAAACAGGGACACAGTGAAACTAATTGAAGCTTTGGACCAATTGGATTTAACAGATATATATATAGAGAGAGAACATTTCATCCTAAAGCAAAAGAATATACCTTTTTCTAAAAGGGATAACAGCTTTATAACAATACAGAATAAGAAAACAAGAAAGTGTGCTGATACATTAAGAAAATGTCAGTATAGCCTGAACAGAGGGTACATACTTGGGATGAGGTGGGGGGCATTGAATGGAGGTCTTGACTTAAATCCAATGGGTAGTAAGACACCACCTATCAGAGACACACCCTGGATTCTTGGACAATGCCATGACTTATTTTGCCCGAATCAGAGGATTCATGAATCACTTACTCTAAAACTATTCTGTTTTGTTTTACAGAGGAAACCTGGAAGTCAAGATGTCCTGAAATGATGAGGCTCTTCATGCCAAGACCTAAAGCCCAGCCCACACTGCTCCTCCCAGTTCGTGCTGCGGCAACTCCGAGAAGCTCATTTTGTTACTTCTCATTTGTTTCCATATTTAGTGTACACATTCCTAACTGCAAAGCTGTCATCAGCAGTGCCTCGCGGAGCGAACGTCTTTCATGTGTGCTAGGCATTCTCAGAGCTTAATAATCTGCATCTGATTTGCATCATCTTATTTAAACAAAGGCGATATTGGCCATACTGCCTTCTGAGACAGGCTTTGAAAAATTGCAATAATTTTTGCAGCTATGTAGTAACAATCGTTGTATTCTTGGTTCCAAGAAATGGTTCTGCTCTCTGTGTTTTTACAAAAACAGGACACTGAGTGGGTAGATGGTGGGTGGTGAACGCTTCTCGGATTTAGAAGGTCAAGACCTGAGTGCACTTCAGGATGATTGGCAAATCCCCCCTGAGTCTTCCTCATGCCCTGGATATGCTCTTTGCTGAATCCTTACCAGGACAGGAGCGAAGCCTTCACTTCCATTTCTTAGTTCTCTGGGAACCCCCATAAAGTCAGTGTTCCTGACCCATCTGCCAACATCATGGTCTGTGGGAAAGCGACTCAGTCTTGAGGGATAGCACCCATCTGACTGAGATCCAGCAGTGAGATGCTCCAGAGGAGGGGCTCTGTGCTCCTCCATTTCTTGTCTAGTGTAAAGCTGAGAATAATGCCTCCACCCAGGGGAGTCTGACACTTCAGCTTCTTAGAGGAAACCAAAATTTGCTGGGGGCCAACCTCGGTGTGTCTTCTTTCTTGTTCGGTTCTCCTCGATGCAGTAGAGGTGGAAGAGCATTGATGAGGGTAAGACAGTCTTAAGAGAAATTTAGGGTTGCTATTTTCCCATCTCAGTTCCAAGTCACTCTGCTACTCTAGTTGTCCTGCTTTCTGAGTCTCTGAGAAACTGCATCCTAAAACAGTACCAGTAGCAAAGTCTACAAAGCCATTCAAATGGGAGCCCTTTGATGCTCAGTGGTCGGAGCCATGGGGGAGTGGCTTGCAAAGAGCAGTTGAAATTCTTGCATCTACTGAGCTAAATGGCCCCAAGCTCTCAGTGATTCCTGAGCTTCGGGGTCCTCAGGAAAGCATGAAACTGTCAGCATGCTGTCACTGTGCATGATGGGCGGGGCAAATGGACTGTAGGCAGTGTGCGTGTTGGGTACTGCGTGTGCTGAGCGAGTTCTGGACTCTGTGCATGTTAAACTATGTAAACTTACACTGCTACTCTCCATGACACGCCCATGTGAACTCACACTGCTACCCTCTGTGGCACACCCATGTGAACTCACACTGATACCCTCCACACGTTCACTCTTGTTTGCAATCCAAATCCAGTGGTTTAGACAGAAGTGCTATCTTGATTTTGAGTTCTAAGAACTCCATCTGTGGTTGTGGTGGGTTTAGTTGGTTGGTTGCTGCTGCTGACCAGTCCGGCTCTTAATTAAGTCAGTTCTATTTGTGGTTTAGCCATCCATACTTACATGGGCTTTGGTGTGGCGACTGGACTATAACTGAAGTGTCCTCTGACTGTGGACTCTCAGCCTGCCTGTACCCCTGTTTCCATCTCTTACCCTGTTCCCTTCTGGTCTCCTTTACACTGCTCAGTCGTGACACTAGCCCTGTGATCCCCTAACTGCCATCAGCAGCCTGGGCTTTGACCAACGACGAATGAGCAAAAGATGCACCTTTCACATACAGATTTCCCAGCTCCATGCTCCACATGAAAACACCTTCCACTATCTCTTTTTTAAAATTACTCCCAGTTGCCTCAGGCTTCTTCTGAAGGTGTGCCTCTTCAGCCTCGTTAGTTAGTGCCAGGAGAGGCAAGTGTCTACCTGAGGCTAGCTCTAACAATCCCATGCCTTATGCTACTAGAAGGAGCCCAGTTCCAAGGACATGCATCAATCCTCGGTTACCCTATATCCATTAGCCAGAGGACTCATTTTATTTAAAAACATTATATTAATTTATATATATATTATTTATATATTAAAAACATTATATTAATTTACTTAATTTGGGGAAGTGGTGCTCACCACAGCTCACACATAGAGGAAAGCGTGGGGGAATCAGTTCTCCCCTTCCAGCCTATGGGTTCTAGGGTTCATTGCCAAGCTCGTCCTGGAAGGCCTTACCTGCTTATCTGACTCACTGGCCCTACTCAGGGGACTTTGGCGAGAACAGCTTATACACCCTCAGCTGGGCAGAGGTCTCCTCATGTCCAGGGTCCGCCTCAGCCATCTCCTGTGGCACAAGTAGTCAGAGCATGCCATGTATCAAACCATCCTCACCCTCACACATGCCTGTGTCTTCAGTGTCAGCCTGCTCCATTGTTTAGCATTTCATCTTTGTAAGAACAGTCTTTCCTAGATTCCTCAGGACACTGTACCAAGCCTCAAGCTTTTATACAAGTCATTTGTCCTTTAGATTTATTTCTAGCCCTACAGTCTTTGATTTCCACATCACGTCATATCCTCACAACTCGGCTCCCAGGACACTTGAGTGAAGTTCCACATCAGAGATCCCCAGGGTCTATGATTATACAGCAGTGATTCAGGTCAAAAGGCAGGAAAGCTCTACTGCCAGAAGCAGCAGCTCGACAGGAGTTTCTACACGAATATCAATTTACAAAAAGAGTTCTGTAAAGGGCTCACCCATGTGACCACAAAGTAGAAAGAAGAGACCAAGTCTCTGGGGCTATAGATAAAGCTCGGAGGTTAAGGATACTTTCTGTTCTTCCAGAGGACCGGGAGTTCAGATTCCAGCACCCACATTAGACAACTCACAACTGTCTGTACCTCCTGAGAGAAACTGAGTCTTGAGGGATCTCCTACTCTGGTTACCTGGGGTAATCCACAGGTGGTTTCAGGACTGGGCAAAGCATCGGGTGCTTTGGCAAGAGGTCCATACCTGGCAGTACCCTTCTGATTTGGCAACAGTGCACCTACAAAGATAAGTGGGAGAGCTTCTGTCCCCTCTCTATATGTGCATGGCATACAGTGGCCCTAGCCAGTTCCTGCTGGTCTACTGTACCTGCCTTCCTAGCCTTTGGGAAGAGGCATGGGCTTCAGGCTGAGGCAAGATAGCCTTCTGGGTGTCCCAAGTCTGTAAGCATCTGGCTTATGACATCTAATGTAACCTCATCGTACATCAGTTCTGGGTGGTCAATGCGGGATAGCTGCCATTCTCTTGGAGAATGGCAATCCTAGACAATCCTAGAGAGAATGTTTAACACATAGTATGTCCACAAGTCAGAGAAAGTAGATTCCTCTCCCACCCCTCATCCTCGGTCTCTCGTGATCTCACAACTCTGTGGAACAATGAGAACCTTTAATTCAATGGAGAGGGTTGGTTGTAGCCAACTCAGACTTTGATTTCAGACTTCCACGGGGAGGGAAGGTCTACTCAGCCACTAGGGGGCACCAATTGCATGGAAAAGGGGGGCTTGTGCTGTCCTGGGAAGAAAACCAGGTAACTCATTTACTTTCTTAAAATTTGGGACTGAGTGCAGCCTCGGTGCTTGCTGGGTTTTATGGGACCTAGGAAGTCAGGCCAGGGGTCGGTCACAGGACATGCAGAGGTGATCTCAGATCCCTCCCCAGGGACCCACCGCCTATCTCTTCTGCACACACACCTTGCCTATGTAATTCAACACCTTTTACTCTCTTTTCTCTCTCCTGCATCTGTTATTATCCCAAAGTCCCTTCAAGACAGACTGTCTGCCTAGTGTACAGAAGAAGAGATCTTTGGGGAAAGAAGGATCCTTACTTTAAAGTGTTTCAGATTTTTCTTTTCTGTATATGTATGTGTGTGGTGTACATGTGTGTTCACATGTGTAGAAGTGTGAGCATGTGTGTCACAAAGGCCAAGGATGACATTAGGGTCTTCTTCAATTGCTCTCTATACATTGGGGTAGAGTCTCTCCCTAAACTTGGGGTCTTTGAATTAGAGTTTCTCATTGTTACCCAAGAGCAGTTATGAGGTCACAAGAGACCGGGGATAAGGGGTAGGGTTGGGAGCTACTTCTCTGACTTGTAGTCATAATATGTGCTAAGTGTTCTCTGTAGATTGTTTCATTAAGTGCTTAAGTTCTGCAAGAGAATGGCAGCTATCCCGGCATTGACCACTCAGAGCTGATGTACAATGATGAGGTTACATTAGATGTCATAATAGACTTGGGACACCAGGAAGGCTATCCTGCCGCCACTTGGAACCCATGCCTCTTCCCATAGGCTGGGAAGGCAGCTAGAGCAGCAGAAACTGGGTGGGGGGGGAGGGAAGGGGGGAGCTGGGTGCCTTGACAAGCAGAGAAGAGGGGACAGGAGCTCAGAAACTCCCTTTCTGGAGCACCTTAGCCACTGAACCTCCTCTCTCCTTCCTGTGCTCTCCTCCCTCCTCCCTGCTCTCTTCTCCTTCCTCCCTCCTCCCTGTTCCTTCCTCTCTCGCCTCTGCCCTCTTCCCTCTTCCCTCCTCCCTCTTCCCTCCTCCCTCTTCCCTCCTCCCTGCTCCCTTCTCCTTCCTCCCTCCTCCCTGCTCCTTCCTCTCTCGCCTCTGCCCTCTTCCCTCTTCCCTCCTCCCTCTTCCCTCCTCCCTTCTCCCTGCTCCCTCTTCCCTGCTCCCTCCTCCCTGCTCCCTCTTCCCCATTCCGAGGTTTTGAACCAACCTGATCAGATCTTTTGGTTTGGAGTTTTACACTCAGCCCACAAGCAGACACACAGTTATAATTCAGAGCTCCCTGGGGTAGGCAGGAATCCTCTGATCAGAATTAGCCCACTGTTGCATTTGAAGGCGAACAGATATGGACCTGTTTTGTCCAAAATAGTATGGCTGAAGTGGGAAGACTGTTCCCCAGAAGGGAAAGTGCACACTGTCCTTAATGGTCTGTTTGGGAGTCTGTACATCAGAATGGACACATTTCCTTAGTGACCATGGGAAATTTCTGTGAGAAAAGTCTCCCCAGGGTACCTTCCAGCAGATGGGTGCCTTCTTGTCATTTACAATTATGTCAGGTGTGTAGGCTCTCTTACACATTGATAAATCCTCTTTTGTGATGCCAGGTACACCCTACATGTGAATTACCAGGGACATTTAACCAGATACAAGCTCAGATCCGTGAGATTAGACAATCTTTGTGAGCAACCTAGGTATTTACAATGAATTTGTAGCTGGTTTTATATTTCTTAACATTTTAAGACTCATAGATCTAGAAGACAACTCAATCCCTGCTGGCATTTGGTCCTATGTTGAATATGTGTGCCTGGTGGGTGTCTTTGGGCATTGTCAATACTATGAAAATCTCAACCAAACAAGCATGCCCCAGATGACCAGAGTCAACAGCTTCCACGTCCCAGAGTCACACGGGGTGCCCAACGCACTCAGCTGGAGTGGCTTTCTTTGACTTGAGACCTGTAGCTTGCTTATTCTATGACCCAGAGCTGGAGGCTGGGCGAGTGTTGCTGTGGTAACTTCTGATCATCAGAGATGGTCTAAGACACGAGGGCACAAAAGATATGCCAGCCAGTGCCGCTGCTGATACCATTCTGATTTGAACGATCTCCTCAGGAGACCTCTGCTGGAATTCAAGGTGAGCTCTGACACAAAACCAAGATTCCCCCCCACCCCCCCCTACACACACTGTTCTCCTGAGGAAATGGTGTGAGGTCTGTAGAGGAAACGAATTTCCAAACATCCTGTGGCCTCTGCTGCTCCCCACAAACCACTTAAAGATGCATCTGGACTCTATTCCGCTTCTCTCTTAGCTTTCCAGGCAGGAGAGCAGCCGGGGCTGTCACACCGGGCAGAACCCGGACCTGTCAGTGAAAACAGGAAAGCGAGCTACCCAGACTCGGAACCTGGGGGAACTGGCGTGCTGGCTGCCTTCCTGTAAGGCTATACTCTTGAGAAAAGTCCTTTCTTGGTGCCTGCATAATGTATAGATTTGACACAATTATCAATGACACAGATAATTCCCACATTCACTAAGGAAATTAATCCATTTTGATGCACAAATTAATAAGATGAAGGGCTGTGCCTGGGACTTGCACAAGGGCACCATTCAGAAAATGTGCTTATATACTCCGCCTTGGTCATCTTGAGACTCTGAATACTGTTTTGTGTTTTCACTTTGCACAGGGCCCACTGTTCAGTCCACTCTGGTACGGTAACTCGGGAGCTAG
The DNA here is from genome assembly GCA_964023405.1 of Apodemus agrarius. Classification (NCBI taxonomy): domain Eukaryota; kingdom Metazoa; phylum Chordata; class Mammalia; order Rodentia; family Muridae; genus Apodemus; species Apodemus agrarius. Next base: position 2,987,240 of record OZ030018.1, on the reverse strand, counting down.
GCAGATCTGAGTGGCATTTTGGTCTCTCCCTCAGCAATTGCTATCTTGGACAAGTGGGATGCTCTTCTGGTCTAAGTGTTCTCAGCTACGAAGCAGCACTACTGAGTCTCCCAGGGGACTGTGGGGGTGTTGTAGGTGTACCTCCTGAGTACAGGTAGCCTGCATACTGAGCACTGAGCCAGTAAATGTCAACAATTTGCCTGAAAATTAATTAAATTATACCCTGTTCTTGAAATATATGCTTATGCATGTAATAAAACATGTATTTCCTGAGCAGCTATTATGTAGCAGCACCATCTGTATTTATAATGCCAAGGATCTAATGGCCCATTTTAGTCTTGAAGGTTCTCTTTAATTATAGTTTTTCTTTATTTATTGAAAATACCATACATGCTTAAATGCTGTTTGGATATATTCACCACCACTATCCTTCTCTGACCCTCTCTGACCCTCCCAACACATTTTTTTCCCAACTTGAAGACATTTAAAAAAATAACTTATTGAGTCTAATCGGTGTGCATGGACCTGAGTCCACCCACTGAGCTGTCCACTGGCGCGTGGGCCACCCACCAGTGGCCACATCTACAAAGAAAATTGATGCTCCCTGTAGCAACCAGCACCCTCTAGTAGGTCTCCAGACAGGGGAGAGGGCCCAAAGCATGCTAGGATTTTAACGGGCTTGATAGTGTGCAGGTGACCACGGCTGCTGTGAATTCAGGAGGTCAGTGTGGGTTTCATGTCCAGAGGTGGCATTTCACAGCTTTCAACCCCCGCTCTTAATGCTCTCAGATTCCTCTTTCTGCCTCCTCTTCCTCAGTGTATGTGTGGTCCGGAACACACACACACACACACACACACACACACACACACACAGATTTCTTTTTCCACCTAGGGCCCCTGAAAATAAGAACTGGCTATCCTGTATTCCGTGGGATGCGGCTACTGCAGGAGTTACTAACTGCCAAGCCAGGCTGTAGACTCTCCTGGCTGTCACTCTCCTGGTATTTTTGTAAATACCTCATTCCCCCAACACCACAGCAACTCTTATAAAGGTAAACATTTAATCGGGACTGGGTATGGTTTCAGAGTTTTAGTCCATTATCATCATCGCAGAAGCATGACAGCATGCAGGCAGACTATGTGCTGGAGGAGCTGAGAGTTCTACATCTGGATTGGCAGGCAGCAGGTGGGGAAAGTGATACTAAGCCTGGCCTAAGCATCTGAGACCTCAAAGCCCATACTCACAGTGATACACTTCCTCCAACAAGACCACTCCTACCCCAATAAGGCCACACCTACTCGAACAAGGCCACACCTATCCCAACAGGGCCACACCCACTCCAAGGCCACATCTACTCCAGCAGGGCCAAACCTTCTAATAGTGCCACTCCCTGGCTCAAGCGTATACCAACCATCACATTGGGGCACCATTACCAGAAGCCTATGTCTCTCTTCATGGTACTGCTATCTTACCCTTCTCCCTTGAATCAACAAAGGTGGCGTGTGCCTTGTCCTTGATGGTGACATGGGGCTGGCTTGAGCTCCATCAGTTCTGGGACAGTCCAGCTTGCCTCTGATTGGGCCTTGGGGCCTGTAAAGGGAAGGATGGTTCTCTGGTCAGAGCTTCTGCCCCACCCTGAAGCCTTCCATGCCATCTGTTTCTTACCTGCTTAATGACTGTAGTCTGATTTCCATCTGGTCATCTTCCCCAAATCCAGGGGTGCAGAATATGACAAATGGTGATAAGTGGAAAGAAAGGAGTCGTAGACGTTTCAGCACTGATCATCCACAGATTTACCAACAATTATAAACTTTGGCTCTCCTTCTAATTCATTTTCATGCGCGAGCCAGCAGCGATCGGTTGTGTTAAAGGCCAACATCGCTGCGGTGTTTTTCTTGCCAAGTCAGCTGGAGACCAGATGGTGATCCTGCCTTCCTGCTGTGCCTCACTCCTCCCAGGAATGGGATATTCGAGGAAAAGTTCAACCTCTGGGCTTGCCTTGGGGAACTTTGGTTTTGTTTGAAACACCTACACCCTGTAAGCCTCTAAGCTAATGTCTGTTTCTCTCAGGAGAGTGGTACAAAGGTATGTCTGTATGTGAGAGCTCCTTGTAGACCAGGAAATCTGTTCCAGTCTATCCCCCACACCCTCCTGAAGGCAAGGTGGCCACTGGGTAGTATGGCTTCTCCTCTTCCAGCTGAGTTGACCTCCTGGCTAATCAATACTTTTCTCATCTCCTAGGGTTCATCAAGTCCTGTGCTTGTCCCTTACAAAAACACAAGGGTCCAGAGGGAAAACCATCCTTCTGAAAGTGAATCCACAATCTGACACATTCCAACTTCCCAGTGAGAATGACAGGTGAGACTCCTGTCCTCCCCACCTGCTGCGCTGGCATCAGTGATGCTTGAAATCTGGGACCATGGGGACAGAGGATGTTGGGGAAGTAACAACAGACCTCAGGCTCAAGACAGTGGGTTAATCTGGAAAAGTCTGGAAACCTTGGCTGCTACCTGTGAAAAGCAACAGAAAGATTTGGCACGGAATAAGCACAGTTTGCCAAGCACTGAGGGGCATCTATCTCACTAACACTTGTCTGGCTCCCGAAACATGCCGTTTTCATAATCTAGTCCTGATTCAAGAAGATGCCCTTACCTATAAATGCTCACATGTTATGAACCCCCAAGGATGGAGTCTCGGGCTAGTACCCAAAGTACACGGTAGCACCTCTCACTCCCACCCTCTTGTTGCTGCTTATGGACAGCTCCTTCACTCCCACCATCCGTGTCTCTGGGGCTCTGGAGCGAAAGGAGTGTCAGCACCTTTAGCAGATATTTGCATGTTCCAACTCACTGAGCAGAGACATAGTGTCTGAGCTACCGCAGCCATATCCATCCTACAGAGAAAGACAAGAAGCTCAAGAGGGGTGACTCTGGCTGAGGTCACAGGCTAGAGGTCAGGACCAGGACCTAGACCATGGCCTTCTGAGGTCTGCAACTGTGATCTCCATTAGAGTGGAAAATGGGGTTCTCAGTTGTGGGTAGCTGTGCATTTGATAGAGTCTCTTAGCATGTCTAGGACATTTTTGGTTGTCACTGTTTCTAGTTCCTCATTGGTAAGACCAGAGATGCCGCTGCATAGGACATCCCTACAGCACAGAAATAGCCTCCATTGAGGTCGGAAACCCCAATGAAAAGAAAGCACAGCACACAGTACACACACGAAACAATGAGTCTGTCACCATCTACTGTCTATTGATGTGCCTAGCCCATCTGTTTGTAGCTGTCTCTCGTCTACCTACTGTCATCTACACCTATGAACCTACTCCATGTATCCTGTCTATAGTGGCTATTCCTGGTTGTCAACTTGATATAACTGGAATGAACTACAATCCAGAATTGGAAGGCTCACCTGTGATCCTAATCTGGAGGCAGGAAGATACAAGTTTCTGATCTGGATCTTGACATGGAGATCTTGAGGCATAGTGGCTATGATTAAGACAGGGAGATCTCTGGGTTCAAGGTCATCTGGGACAAAGCAAGTTCCATATCCAGGCATGGTGGCACACACCTTTAATCTGGGTCACACCTTCTGCTGGAGATCTACATAAGGACATTGGAAGAGGGAAGATTCGCTCTCTCTTCGCCTGCTTGCCTGTGGGACTGAGCAACTGCTAGCTCCTTGAGCTTCCATTCACAGCTGCTGCTGACCATTGTTGGGGAGTCGGACCACAGGCTGTAAGTCATCAACAAATTCCCTTACTATACAGAGACTGCCCATAAGTTCTGTGACTCTAGAGGACCCTAATACACAGTTATTATCCATCTATCATTTATCTGTCATCTAGCTACTTACCTATCATCTATAATTATCAACCTATCCTATATATCTGTTGATATTTCATCTATTCAGCTCTAACTTTCATCTCTCACCCCCCAAAATACCACTTTTTAGCCTCTCAAAAGACTAAAACTCTTAGTCTTTTGGTTGATGGGATGAGGTAACTTCAGGGTTTGGCTTTAGACTCAGAATGCCTGGTCTTTTGAAAGAAACTAAAATTTTCATAATTCTAAAATCCTTTAAAATATTTTTAAATTTTTCTGATGTGTGTGTGTGTGTGTGTGTGTGTGTGTGTGTGTGTGTTTTGTGGGGACACAGTATATTCATGGAAGTCAGAGGACAGCGTGCTGGGGTATGCTCTCCTTCCACTGTGTGGGCTCTGAAGATCGAATTCAGGTCATCAAGTTTGGAGGCACATGGCTTTACCCACTGAGCCATCCTCCACCCTTAATGTAATTCTTATCAGGAAATCACAGAGCAAAGTATATTATAAATTATTGTTCCTTGAAGGTGTGGGTGTTCCTGAGAGTGTGTGCATGTGTGTGTTTAAGTGTTTGTGAATGTGTGCGTGTGTGTGTGTGTGTGTGTGTGTGTGTGAGTGTGTGCAGCTGGTTGGCTCCTGGTAGGTTCCTGTGGACTTTCCCTTTGACTATGGAAAGTCCGGGTCTTCCCAGAGACTTTGGACTTGTATTTTTGTCTGCACGCAACCTTGGGAAAAGGACTGTGCCAAGATAGGTTGTTTGAGCGAGGCTTTGGTCAAGGCTGCCCTTGCTGCCGCTCCATTCTTACAGCATCGAATTTTTTTTTCTTTACATGTTGCATTAGTCACACACCCATGTGGCTTTACTATACGGGCTACACATTATATCAAGACACATCACACATACTGTTAACATCTTACATAGTATATTAATTAGCATCACACTAACATATAAACCATTATGTCAGTGCACTTGATATGCTATGATAATTATATATTGTTTCAACATATATTCTACATGACATTAATAATACCTTGTAGACCATACCCCCCAGATGCATATCTTGTCTTGGTTTCTTTTCCTGTTGCTATGATAAAAACAAAAACAAAAACCAGAGAGGAACAACTTTAGGCAGAAAGGGATTATTCGGCTTACAGTCTGGGTATAGTCCATCGCACAGAGAATTCAGAATCAGGAGCTTGAGTGAAGTGGGTATCCACTCCATCCAGTCAAGACAGAGAGCAATGAGTCAATGCATATAGGCTAGCACTCAACTCACCACCTCCATTTATTTCGGGAGTGGCTTCACCCACAATCAGAATGGGTCTCCTCACATCAATTAGCATTATATAGATAGCCTCTCACAGACATCCTCAGAGCTACCCTTTATGGTGTCAGTTCCTCACGGGTATGCCTACATGCTTGCCTCCTAGGTGTCAAGTTGACAATCATAATACCTCACAGTGATGCACAGTATACATTATCAATAACTTCTATATTACATCATGAAGACATTACAGAACTGAGTGATACATTGTATGTTACATTAGCAGTGTGATTTACATTATATCAGCAAGTATGTATACAAACAACACATCACCCATTACACATTCGCTATATATCATGGTGGTAAACATGCCACATTGTATCATCAACTCCTGATATTATAGCAACAGCACAATGCATGACACAGTCAAGACACATTTTTGTATCACATCAACAACATATCGCCCTGTTAGTAAGCTGCATTGGTAACAATGTAGCTGTTCTATTAGGACACAGAAGGAACATACTCCATAGTAGGAGTGGAATGCTTTGCATACCCTGTTAATGCACACCACATATTATATTAATATGTGCATCTTGATGGTCAGCTAGAGGAAACTTCATCCTCTCTGGTCATCTCAGTCCTGAAGCTGTTGTACATACATCTGATTCCACAACAGCCAGACAGTTCCCTGCCATGTAGTTCCTACCTGGGTTCTCCCGGGGCTATTTGGCTGCTTGAGAGAGTCCCTGCCTCTTTACCCCTAGCATGCCTCAAGGCAAGTAGACAGTCCCTCTGTGACATTCTCCTCTACCAGAGCACACACACTAGACTGGGAGGAGGCAGCTTTTAGTAGCACCCAGAGCCCAGGTGGCCATTTCTGGGTACTCACCACCCCAAAAAAGGCAGCAGCCCCTCAGAGAGGAAACAGCATAGTTAGTAGCTGAGTGGATGAGATTCCCGTCCTCGTTGAGGGAGGATGGGCCCACCCGTTAATGACTTACATTTGAAGGCAGTATGATATTGTATCCAGCCTCCAGGAAAAAGACATTTGGTTCCAATATCTAAGCCTTCCTGCCAGGTTTGGATGCTTGCTTGACTCTCCCTTCTCTCCCGGTGGGAACCAACCCTCCTGGTTTGTTGGCTTCTCCTCTCACACGTGTCCCTCCTGACTGTGTCTCCATCCTTCATACCGGCTTTTCTAAATGCAAATCTCCAAAGCAGCAGATGGTTGAAACGCTTCACTGCCTGGAGCCTCATTGGTCCCTTGAGTACAGCAGTTCTAAGTGCACATGTGGCAGGAGGTGTTTGCCTCCTGTCCTCTGCCTGGAGGCCATTTGCATAGAGGCTGCTTCAAGCATTCTTTCAGTAAACCGATACTATGCTGGAGTCTCTGGATGCTGGGCCCTGGGAAGGACCCTGGTGAGTCCAGAAGGATCTCACAGGGTTGAGTCCAGGTTCAGCTATGGAACCTGCTTGCGATGACCCCTATGGAGTCAGGCATTGATAGCACAGTGACATTCATACCGGCTGCCATGCTTTGACAATACTTGGGTGCCACATGGCGGAGCAGACAAGTCATGATGTGCACCTTGTCTTCCTGCCAACACCACAAAGGGCCATCCTAACCGCCATCGCACTCTGAGCTCCCACGGCCAGCACTGTGGCATCAAGCCCAGATGGTCCCATCTCTGTCTGTTCTCTCTGTGTGAAGCATCCATATCCCGTTCTCCACCCCACAATGCCTGCACTGCTGTCCCTCACGCCCTGGGGTGCCTGCTCCAGAATTACCCAGTGTTCCTGCCACACTCTACCTGCACCCTAGGCTAGTACTGTTCAGGGAAAGGGAGGTGAGGGCATAGCTCATCATGGCTTCATTCTGCCAGCTAGCCCACCCACTCACAGTCCTGGTCCATGTGGACATACATCCACACTGGACAGGAAGACACAGACACTTCTCCAACTGCTGAGTTTGAGAGGTGCTGATGAGACATCAGATGGAAGTAAAGTTTTGCTCTAACTAGGGCACCCTGGGGACAGGGTAGGGGGTGAGGAGTGGGGTAGGGGTGGTGGAGGTGGTGCTGGTAGAAGAGCATTGCTAAGAACTACTCTAGGACAGCAGGTGGAAGTGAGACACACCCTCCTTCTGACTGACAAACTCCAGTCTCCTCCCACCAGTAGGGACCATAGGACCAAAATCAACTAGAGGGAAGAATGAGTACTGGGCATTTTCAGAACAGCTTGGTCTGGTCCTAGTTCAGGAAGTTGAGAACAGGAAGTAGTCACCTCAGTCCTAGAACAAACCCAGTGAGGAAGGAGGTCAGACTTTCTTCCTAGAGTTGCCTGAGGCCATGTTTCTTCTCACCAGGAAGGGAGCAGGGCCATGGCAGGAGACCCACAGATTCTCCTTTCTGTGCAATCCAGGCTTCGATGAATTTGAGAACGGAGAGAACCTTTCCAGTCTGGCTAGTTACTGGACTTCCCTCCTCAGGTCCCTGTCTTCTAGGACACAATAGAGTTGCTAGATTTCTCACTCCATCTTCCTTCTTGGACTATTACCAGCACTGCCCAGCCCAAACAAGACTTCCTCTATACCCAAGAAAGGAAGAGAAATCTATCAGGAAAGAAGCTGATACGCCATGGAGTTGGTGGCAGTAAGCCATCCAGTGAGAAAGGCTGCAGCCCACTGAAGAGAATTTCTGGAAAATCAGAGTAAGAAAATATCTCTCGGTTTCATCTTATGGATGAAATTAGATGAATTAAAAGCATGTGCTACTTAGGAAATCAAGCCCAGGAGACACAAGCGTGCTGGTCCTAAACCAGGTGCCGGCTGAGGGGGGCAGCCTTTGAGCTCCAGGTCTGTCTTCAGGGGGTTAGCATTGCTCCAAAAGTACATCCTTGGCTCACTGAGTTATACAGGCAGGGAGAGGCTTGGAACACATTCAGACACTTAGGTAACTTTACCTGAAGGGCAGGCGCTGCTCTGTGCACCTTGAAAATATTTACCCACTTGATTATCACAGCGACCGTGTCTGTAGACAGGACTGTTATCTCCACTTTACAGATAAGGGAACTGAGGCAGAAGCTAAGTCATACACTCAAGGACACACTGCAGATAAATTATTTCATGTAGTTGAGTTTAGTCTAAAGCCACTGAACTCCACCTAAGGTCACAGGGCAAGAAATGTAAGCTCCATTTCTCTACCCAGAGATGTGAGGGAAGAGAAACTCTGTAAGTCAATCGGTTTCACAGTCTACAACTTCCTCTCCTTTCTAAGGAAAAGTGAAATGCTTTGCCAACCCCTCTCCTCCCCATTTATTGCTTTGGTCCAGAAATACCTAATAGCAAGGCAGAAGATTGTACTGTATCTGACCGAAGCACCTCAGGTTCAAGCTTTGGGTTTCTACCTTAAATTGGAAAGATTGGCAGAAATCTAACCAAATTGCCTTCTTTTTTAAATACATCAAATCATTCTCTGAAAACACAGGGCACTGGCTCCCTGGGATGCCACCTCTATGAGGGAGAGTTTAGTCTTGCAGAGGGTGGTAAATACTTGGAACATCCAGGAGTCAGCAGGCACAGGGTCAAGCCAGCGATGTGTCCCTAGGCCTCCAGCCTGGCCTGGAGAATTGTTGCTCGAGGCAGGCAGGCAGGCCTCCAGGGTCAGCTGGAACTGCTCCTCCTGATTTGGCAAGGGGCACAGAGAGGCAGGATGGTAATCCAGCTCCAAGAGGCCAGCTTTGCCTTGACAAAGGCCACACAGCCTGGCTTCCCTAAGGTTTGGTTCAATCCAAGATTTCTCAAACTGAACTCTTGATATTTGGCTTTGGATACTCATTTCTGGAGGCCATCCGGAGCACTGTGAGATGACAGAAATATCCCAGGCCTCCACCACTAGATGCCAGCAGTGACCTCTTGTTGTGACAATTAAAAAAAAAAAGTCAACACTCTATAGACCCAAAGATCAAAAGAACCCTCTGCTAGCTGCTGACTTATTCTGATAACTCCAGAACTGACAAAGATCTCACTACAATTAAATTTAAATTTAGACCAAAAACCTCTGGACTAAACCCAGCATTCACCAAAATTTCCCAGATATTTTAGGATTAGCCATGAATTGACACCTCACATTGGCTCCAAGTTGGGGTGAGAAGGACAAAGCCAGTTGTAAAGGGCTCTTCGGGAATATCTATCACATGGGGAGCCTCACACACCTCATCCTGGATCCTTTAGAGGACCTACCACAAAGGGTCTAAAAGAACAAATATGGCAGTTAACTACGAGGCCCTGGCTGATAAAAGGACAGCCAGGGAACATAAAAATATTAAATCCTTTGCCCAATAGATGCAGACTGAAGCCGGAATGACTCCCCTCCCCTGACGCTTCTTTTCCTGTCACCTTTAACACATGCGAGCATCCTGTTACTGAAGCATTGAAGACAGGACGCTGGACAGTGTATAGAATTCAGGAGTGCATTCCTGGAGCCACGAAGGGACTGAAAGGAGAGGCATTCTGCGCAGACATGTTCCCTTCATGCTGCCTCTCACGTGTGTAACACGGCCTGTCCCGTTACCTTTCTGGGTTCACCGTTCCTCAGTACCCTCGCTTCCCGAGGACAAGAACCCCAGGCGGTGACTGACGCTTAGACACACCAGGCCATTATGCTAACTGCAAGTATCCTCGCCAGCCCTCTGGAATGTCTGTGCCATCCATCGGTGGTCTTTAGATTAGATCCAGGGATGAGTCAAGGGTAGAGTAGATCCCAGGATGAGTCATGAATTAGTTAACTTCCAGAGGGAGTGTCTTTTCTTTGTGCTGGGAAACCACGTGTTAACTGACCCTTCAACAACCAGATCCATTTCATACACAGAAAACATTCCAGATGGAAATGAGAAAGCGCTGCAGACAGCTAGTTCTCAGTGCTGTCCAGAGAGGTATAATTTTCATCTGGGATGGGCAGAGTTCCAACCTGACCGTGACCCTGAATGATTCCTTCTCCTTGAGTGGAGACAAGAGCTGTGGTCAGGATAAGGCAGGACTCCTGTGACAGTGTTCTGTAAGGCATGGGGATTTATGTAGATGGACTAAGGTCCCTAGTTCGTGTGAAGGGAGATCGCCCTTAGTGTGTGTGGTGGTTTGAATACCCTTAACGCAGGGAGTGGCACTATTAGGAGATGTGGCCTTGTTGAAGGAGGTGTGTCACTATAGGGGGTGGGTAATGAGACCCTCCTCCTAACCGTGTGGGAGCCAGTCAGTCTTCTAGCAGCCTTCAGATGAAGATGTAGAACTCTCATCTCCTCCCTGGATGCTGCCATGCTCTCTCCCTGATGATGATGGACTGAACCTCTGAACCTGTAAGCCAGCCCCAATTAAATGTTGTCCTTATATGAGTTGCCTTGGTCATGGTGTCTTTTCACAGCAATAAAACCCTAACTAAGATAGTGGACTTGAGTTAGTTATGTCTACTCCTCTGGTCTTGAGGTCTGAGATGGACATCAGAGAGAGCTATGACCTGCTGGCCGGGAAAAAGAAAACAGCCATTGATTGAGTTCTCTATCTCAGTAGCCTGTGACTGGCACGGTGACTTCGGTTCTACAGTCATGAGGAACTCAGTTCTGCTAATTCTTTGTGAGTTTGGAAACATGCACGGAGCTTCACCTAAGACTGTATGCTACTCTTCTATGCTGGTGTACTCCAACAGGACCAGGTAGACACCATTAGTGTAAGGACACCAGTGTCCAGATCCTGACCATAGCCATGGTGATGCTACTATTGTTAGGATCAGAGCTCAAGTATGGGTGTCTCTAAGAAGCTTGGCCACCCATCCTCCATAGTCCAACCAAAGAGAGAAACAGAGGAAGACACTTACTCAGCATAGCGACAGACAGTGGGCACAGCAGCAAAGAGTCCCAGCGACCATGGGCTCCATTTTGGGCTCCGGACATGTTCAGGTTAAACAGTGGGCTAGAGCTATTGGTAACTAAGCTGTCCAGGTCCAGGTGTGGTTCTGTTTTTAGCTTCAGTCTTGCCCTCTCCAGCAAGACAGGCTGATAAGTTTCAGAGCTGTTTGACATCTCTCTTGGGAGTCAACTTCTTCCTGTCTGCCACCAAAGGTTCCGCTTTTCCTTTCCCTGGTGAGAGCCTCCTGAGGAAATTCCAATTCCTTGGGGTCTGTTGTTTCAGTCAGTTGGCAGGCAAAGGGAGGACAGTGGTGCCTTTAAATACACTTTCAAATTTTAATCTTTGAGAATTTCGTACAGACATGCTCTGATCAAAGTCTTCCTTCCTGCATTCCTTTGTATCCCCCTCTCCCTCCCATAAGCCCTCGTCTTCATAGCTTCTCTTCCTATGTTTATGACACTCTGTGAATTTGTGTGTAACCCAGTGCATTTAATTAGGGTTAGCTGCGTAGGCACGGGGGTGGGGCGGGGGGAGGTGGGTATGGGGGGGGAGTGGGATGGGGTGGGGTGCTTCCCTCAGTGAGGTCAGCATAGCATGACTACATCACTGAAGTGTAAGGCGTCTCCGTTCCTACTGAGACGGTTACAGTAAGACGACAGCTTTATGACAAGCTACTAAGTCTATGCTCAATGGTTACATTCAAATGAATGCCCTTCCGTTTCATTCTGTTGCTAAATTGGGAGCTCAGTGAGTGTTCTTATTTTCTGTTCCTTTAAATAATAACAGTATTTGTTTACTCATTTTTTTATAAAAAAAAAAAGATTGATTGATTTGTATTATGTAACTACACTGTAGCTGTCTTCAGATGCCAGAAGAGGGCATTGGATCCCATTACAGATGGTTGTGAGCCACCATGTGGTTGCTGGGAATTGAACTCAGGACCTCTGGAAGAACAGTCAGTACTCTTAACAGCTGAGCCATCTCTCCAACCCCTGTTTAATTCTTTTATAATGAACAAGAACTATATTCTTGATGCTCTGGTATATGGGCCTTGACTAGCATGCAGGGAGTAGAGAGATTGAGAAGGGACTGGCCCTACCAGGTTAGACAAATTCTACACTTGATCTTAGCCAAAAGGCCAAGAAGCGATAGACAAATTCTAAAGACACTGAAGCCTGCTGTGGAGCAGAGTCAGGGCGCAGAGGCTGAACCACCTCCTCCATTTGGCTCCTTCTCTGCAGGGGGCGAGGAG
>OZ030018.1:2627500-2972500 GCA_964023405.1 Apodemus agrarius | reverse complement strand
TGTGTTCCAGGATCCATTCTGGTTACCTCAAATGTATACCATGGAGCAAGCACCCAGGGGGTATAAGCCTGTCTGGAAATACTGGGGGTGAGGCTGTGTGTGCACGTGTGTGCACTGGGCGTGATGGGAGAGAGAGGAGCCTGACCCATTGGGGAAAGAACAATCCTCAGAGGTCAAGGGAAATCCAGAGAGCATAGTGCTTTGCAGTCCTGTCTTCCCCTCCCCCCACCGCAGTGTGGATGCTCCAAGAGCCCCTGGTTGGGGGGAGGGGGGAGGTTCCCAGGTCTTATCTGAATTTTTGTTTTAATATCAATTCAACAAACAACGGTTGGTGTACCGGAAAATTCTCATATCTGGAGAGATTGCCAGAGTTTGAGTTTCTTCCCAGGAGATGAGAGATCAGCTGTTTTCATCTTCGGGCTTGTCCCGACAGTCCCTTGGCCAAACCGGAGCACACGCGCAGGCGCCCAGTGAAACCCAAGCTGAGGCCCAGACACCAACCCACACAGACAAGGAAACGATTCTGCTGGAGAACCAGTCTGCTGAGTCACCATCAGCAGGAACTGTCCCCCACACAACGTTTGCTGCCCGATAAGAAAGCTTGGGGACTGGAGAATGTACATGGACCCCGTGGCCCCTCTGCAAGGTGCAAACATGGAGGGGTCTGCTACTGACCCAGGTGGGCCTTCTGAAGTCAGGGGTGACAAGCCAAGTCTGAGACAAAGTCCAAAGAAACACAGCAACACTGACGGGCTGATGAAGCCAGAGGCTCCCTGAAACCGCCCATGGGGCTCCCTGAAACCGCCCATGGGGGCTCCCTGAAACCGCCCATGGGGGCTCCCTGAAACCGCCCATTGGGGCTCCCTGAAACCACCCATGGGGGCTCCCTGAAACCACCCATGGGGGCTCCCTGAAACCACCCAAGGGAAAACTGTGAATTCAAACTGGAGAAAGGTTAGAGATTAAACTGTTGCATCAGCAGAGAACAGGGCACCACAGCCCTGCGGGGCTCACTGTGCTTAAAATTTTGACCAACTGGAGAAGCAAGTTCCTGGTGGACCTTTCTGGTTCTTCCTTCCACTGAATCGTGGCAATAGAGGAGTGCAGCCATGTTTTCTGGGTGGTAGAAGCAATCAGTAACCGGTCAGGTCTGTGGTCAGTGCTTTAAAGGGCCGCTTGGGTTGCTGTGTCACTAAAGGACTCACCTAGAGGCGATGCTCTGCTAAGATACAAGAGAGAAGGTCCAGGTTGAGGATTTGGGTTTCCACCAAAGGATGGCACATAGAGACAGGACGGGGAGACAGGAAGAAAGTGGCAGGCTATGAGGCAGATGTAAGCTTAAAGGGAAGAAGGAGCATGCAGCAGACACTGCTGGACCTCAGCAGGACGGAGAGGGACAGATTTCAAGGCTAATTATCCAGGAGGCAGGACCATGAGAAATCCCCAGGCCTCCTTAACAAGGTCTACTTAGCAAGGGCTTCCAACAGGCATGCTTCAGGTGGTCCCTGAGCTCCCCGCCAGGCCCAGGCTGAAGGCTTCCATCCCTGTTCATTCCCACAGGACTCTCATACGGCCTCAGCAAGTCAGTGAATCAAGAACTTAGATGGTTAATCTTATATCCATCCTGGTCCCTGGATATCCCCTTAGTCCAATGTCACAGATGAAAGAAAGAGAGAGAGAGAGAGAGAGAGAGAGAGAGAGAGAGAGAGAGAGAGAGAGGGAGGGAGAGAGAGAGAGAGAGAGAGAGAGAGAGAGAGAAGGGAGGGAGGGAGGGAGGGAGGGAGGAAGGAAGGAAGGAAAGAAAGAAAGAAAGAAAGAAAGAAAGAAAGAAAGAAAGAAGGGAGGGAGGGAAAGAGGGAGGGAGGGAGGGAGGGAGGGAGGGAGGAAGGAAGGGAGGGAGGAAGGAAGGAAGGAAGGAAGGAAGGAAGGAAGGAAGGAAGGAAGGAAGCTGCCAGGTTGTTCATTCTAGCTGCTATGGACAGCATCAGAGGGGTTCATAAAAAAAAAAGTGAGGGGACCCTTCCATGGGCAAAGGCCTCTGGGCAGAGTGCAGAGAGGAAAATACCACATCATTTCAGGTAAGTGCTTAAAGGTCTGGCTAGGCAATGCTTTCTCTGTGTCTACTTTGTTGAGTGAGGTGGTTTTACGGCTGAGGGAGGAGACCACCACAGCCCAATAACTTGCTGTTCATCCGTCAGTAACAGGCAGAAGCAAGACAGAAATTCAGGCGTCTGACGCCCGAGTTTAACCTCCTAATGACCAAACTGCATTCTGGGGCTCAAGGGAGCACACACTTGCTTGATTTTCCTTCGAGATTTGGGGATACAGCCTAATGTTTCCAACATTGCCGCAAGATGGAATGTAGCCAGTCAGATTTTCATCCTTTTTGCCTTAAAACTTGCCAGTGTGTGTGTGTGTGGGGGGGGAATAATACACAGGTTCTAACAATGAATGCTTTTTCCTTCTCCTGTTCTTTTGTAGAAAGTAGATCAGCCTGAGCATCATGGGAGTTTCAACCGTCACCGTATACAGGAGAGTGTAGTTAACTCAAATGTGGAAATGCAGGCCTAGTTTTTTTTTTTTTTTTTTAGTGGGCATTATAAAGCAGTTCTTATGGTACCAACCTCACCAGTAACCGCTGCAAGCTGTAAGCAAGTTTGAAAACATTTCAAGTTTGAAATGCATGCAAGAGTAAAAAACCAAACAAACAAAAACCAAAAACCCCAGCATTGGAATGAAGCACACTGGGTGTGACTGATGTTGCACGGCTTCCTGTCCGGGGCTCCAACATGCTCAACGTGGGGCAGACAGAGCTCATGCAGACACCTGCGGCCTTACGGTGTGTGAAGCCAGGGGAGACAGCTCATAACCAGCAGACCCCTGACCTGGGGGAGGGGACAGAAGGCACAGGAGCTTCAAGAACAGAACAACTGCAACCCATGAGAGTAGAGGCTGTGGTCCAACGGCTTCTGAGAGCATCCCTGAGAGCGGAGCCCAGTGTCCTCCACGTCCACGGTGCTAAGATAGCTGCAGACACATGTAGAAATAAATGGTGACTTGTGGAACCGAAGGAGGCCAGTGTTAGAAACGGAAATTGTGGAGTCATGAGGATTGTACAACCGTGGTAAGTATGTACAAGGATTTAAAGGACAAGATGGTGACAATGAGAGAGTCGGTTGTGAATATTGGCAAGAGAAAAGGAAGCCAAGCACAGAGAGGCTGCATGCATATATGTGTGTAAGTGGAATTAAAGAAATAATTAAAGAACTTCAGAATATCTGAGAAGAAAACTTTGGTTATTCACCTTAGAAGCAGACAAGACAGGTGCTGGTGAGGGAGGAGAAGGAAGAGACCTGGCTCAGCTTCCTGGGATTTCTGTGAACCAGCAGTCTCTATTGAGTCTGAAGGTGGCTCCCTACAAGGACTCTCAAGGTTGCCTGAGCATCCGTGGCTGTGTGAGCACCTGTGGCTGTGTGAGCACCTGTGACTATGTGAGCACCTCTGGCTGTGTGAGCACCAGTGACTGTGTGAGCATCTGTGGCTGTGTGAGCACCTGTGATTGTGTGAGCATCTCTGGCTGTGTGAGCACCTGTGGTTGTGTGAGCACCTGTGACTGTGTGAGCACCTGTGGCTGTGTAAGCACCTCTGGCTGTGTGAGCACCTCTGGCTGTGTGAGCACCTGTGATTGTGTGAGCACCTGTGGCTGTGTGAGCACCTCTGGCTGTGTGAGCACCTGTGATTGTGTGAGCACCTGTGGCTGTGTGAGCACCTCTGGCTGTGTGAGCACCTCTGGCTGTGTGAGCACCTGTGAGTGTGTGAGCACCTCCTCTGGCTGTGTGAGCATCTGTGGCTGTGTGAGCACCTCTGGTTGTGTGAGCACCTGTGACTGTGTGAGCACCTGTGATTGTGTGAGCACCTCTGGTTGTGTGAGCATCTGTGATTGTGTGAGCACCTGTGGCTGTGTGAGCACCTGTGATTGTGTGAGCACCTCTGGCTGTGTGAGCACCTCTGGCTGTGTGAGCACCTCTGGCTGTATGAGCACCTTTGGCTGTGTGAACACCTCTGGCTGTGTGAGCACCTCTGGTTGGGTGAGCACCTGTGGCTGTGTGAGCACCTGTGGTTGTGTGAGCACCTATGACTGTGTGAGCACCTCTGGCTGTGTGAGCACCTGTGGCTGTATGAGCACCTCTGGCTGTGTGAGCACCTCTGGCTGTGTGAGCACCTGTGGTTGTGTGAGCACCTGTGGCTGTGTGAGCACCTGTGACTGTTTCCTGCACTCACAGCCACAGTGCTTTGGAAGTGAGGTGTGACAACTTTTGGGAGAGTGATCTCTTCCCACAAGGAGGCAAGGGGCTAGGAGCTCAGAGTGGGATCTGCTTCCAGAAAGTTCTGCCCTGGATCTGATGGATCATAGGCCAAGGTTAAGACTTTTACTTGCCCAAAATGTCTGAAAAGAACAAAATTACTCCCATTCCCTCACAGCCCCATGGAGAGAATGTCCTGGTGATGGACAGCAAGTGACCCCAGTGGGGGAGGTCTGACCAGTTGGTGTCCAGAGGGGAGTGTTGGTGTCTTTGAACTTGGAAGAGAGAACTCACTGTAGCTCCCTGAGGCTATGAGCTGCTTTGCTCTATCTGTTCTGATGGGGTCTGTAACTCTGGACAGAACTCTACTTAAAACAGACTTGGCTCATTCATTGGTGAAATAGTGTGGGCTCTGTTACTAGAATTCTATCACAAGTAAAAGTAGAAACTCAGAGAAAACTGACCCAAGCCACCAAGAAGTTCATTGATTGCATAATTTGTAAGACTAGCAGTTCAGGGCTTCAGGAACTGAGGAATTCAGGGTGCCCTTTAGCCTGTGATAGCTCAGTCCTTAACCATGCTGTCTATAGTAGTTTGAATAAGAGTGTCTCCCACAGTCTCAGACTTTTGACCACTTTGACCCCAAGTTAGTGGTTAGTTAGTGAGATGTGGCCCTGCTGGGGGAAGTATGCACCAGGGTGAGCTTTGAGAGTTAGAAAGATCCACACTGCTCTCAGTCTGCTCTCTGCTTCCGGTTGGTGAATGAAGATGTGAGCCTTCAGCTTCCCCCACTAGCAGCAAAGTCACTACTCTAACATTATAATCAGTTACTCTCCTGAACTGCAAACCTAATGAAACTCTTCTGCATTGCCTTGCTCATAGTGTTCCGTCACAGCAAAAGGTGCTAATAAAGAAGTTGAGCCCAGAGAGTGGGGGCTGCAATAGCAACCTGATCGTGTTGGGTTTGGTGGACCTTGGAAGACTTTGGAACTTCAGACTAGAAAAGCCATTGGATGCTGTTAACAGGCCACCTTAAGTAGGGCCCTGGAATACAATGCCAGGAGTAAAGGGATTGTAGGTGTCCAGTTCAAGATGTTTCAGAGGGAAGCGAGAATGTTAAGAGCAATGTGGATACAGACTCTTGTGATATTTGACAAAGAATGTGGCTGCTTCCTGCTTTGTGCTAAGAACTTTACTGCAGCCAAACTTAAAGTAAGAGAGTAATGTCTTTGGCAAAGAAGATTTCAACACGGCCTAGTATTGACTCTGTCAAATGGTTATTAGCTACTACTCTTACACAGGTCTACAATGCAAAAGAGCAAATCATGAAGAAAGAAATACGGAAAGTAAACTCTGGAGAGAAAAGGAACACTTATCTTTGTGGTGCAGCGACGGTTGGTGATGAGAGACATAAGAATATTAAAGTTTTTATTGCACTAGAAGGAAGGGAAGGGTGCCTTCAAGGTGCCCACCCACACAGGCTTCCAACTTGAGAGTGGAAAAGGCACACAGAATGTTCTGCTCATAGAAAAGAACAATGAACAAAAACAACCAAAAATGTGACCCAAGGGGCCAGAGACCTGCCCAAGCTGGCAGCCAAGCTTGGCAGTGTCTTCCACAAGGCAATGGCTTTAGAGTAAAGAATGCCACCATAAGTAAAGGGGCGATGGCACCTTCTTCCTTGATTTCAGAGAGCCACTGAGGGGAGGCAGCATGTGACAGGAGAGTTCCTCCATGGAGAACCTTGCCGGCCATTGCATGAAACTATGGAAGTGAACCCTGGATTGCATTAGAGCCTCCAAGACATGGGAGAAGCCAGACCAAGAAGAGCTCATTACAGAGAGTGGAGATCCCTGTACAGCACAAGAGAGATAAGTATACTGCAGGTATCCAAGTTGGAAGGGCAGAGCCTCTGAGTCCTTTGACACCAGCCATGGAGAGGAGGATGTGATGTGTGCCCTTCTGGGTTTGACTCTTGCTGTGGTTCAGCCTTTCTTCACTATGTCCCAGTCCTTCCTTTTGGAATTACAAAGTATATTCTGAAGCATTTTGTGTTGGGAATATGTAGCGTGCCTTATGAATTTACAGGAGTTACAATCAAGAGATTGACAGGGATCTCAGAAGAGCCTTGGGGCTTCTAAAGAGCTAGGACTGGACAGCTGTGGGAACTTCTGAAGTTGGACTAAATGTCTTTTCTGTTATGATATGGCCACCACAGGTACCTGCATTTGTGTGTGCATACACACACACACACACACACACACACACACACACACACAAACTTAACAACAATAAAAAGTTTTAAATGTTTAGGAAAAATACTATTTCAGAAATTACAATGCTATGAGACTTAGGGAAGAACACTCAAAGGATAACTAAATGATTAAAAAAAGCAAAATTAAAAAAAGAAAAACTACTTCTAAAGATGAAAAGAAACAGGCTGTGGAAATCAGGTAGAGCCTTCATGTGGTCCCAGAGCAAATCTTGCTCTTCCTAGAGGGCCTAAAGACCCTGGGGAGAACCTGACACATCTCGTACTCCATGACCTAGGGATGAAGAGCTGGGGTGAAGGGCCACCAGGGGAGCCAGACTTGTAACTTAATGAGGAAGTATCTAGTTCTGGTTTTAATCAATTGAAAAATATTATCAAAAGAGAATGGTGGGGTGAACCAACATCATGCTCCCCATGAGAACTTGTAAAGGTGGCCATCAGAACAGCCAGAAATGAAGGAAAGATGACATAATCCCCTATCGTCAGCAAAACCACAAAGATGGAGAGACGACAGAAAGCTGGTCCTCTGTCGGTTTGTGGTCATACACTTTTCCTCATGAGAACACAGAGAATCCAAACCTTGAGGAACACCACTCGCAGACTTTCAGTTTGCATCTGAGAGTTTTCCTCAGGTTGTGACTGGTAACTCTCCAGTCAGGTCTTTAGAGCTCTAGGTTCCAGCTTCTCCCTTCTTTCAGTTGCTCTAAAGGCCTAGAGACTGAAAACCTTCTGGGTTTTGAACCAGGTCTAACTGGTTTCTGTGAGGAGCTCTATCTAAAGTCCTACACACCAGATGGCTTAAAGCAACTTTATTCTCATATGATTCTGCAATCCCCAAGTCCAAATAGCAAGGTTTTGTCATGAGCAGGGAACCTTTGAAGCTTCCAAGGGACTCTTCTGTTCCCTGGTCACCCACATGCTCTGACTTTTCCCTCCACCCTCACGTGGCTACTTCTCTGAATCACTCTATGTTCTCTTTTTAATTAGATATTTTCTTTATTTACATTTCAAATGTTATCACCTTTCTGATTTCCCCTCCAAAACACCTCCCCATTCCCCCTTCTCCTTCTCACCAACCCACCCACCCCTGCTTCCCTGTCCTGGCCTTCCCCTATACTGGGGCATCCAGCCTTCTCAGGGCCAAGTGTCTCTCCTTCCTTTGATGTCCAACAGGGCCATCCTCTGCTACATATGCAGCTGGAGTTATGGATCTCTCCATGTGTACTCTTTGGTTGGTAGTTTAGTCCCTGGGAGCTCTGGGGGTACTGGTTGGTTCATATTGTTGTTCCTCCTATGGGGCTGCAAGCTTCTTCAGCTCCTTGGGTCCTTTCTCTAGCTCCTCCATTGGGGACCTTGTGCTCAGTCCAATGGTTGGCTGGGAGCATCCAGCTCTGCATTTGTCAGGTACTGGTAGAGACTCTAGGTCTCTTTAAGGGAACATTTATTAGACTTCAACTCTATCAAAACCCAGCGTGTTCTCATCTAGATGCTTAACTAATTTCATTTGCGAAGTCTTACTTCTGAATATCATAGACTTCTGAGGTTCCAGGTGGGTTCTGAGGTTCTGAGGTGCTCAGGACGATTCAGGTTATATATAGTGGAGAGAAGTACACAAATAATGTTGCATGCTCTCCAGTGTGCAATGTCAGGAGGGTCCCACTTTATGTTAACTCTTGTAACTCTATAAAGACAGAATTCACTAGTCTTCCTCACTAGTGTACTGGGCTTCTGTCTGCTTAAGAAGAGAATTCCTGATGGGTGTAGTAACACGGACCCCACAAATCAGACTTGTGGCTTCTACAAGGAGAAAACCTTGTTGGCGAAGAACTGAACTACTTCTTTCAAGCATGAAGTAGGTGCCACGGCCTCTGTCCCTGAGGAGTGTCCTGGCGTATGTGACACCCTCCAGCTTTGTTCTCTCCTTGATTATAGATTTTGCAGCCCCACAGAGCTTACTCTCTCTCTCTCTCTCTCTCTCTCTCTCTCTCTCTCTCTCTCTCTCTCTCTCCACCTGTTTCTTAGGATTTCTTTCTCTGTCTCCTCTTGCACTTCCTTCTTTATTCTACAACCTACAGAGAGAGTCAACTCTTCCCCACACCCCACCATGCTTCCAGGACCCAGGCTTGCTAATGATACTGTTTGCTACAGGTGGATTCTACAGGGTACTGACAAAGTCTTTGAGAGGCTGCCTGCCAAGGGAAAGGTATAGTCCCAGAGGCTGTTGAGGTGTCCACTTGCAGGACATGGGTCTGGTCACGTAAGTCAGAACTGCTGTATTTTCCTGTTTATCTCAGTCCTGGTGATTTTGGCTCTAAGATAAAGAAAAGTTAATGGGTTGCATATTTAATCAACTGAAAGAATCCAGACTGTATATTTTGAGTCCTGATCAATTAGAACTCCTTGCTTAAAGAAACCACATTAATGGTTTCCTTCACTTTCAGGTTGTGAAGAAACTGTCTGGCGTTCTTGGTACAACCTTGCAATGGCCAGAAAACAGCATGGATAACAGGGACTGACAGGCCCCTCCCTGCCCCATGCCTGATCTCTGGAGAGCAGCGTAGTCTGAGGAGAGTGTGGGAGGCTGTTCCAGGGCTATCAATGCCCACGTGGAAATCTCCTGCAGCTCTGGTTCACAGCTGGGCTCACATGTACCCAGTGTGAGCATGGGCAGTCCCAACGTGTTCATTCTGGTTTAAGACTCTTGCTTTTGAAAGGGCAAAATATAAAATTTCAGGGTTTGATCTTTATAGGAAGCAAAACAAACTGAAATCTTGTCCAAAGAGTTCTTAATTTTTCTTCGTGTGTTTTATGTTTTTGTTTATTTTTTTAATTTTCCACCTGCGTGTCCTTCTCTCTATTTTCTTCTGTATCTGTTTAAAAGGCAAGTTATGAAACAGAACATGAAAGCATGGTGTATGGATGTCTTAGACCTCAGAGCAAGGCATCTCCTATCCATCTCCACCGCCACCTTCTAGCATCATGGCACTAAGAGCCCCCACACACACACATACACACATACACACACACACACACACACACACACATACACACACACACACACACACACACACACACACACACGACCCTCACTTGTTCACCAATGCTGACAACTCGGAAACCAAGTTCAAAATATGGAAGAAACGGCATGTATCAGGTCCCCGGTTACAGCCAGTGCTAATGGTATAATAACCCTTCAGTCCAGCCTGTCACCTGATCCAGCCACCCTGGCATGGAGAAAACCACTCTGATACACACAACCAGGCTGATTCCTGCTCACCATACCTTCTGGAAACCCCATCTCCCTTTTATGCGCGACTTCACTCTTCTTACGAGAAGGGGTTGTCCACCTCTGCCCCATCATTCAAAAGAAATCTTGAGAGCAGTTGCCCTCAGAGACTTTAAGAGAGAGAAGCCATGGAACAAAGCTTGCCGGGGATTGCTGAAGAATACCTATAGGAGGGCTGTTTACAGTGAGCAGGATTCTTAATCGCAAGGAGGAAAACAGTGCCCTGCCTCTGTGAAGTGCACAGCATTATTTCACCACAAGTTGAAAGCCTGCAGATCGGCATGAACCAACATCTGAAATACCTTTCCCCTTAATCCCCAACATCTGAGAACAAGCGCTCTTAATGAAAGTCTCAAGAGGAAGTTACAAAGAATTTGTTTTTCCAGTTCTTTTAACAGTCACTCCTAAAATAGGGGGCCATTCCTCCTGGCATATTCCGTGCAGCTCTTCAGTCAAACATGTAGTCAATATGGCCACGGCACTTCTTCTAGAATGTTCCCCAGAGCCAGAGAATGAAGAACACGCATCTGGCATAACAAGCGGGTACCAGAACATCAAGGTTCCAATTTTCTGGTACTCTCGACTCTTTGAGTAAATTCACCTTTTAAGCTCTGCCAAGAGAGACATGCCCTTCAACTAGGTAGTAGAACCGTCCTACAACACAGATTGCTTAGGAAGGATCAAATGCATTTGGCTATTTTGAGAGGCCAGAGCAAATATTTCCGAGACCTTCTCCTAAAGCTCTTGGAACAATTATCAGTCACTTTGAGAAAAGAGCCATGTATACACGACGTGCTCTGAGTCGGGAAGCATCTGCCGGCAATGCTATAAGGAGCCTTTGAGAACCAGAGCTGGGGTATCTAATCTGACCAGAGGATGGGAGGTCCTCTCTCTCTCCTTTCTGAGAGCCATGCTGACTCCCATGAGCTGCCTATGGCATTAGCAGGAGTCTCTAAGGATGTAGAGACAAATACCAGGTGCAAACAAGTAAATGGGAAACTGCATGGGGAAATTAGCAAAGAATTATTGATTTTTCTGAAGATAGAAGTAATTCCCATGTTCTTTGTAGACAATGAAAAATATCACTCAGCTATGTCACCTCTTAACTGGCCTCTGATGGCTGCTTCCTTTCCCATAAAATTGTGTCTCTGTCTTTTTAAATGCTTTTTCTATTTTATGAGTATGGCTGTGTGCCTGTGTATGTGTGTGTGTGTGTGTGTGTGCGTGCGCGCGCGCGCGCGCGCGTGCGCACGCATCACATACATGCAGGTACCTGTGAAGGCAAGAAGAAGGTAGTAGATACCCTAGAACTGGAGTGACAGGCCATCATGAGCTAAACAAGGTATGTGCTGGGCCCTCTGCAAGAGCAGCAGGTGGTCTTAACTGTTGAGCCATCTTTTCGGCCATTGTTTAATGTCTTTGACACCTAGAGTTCAGCCTACAGCACTTACTTGACTTTCACAATCAGACTGGGGATGTGGCTCAGCGATAAAGATTTGCCCCTCCCCCCATCCATGAGGTTCTCAGCTTCATCCCCAGGACTTCAAAAACATTAAAGTCAAAATAGTTTCAACAGTTTGAAGTCTATTCAGAGTACATCTGCATACTTAAGTATAAAATAGGCAGCATGTAGAGGCTGGAGAGATGGCTTAACCATTAGAAACGCTTGCTGCTCTTCCAGGGGGCCCAGGTACAGTTCCCGACACCCACATGGCAGCTCACAATCGTATATAATTCATAGGGAATCTGATGTCCTCTTCTGGCCTCTGCAGGCACTAGGCATCTACATAGTACACAGATATAGAAACAGTCAAAACACCCATACACATGAAATAAAAATGAATACATGTTAAAATATGTAGTATATAAATGTAAAATATAGATAGATAGATAAATATAGTACACATAGATGCAAAAGGACCCAATGGTACATAAGGGACATCAAGCTAGACTATGCTTATTTCTTCAGAATAAAAGCTGGGACTTCCGGCTCTCTTTGAAGATTTACTTTTATAGTGTTTAGACAGCTCTACTCAACACACATCTTAGAATTCCTTTACCGAATTTGAAATAGCACGCTTAAAATACTCTCTATGGCTGAAAACAATGTCCTCTCTCCCATCGCACACATGCAGAAGAACAGCATCTATTTAGGGGATTTTAAATGCAGTCTCGGGGAATAGAAGAAGCTTTCTCTCCAAGACTAGCATTGTTCTGACAAGAGCCCTCTTCAATCCACAAACCATCAATTTCGAGGAAAACTCATGGGGCTCGATTTTTTCCATTTCAAAATTCCATCTCTTAAATCCCGCTCACTGCTTGGCATCCCAACGGCCTGTGAGAACAGGAGTCACCACAGCAAAGGGTGTGTGTGTGTGTGTGTGTGTGTGTGTGTGTGTGTGTGTGTGTGCTGGGAATCGTCCTTGGTGCTTGTCTTCTGCATTGCTCTTGTGTGCTGCTGGATCAGGCACGTCTGAAATAAAGCCATGCTTTCTCCCAGCGCAGCCTTCTCAGTGGAAATAAGCATGTCGATATTTCCTCTCCCACGCCACACAGTGTCAAGGCTCTTTGTGTACCACGTGGCCCTGATTCACAGTCACCACTGTCTGGTACCAGCACATGCATTTGGCCATCAGAAATACCCAGGACAGAGAGTAGAGACAACTTTTTTACCCAGAAGGAATGTACCCAGTCTAACTAAGGAGCTATTTAGAGACGTCTCTGCCACCTGATTTGCCAAAGTCTAACATTCCAGATAGTTCTTCATCGGTCTGTCTTTAACTCAGAGATTGTATTGTTGCCCCAATAAACTATCACCAAGGTAAGATCGTGTGTTTTAAGCTGTCATTTTCAACAGTATCTTGTCAAAGAGAGATGACCATGACAGTGCCCTGCAAGCAGGAAAACGAAGTGCATATAAATAGTGAGGGTTCATTTGAGTCTTCTAAGTCCTCCCTTCAAGAGCCTGAGTCTAAAGATCTGAGAGAGCCCTGGAGAGCTCACAAACTTCCAAGGATTTTTGTGGACATTAGCACATGAGAACCTGTCACTCTACCATGATGTCAGGTGGATCTTTGCTGGGGGCAGATGAGATACTCAGTATTGATCTTAAAGCGGGTCCTGTTGGGGAGTAGAAACTCCATTTTTCCTACAGTGGTCACTGTGAATGTTATATAGTAACCTCACTGCATAAGCACACCTTGAAAGAAAACAACCAGGGCCCAGTCAACTCTGTCCCCAGGAAGAGGATTATGTGGCACTAGTTAAACCCCTTCCCCCCACCAGGAAAGGCTCCCCCACAGAGCAGTCTGGATAGAGCTATTTCTAACAGTAGGTGGGACACTGTCATCGGCCACACCAGACAGGCCCCCAGTGTTCATTTCCTGGGACCACTGTGACCAAGATTGGAGCCCTCCAGGACAGACATATACTGCCTGACAGTTCTGTTGGCTAGGATTCCAAGATGGCAGCAGGGGCGAGGGGCCGTTATTATGTAGCCTGCTCTTCACCTGGTTCTTGACAGCTCTAGGTGGTGTTCGGGATCTTCCTTATATCTTCACATATTCTCCATGTGTCCCATTCATTTCTGTCTAGACTTCCTGCTATTCGTAAAGATCAGCCATGCTGGATTTGAGCTAAAGTTGCTCATTTTCAGTGTGTTTCATGTTCATGTGGGTTATGAATTTATCACCTCATAGGGACACAGTTCAGACCATGCTACCTCCCCCAGTGACCCCCTCGATCATTCATGGCTCTGTCACTCTGTGTGTTGGTTCTAACCCTTTTTGATCTCTAGTCACTGAGTCTGGAAGAACTCTTAGACTCACCTCTAGCTCTGGTTGAATAGGTGACACTTTACACATTGAATGTCACGTCCAGGAATCAACCTCAGGATATTCTTTCCAGACTGCCACTGGCACGGCTATCCTAATGGACCTCCCTGGATGCCTCCAGGCCCTGAGTCTCCTCCTGGTAGCCTGTGGAGGTGGAGTTTCTCACAGTCTCCAGGGATACGTGGGCAGGTTTGGGCAGAAAGGGCTAATTTACGAGAGATTAGGCTTAGAAACATCATACCCAAGCCTGAACTTACTGTTGTTGGCCAAACACTGGGAAACCCTGCACCACATCAGTGGGTTAGGTGTGGGCTTCAGGGGTCACAGAGAAACCTGATGCTCTCTCCACTGGAAACACCCAGGCTTTACCGGGAAAGACTCATTCTTGGGAAAAACCAAATATCCATTTGTTATACTTGCTTCCAGTTATACGCAAACACTCTAATTCTTTGGCTCATTTAGATTTTCTATTTATGGTAATTATTTTGTTTGTGCATGTATTACCTATGGCTGCATTAAAAAAAAACTACCCAAAACACAGGAACATTAAACAAAAAGGTTCATTATTTCACTAGTGTGGAGTATGAATTTTGGTTTCTCTAAAAACATAGGAGTATTATCAGTATTTATTTTAATCCCAGGTGTGGGATATAGGGCTGCGACAAACTACCCCCTGGAGCTGACTATGATTGCCTCTTGCTACAGCAGAGGTGTGGTTTTGCCAGCTGCAGATGGGTTTTGCAATTATGTTTATAATTCTGGGGAGTCTTCAGAGGCTGTATAAGTGCTAGATGTGGTGGGTTGTTGGTTGGTTGGTTGCTGTTGTTTGTTAAGTAGCCATGTGCAAAGAAGAAACAATAAGAAATTAGATATTCTGACAGCAAAGGTCAAATTTGCCCCAAGAACTAAATGTCCCTAATCAGCAGGAAGTAGTCTAATGATAACATTTCCCCCTTCCTGTTCTATCCTTTTCCTTCTCCTGTTTGGTGTTAGGGGGTTGACACAGTAGAAGAAAGGGGGCGGAGAAGGGTGAGAGTAGAAAGAACCCACACGGTGGCAAGCTCTGGCCACACTAGTGCCGTGGTGAGGAGGCCTACAGCTCAGGAGCTTACTCTTATCTCAAGCCTTCCAGAGGTCTCCGTCAGGCATTGGCCAGGATTGCCGACATCTGCCAGCAGCTGGGTGTAGGGAGGACAGCTCAGCTCCTCACTTAGGGGCTGCTCCATGGGGCTGTTTGGTTGTCCTGTCAGAATTGCATACAGCTTCCTCCACAGCTGGTGATCCAAAGCAATGAAGGATGGCCCAATGTATTTCCAGAGTAATGGCAGGATGGCCCAATGTATTTCCAGAGTAATGGCAGGATGACCCAATGTATTTCCAGAGTAATGGCAGGATGACCCAATGTATTTCCAGAGTAATGGCAGGATGGCCCAATGTAGCTCCATCCCAGTCTTAGAAGCTCTATGATTTCTGGAAATAAATGGACTTGATAGGGAGGCATGAGCAGACCCAGTAACTGCTGGAGAGTGATTGTTATCACATGATAAAAACCAAGTAAAATGCTACCAAGTTTTCAGAAAACTGGCACCTCTCTATGGTTTTTACCAGGAAAGAAAGAGAAAATAGGAACAATAACTTAGTCCTTGAAGCTAGTCAAGGATCCACCCTATGAAAGTAAGGACCATAAAGCAGGCCCAAGGTTTCAAGAAATCGAGAAAACTGCCCCCCACCCCCACCATGGAATTTCAGAAAGCCCCCACTTCCATTACATGTCTGGAGCCTGGAGACTGCAACAAAGGCCACCTAGCATATCTCACAGTTTACCAACAAGCAGCTTCTGAGCCTGAACAAAAACTGATTCCCAGACTCCATACAGCATGTTCTCCTGTACGCTTGGATGTGGAACCCAGGCACAGGGTCTGTGGAAGTCAGTCTCTCGGGCCAGCAAAGGATTGCCCTAGCCTTTCCAAGGATGAACTGAATAGTCTTCCATTCTCCTCTACTGACTTCTAACATTTGGTGCCAAAACTCAGAAACTGAGATTCCCAGTGGGTCCAGCTGGACCCAGTCCCTTCCCTAATCACACTTCCTTCCCTCTTTCCTTCCTTCCTTCCTTTTTTCCTTCCTTCCTTCCTTTGTTTATTTAACTTATTCACTTTACATCCTGCTCACTGCCCCTCTCCAGGTGAGCCCCTCCCACAACACTTCTCCACCCCCACCCCCCGCCCCTTCCCCTTCCCCTCTGCAGGTGGGGACTCACCTTTGGTATCTCCCCATCCTGGTGCTTCAAGTCTCTGGGAGAAGACATCTTTATTTTTCACAGCTATAACAATCTAATTCTCACTCTAGCGGGGATTAAGCCTGGCTACAAAAATCAGAGAAACTTAAAATATGTGCTATTTCAGCAGAGCCGATTCAGGGAAGCAGAAAGCTCACGTTGGAGGACCTGGAAACCCGCTCCATGTGTAGATGTCTGGTAGGTTGTAAAGCAAATGGCATCCTGAATTGGTGATAAAAGGATAAAGTGCTCAATAAATGCTCTAAAAACATTTCATTTTCCAAGTGGAAAAAAGTAAATGTCGATTTCCTGCTACGTACCATAGAAAATAAATTCCAGACGGATTAGACTTAAATTAAAACCCATTTATGCATCAGATTGGGGTTGGGACAAAAGTTTAAACCAAAATATAAAATTATAAAGCATAAAAGAATCTATAACAAGGGGAGGGATATACATGCAACAGTGGCCCATGAGAGAAAAGAAGATAGAAAATTCCAGGAACCACTAATGGCAGAGGTGTTTGCAGAGCAGAGTAGGAATGGCTAAGATATACAAAAACATCCCAAGTTACCACAAATCCACTAAAAGAACACACCAAACAGAACACTCAGAGAGCAGCTTCCAATACATCTCAGAAGCAACCTGAAATCCAAGTAGCAGCAAAATACTACTTTATTATTGTTCTAGAAATCTCCAAGTAACATAACAATTCTATTGAATTGTCCTTGTAAACCACTGACTTTACTTTTTTAAGTATTCAGTTCTGTATATGGAATATTCATGAAAATGTGAAAATATTGATGATTACAGAAAATTTTACTGTTATCCCACAAAATACCTATATCCACTGACAGCCTCTCTTCATCCCTCCCCAAACCCTCCCATGGAACCCCCAAAAACTTCTGTTTCTGTGAATTGTCCTTGCTGTGAACATTTCATACAATGGCACCATTGTAGCACAAGGACTTTGGTGGCGGGCTTTCACACAGTATCGTGAGGTGTATCTGTACGTTGCTTCCTTTTAGGAGTGAGTAATATTCCATTGTCTGGATCTACCATTATCTATACATCCAATCATGAGTGAGCACATGTTTAGGCATTTCCATCATTGACCATTAGAACAATAAAAAGAACATGTTCCTATGAACATGCATATAACAAGCTGTTGAAATAACATGTGTGTTTATTTCTTTAGAGTACCCAACTAAAGTTGGTATTTACCAAAGTAGTTCCAGCATTTTACCATCCCACCAATTTCTCCAAAAGTTCACCAACATTTGTTGGTGTCTGACTCTTGGTAACAGTCATCCCACAATGCAAGTGGGTTCATACCATAGTTTGCGTTCCAGTTTTCCTAGTAACGAGGGTTGTGCTGTGTCGATGTGTATCTCTTCTTGGGAAAATTGTCTATTTGAATTCTTAATTTTAAAAATTGGGCTACATATGTTGAACAGAAAGAGTTCTCTATATATTCTGGAATAAAAATCAGCATATCTGAGATGAAATAATTGAGATATTGATGATTCCTCATACCCACAAATGAAAGGTGTACATTCAGGAGGCACATGGGATGGTTCACCTGAGGTCTGTCTGCTGCGTGCGCTGGTCACTTTTCACGCACAGGTCAGGATAAGAGCTCTGTGGTCTCCCTCTCTGTTAGCAGTTCGTTTTGCCCTTCTCCGTCTTCCTCTCACAGGATTCGCTTTTATTTGTAACACCTTTAGTCCACAAATTTTCTTAAAATTTAGTTTTCATATCTCCTTAAAAATCAGTTTACATCCTCATGACAAATGTTACTTGCTTTACATATTGTCCCTACGGCTTCAAATTCAAATTTCACACATTTCCTTTTTAAAGATTTATTTATTTTATTTATTTATTTTGTTTATATGTATGTGTATATTTGTCTATAGGCCTTGTGTACCCAAGTATGTGCCCACAGAGGGCAGAAGAGGGCCCAGACCTCCTCATTTAGTATATTTTTCAGTTCCACCCATTTCTCCTGTTTCATTTTTCTTTATGGTTGAATAAAATTCCATTGTCTATGTGTCACGTGTGTCACATGTTTGTCATGTGTTCATCACATGTTCATCTGTTGATGGACCTCTAGGCTGATATCCATCTCCTAGCTATTGTGAACAGAGCAGCAACAAACAAGAATGTGCACGTGTCTCATAAGAGGACATGGAGTTCCTTGGGCGTGTTCCAGACATGGTATAGCTGGATCACACACTATTCTATTTCTGGCTTTCGAGAAACCTCCATGTTTGTTTCCATAGTGACTGTATGGGTTACATCCCCACCAACAACAGATAACCCTTCCCTTTGCACACATCAGCATGAGCATCTGCTGTCGTTTGTTTTCTTGACAGCTCCTCTGGCTGGGCTGAGATAGAATTTCATTGTAGTCTTAATTTGTGTGTCTATGATAGCTAAGGATGGTGAATGCTTTTAAGGATGTTTATCAGCCACTTGTATTTCTTCTTTAGAAAACTTTGTTCAGTTCCATAGCTCCTTTTTATTGAGCTGTTTATTTTCTTAATATTTAGTTTCCCGCGTCCTTGTGTGGCCTAATCTGTTGTCGGATACACAGCCAGCAAAAATGTTCTGTTCTGCAGGTTGTCTAGCCTCTTGATTGGCATTTTCCTTCCCTGTACAAAACCCTTTTAATTCCATGAGATTCTATTGGTTGGTTATTGGCCTTATTTCCATGGTGACTAGAACCTAATTCAGAAAGCCTATGTGTTCAAATGCATTTCCTGTTTTTTTCTGATAGTAGTTTCAGAGGTCCAGGTCTTCTGTGGACATCCTTGATGTATTTGGAATCAATGTTTGTGGAGATCGACTGATGAGGATTTGGTTTCATTCTCTTCCGTGTAGACATCTGGTTTCCCTGCAGCACTTGTTCCTCCAAAGACATCTGGCTTCCCAGCAGTACTTGCTCTTGCTTGTAGACACCCAGTTTCCCAGCAGCACTTGCTCCTCTGTGTAGACATCTAGTTTCCCAGCAGCACTTGCTCCTCCATGTAGACACCCAGTTTCCCAGCAGCACTTGCTCCTCTGTGTAGACATCTAGTTTCCCTGCAGCACTTGCTGAGGATGTTGTCTTTTGTGCAATGTGCATTTGTCATCTTCATAACAAATCAGAAGGTTGTAGTTGTGTGGCTGTGTATCTAGGTACTCTATTCTATGTCGTTGATCTATTTATGTTTTTGTACTAGTGCAATCCTGTTTTATCATTATCACTCCATAGTCTACCTTGAAATAAGATATTGGTACTTGTAAAAGCTCTTTTTATTCAAGATTTCCCTACCCAGTTCTTGCTGTGCCTCCATATACATATTTGGATTATTATTCTCTATTTCTTTGAAGAATGTTACTGCAATATTGATTGGAATTATAATGAATACGTAGATTTCTTTTGATTACACAGCCATTTTTATAAAATTGATTCTTCCATTCCATGAATAAGCATTCCCTACTTGAAGGTATGATAGCTAGACCAATTCCCTCCAGTGCCAAGCACTTGCAGAAATTGTTTTTGAGAAGCATAATATTTCAAATCAATAGTTTGGGGGGGGTCTTTCAGTAATTCAAAGTCTGAGGCCTATGTGTGCAGGAGTGTGTGCGTGTGCGTGCGCGCACGTGTGTGCACACACACACACACACACACACACACAGAAACCATACATCTATAAGTACAAATGCATCCAGATCTAAAATCTCACATGCATACATGTACACTCCCATGTGCACACATGTATACACACACATATGAACTGTATGTAGCTTCAATGAGAAATGGTCCCCATAGTCTCAGATAACTGGACATTTCGTGACTGGTACATGGTGCTGTTTGGGAAGGTTTGGGTGGTGCAGCTTTGCTTGAGGCATACGTCCCTGGAGACAGGCTTTGAGATTTCAGCCGCATCCAGCTCTCTCTCTACTTAGTGCTCACATTTGAGATGTGAGTGTTCAGTGTAGTGCTGCTTGCTCCCATGTCTTCACTCTCACCAGAGACACTCATCCCTCTGGAGCCATAAGCCAAAATAAATTCCTCCTTAAGTTGTGTCCGATCACGTTGTCCAATCACAGCCACAGAAAAGTAGCAGTTGCACACTTGCACAAGCACACACACACACACACACACACACACTCCAGTAGGGAGGCGTTCCCTCCCATTCTCTCCCTCAGCACTGCTCAGCACTGGAAATTATAGAGGAACAAAGCATGAACCAATGTGAAAAAGAGTCTGGATTTTTTTTTTCAAAATAGATAGCTCTGTGGCTAGGGGCTCCTCATTCTCTTTTATACACAGCTGAGATCACCTGGGATTTGAGAACCAGCAGGCTCATGCAAGTGAGGGCAGAACTGCATGGTGGGAAATTCCATGTAGGTTTGTGTCGGCAGAAGAGGGGAAAATAAACTGAAAACACTTAGATGAGGGTTTGATTACTGTCTCTCTGAATGGGACAAACACTGAGTGAGGCAAACACATGCTTAGTCATGTGTGGTGTCATACAGCTGTCATGTATGGTATCACGCAGCTGCCATGCATGCTGACATGCTACTGCCATGCATGCTGAACAGAGAAGGTATAAAGACAGACTGCAAAGCCCGCCCCACTGGGAGGCACTCCTGAGCTCACAGTGAGCGTGCCGCTCGTAGGGACATCCAATGACATAAAGAGCATGCTGTGTGTTTTATCACCGAGGGGGAGTTCTTCACTGTGAGATATGTAGGTGTCTTAACACGAAGGGAGTCTGTGACAGCCAGCTTTCCCACTCACTGGAGAGTGGTGCTGATCTCAGTGTGCTCAAACCAATTATGTTCTGCTAGTTTGGATCACGGTTTTATGGTTCCGACTGGCTCATCAGAGCCCTTTCTGAAGGAAAGTGGTGCTTGGCCTTCACCAGCGAGCAGTCCACCGAGCTGTGTCTTCCCATTCGATTCTGGAGCTCTCCCCTCTGTTACAGGCTTCTCCTGGAGCACCAAACTCAGCAAGTGCTTTCTTTTATTCCTCTCCAACCTTTGGGCTGCAGAGTTCTAGATAAGCCACGGGCCTCTATGCTTCCATCAGTCAATGTTTGCATCTTCCAATCAGTGAGTTCCATGAATCACCAAGTTACCAGAATAACTAAACTCACATGAAACATCTGTGTTTGAGTTTCCATGGAAGTCTTTTCTTTGCAGAAGCATTCATGGTATTTATTTGATCGCCTAGCCAACTTAGGGGGGAAATGCATTTTAATTTTCTTCTTAAAATACTTCCTACTTAGAAAGACTGCTGTATTAATTGTGTGGAAGGCAAATTTGATACATCCAACCCTTGATACCTTTGGAGTACCAGGATATCCATGGATACCAAGACACTCAGGTATTAGATATGGAACAAGAAAATGATTATGTATAACTTGTATATCCTATATACTTAATCATTTCTGAATTATAATTCAGAATTCAGATAATATTCAGGACATCACTAATGATATATACATTGTAATTATCTTGTATTGTTTATGGAATAGTAACTAAAAACATGTCTATACTTTTAGATTAGACAGAATTTTAAGAGGGGGCATACCCTGGTTATGCCTTGAATAAACATCTATAAAATAATTAGTTATTGTACCTGAGGGCTCCTGGAAGATCAGAGGAAACACTCCTAAGAAACTTCTTTCTAGGGAGAGATAACAGTGTAACTAATTGATGTCAGGACTGAGGTTCCCACTAAGTCCTTAAAGACAGTTTCACTGGGATCTGGGATTGCTATTCTGACAGATCCAGTGAAGTTCTGAAATTACCTTTCTCAACCCTGCATTTTCTTAGGGTTAGAAAGAGCTGGTGTGAGTGCTCAGTGAGAACCAGTGTGAATGCTCAGTGAGAACCAGTGTGAGAAGCAGTGTGAGTACCCAGTGAGAACCAGTGTGAGAAGCAGTGTGAGTACCCAGTGAGAACCAGTGAGCACTCAGTGAGAACCCGTGTGAGTACCCAGTGAGAACCAGTGTGAGTACCCAGTGAGAACCAGTGTGAGTACCCAGTGAGATCCAGTATGAGCACTCAGTGAGAACCAGCGTGAGAAGCAGTGTGAGTACCCAGTGAGAACCAGTGAGCACTCAGTGAGAACAGTGTGAACATTCAGTGAGAACCAGTGTGAGTACCCAGTGAGAACCAGTGTGAACATTCAGTGAGAACCAGTGTGAGAAGCAGTGTGAGTACCCAGTGAGAACCAGTGTGAGTACCCAGTGAGAACCAGTATGAGAAGCAGTGTGAGTACCCAGTGAGAACCAGTATGAGAAGCAGTGTGAGTACCCAGTGAGAACCAGTGAGCACTCAGTGAGAACCAGTGTGAGTGTTGAGTGAGAACCAGTGTGAACACTCAGTGAGAACCAGTGTGGGTGCCCCAGTGGTATCCTCAGGGAGTTCCCTCAAGCCACTATGAGCTGCTCAAAGTGCATGCATTTATATTAAAAGACTTGCTACTTCCTGGGGAAGTAAAATGCCAAGTGATTCTTTTTACCAGTTTTTTTTTCCTCAGCTTTAAAATTTGCCCAATATCTTAAGTCAAACAAATCTAAGCACGGAGCAAACACCAAGCTGGCGACAAAGGTGTTTCATAACTCGTGGATAAGCCAGGCACCTGCCCGCAATACCTGCCAAGCAAGTTGGATATGTCACTAGGTTACTTTCTCCTTTTCAGTCCGCATCAGGACAGGAGCCCTCACCAAGCAAAACCAGCTTCCTCCTCAGCAGGGAGCCGCAGCCGGGGCTAGCTATTCCATTCAGGGGCTGCCCTTACTCAGACAGTCCCCCTGGGCTCCACCTTTAACTTCCCCACTAGCACTGCCACAGGGGACTGGAAACAAGCCTTTACACATGGATCCCTGGATGAAGTTCAATATATGAATGATAGAATTCTGCTCCTATTCTGATCACCTCATGGCCATGTCTGCCCACTCCACCCCCAGGTGGACCCCAAAACAATGATCAGCGCGAAGGTTCCAAAACTGAGCCAAGCATGTGTCCCTCTCCTTTCTTAGTCACCATTTCAGGTGTTCAGTCACTGTTCATTACAGTGAGACAGTGCTGAATAACTCGCCAGCTTTAACTATGGGGAACACCTCCAGCTACAAAACCAGGAACCCTTGGAGTTTAAGCAGCTTAGTTCACTGTAAAATGAATTTAGCCCTGAGATCCTCAGTGACTGCCTCCATGGTACAGAGCATCCCCTAAAGCCTGTTCTTGGGTGTGAGCATGACTATTTGCACCCCAGGAAAAATACTGACTTCCACCAAGGAGATAGGCAAAGGACGGTATTCCGTCATAAACTCTTAAGTTTTTGGTTACCTTTGGCTTCAAGTGGCTGAATGAAATAAACTTGATATCTGAAGCACACAAGCAGTGGTTTGGGGCAAGGTGAATGCATTACTACTGTTGCATTGCTGTGAAGAGACACCACTGGCCAGGTCATTGGGGCCTTGCTTGCAGTTTCAAAGTGTGAGCTCTTGGCCATCATGGTGGGGAGCGTGGCAGTAGTCAAGCATGCAGGAGTGGTACTGGAGCAGTCTCTGAAAACTTACATCTGATCCACAAGGTTGAGGCAGAGAGAACAAGACTGGGTCTGGTGTGGGCTTTTAAAACCTCAAAGCCTCCCCCCCTTCCCTCCCCAGTGACACAGCTCCTCCTTCCCAAAGAGTCCACCTATTCAGAGCCAAGTACTCAAACCTGTGAACCTATGGGGGCCATTCTTATCCAAACCACCACAGAGAGTAAGCTACAGTCTCACCTTGGACCTGGCTGCTCCGCCTGTCTTCTCGGTCATCCTTGTTGTCCTTTCTGTTAGTATGGTTGCTGTTGTTCCAGATCCTAAGAGACTGGCTAGTCTACAGTTAGGAAGACACAGGGCAAGGTCAAAGGTCAGAGAGGACATGTCCTATTAGCAAACTCATTTAATGAGGTGGGATGAACTTTCACCCACAATTTGTTTGGTGACTCGTTACACCACACAGGCATCTATGGGGAAGATCGGGAAATGGCTGCTACTCCATAATGAGGTTCCTTCCACAGCAAGGAAGGCAGATTCCCAGACAGTGGAAAACAGTCCAATGAAAGTAACAAATGGCATTGTGTTGTACTTACCATGGGTAGAGGATGGTCCTAGCACATGAACAGGGGTGTGTGAGGTTTGAACTTCTCATGGCTCTGATGGAGAGAGACCTGGACTTCCCTATCAGCTTCCTGAACATGAGGTAAGGAGATAAATGACGAGTCAGGGATAAAACTGTCAGAGCTGGGGCAAAAGCTCAGACAGTAAAGCATTGCCATGTGAACATGAAGACCAGAGTTCGATCCCCAGAGCCCATGTAAATGAGCCAGGTGTAGTAACACTTGTAATTCTAGCCCCAGAAGCAGATTTGTGGATTGCACGGTCATTCCGTGGTCGACCAGTTGGCATTACCCAACCTGTACGTTCCCAGCCATGAGAGACCCTGTCTCAGGAAAGCACGGTGGACAGCACCCTGAAAAGCAACATCCAAAGCTGACTTACAGCATGCACACACACATGCACACACACATACCCACTCTGTCACACACATGTGAACATGCACAGACATGTATACTCATACACACACACTCATACAAAACTGTCTGGGATCCATATGGAATTTGGATCTTTAGTGCCCACCAAATGTCAGAGGCTTGGTGTCTGACTGCTGGTACTACCGGGGGCCAGGGAACTTTATGGGGTAAGAACTGGGTGAGGACGTATCTCATCCAAGCTGTCCCTACGTCTCCTGCCTGTGTGCCAGGGGTGAGTAGCCACTTCTCCACAGCCAACTCCAGTTGCTCTGCACTCACTGTCAGACTGTACACCTTCCAAAGATTCTGCAACAGTGCACCCAATCAACCATGGTCAGAAATCTCTGAAACTGGGCTCGAATGAACCTTTCCACTTTTGATCATTTATTTATCTTGGGCATTTTCTTGCAGCAACAGAAAGTAACTGATGTGGTGTCAACGATCTTCTCCTGGCAGCTCATGGACAGAATGCAGGGTTTCAGCTGCCCCAGAGGAGATGCAGGCAGAGGTGAGCTAAGGGAGCTGCAGGCTCACCAGCCCAGCGTCAGGACCTTCCTGCAAAGAGAAACATACACATGTAGGCATCTTGACATTTGCTTAAAATGCTGCCTCCTTTGTCAAACAACAAATACAAAAATATTCACCATTAAAAGACAGTCTAGGGGTTGTGGGGAGATGGCTCAGTCAGGAAAGTCCTCACTGTACAAGTGTAAAGAATTGCGTTTGATCCCCAGAATACACATACAAAAGTGAAGCATAGTGGTATGCTTGTGATTCCAGTTCTGGGGAAGTAAAGACAGACAGACAGACAGAACACTGGGGTTCACCGGTCAGTTAGCCTAGCCTGGTCATCAAGGTAAAAGTGAGGGAAAATAGCTTTTAAAGATAGATGGTGTTCTGACCAGTGACACTCTAAAGCTGACCTCTGGCTTCATCTTGCATGTGCACACATGGGTGCACCCATGCACACAAACATGCACTCTGGCTTGATCTCTCTCTCTCTCTCTCTCTCTCTCTCTCTCTCTCTCTCTCTCTCTCTCTCTTTCACACACACACACACAACACACACTCACACACACACACAAGAGGAAGGTAGACAGAGAAACAGAGACAGACAGACAGACAGACAGACAGACAGTGTCTGACTCTGGCTTCCAGGCTGGAGGACGTAATGTTTTAAACATTAGAAGAACTGTCTAAAAGGATTATCCCTAGGAAGAATTTTCCACGATGGAAGGAAAATGTCAGAATGATTAGATAAAAGTTTTCCAATACATGGCTGTCTAGGACTTGTTCTGGAAGAACAAGAAAGCAGGAAAAAGTGTGTCTCCTTCCAGTTCCCTGAGCTTTTACCTCTCCTTCCCTCACGAAGCATTCCATACACAAACGTTGCTCCCAGCTAAACGTGAGCCTCAGGATGGGTGTCTAGGACGAGGGAAATCTGGGAATAAAAGGCCTGCCAGTGCTTATGCACATAGGGAAGTGGATGTCTGGGCTGGGGCTGGCCCTTTCCCTGTGGCGCTGGCTGATGGAGAAGCCTTCCGTGCTGGTTACTCCTGGTGAGCGGCAGGTTCCTGGTGGCCTGCCCACACTCACCTCTAAGGATTCCATGGAAAATCTTGATGGTTTGACAATAATATTTTTACATTTCTTTTTGTGTGTTTAATTACTTCTCTGCTTCCATAAGGTTGTTGTCTCACAAGTTCAAGGTCAAAACCCACAAAAAGAAAGGACATAAAATTTAACAACAAACAGGATATCCAGTGAAGGTGTCCTGCCTCTGTTCCTTGGACATCCCCGGAGAGCCAGAGGGCTCTGCAGGTAGAGGTTGCACACAGTAGGTCCAGGGCTCTGCAGATAGAGGCTGCACACAGTAGGTCCAGGGCTCTGCAGGTAGAGGCTGCACACAGTAGGTCCGGAAGATCTATTTTGGGGTTTAGCTTATTTTTATTTTCTCTTCTTTCTCCACTTTTTTCTTTTTCCTTTGAAGCACTTAAAATTTTCCACTGAAGCTGGGTCAACAGGAAAGGTGCTGACTTACACCACATTTTTGGTACTCTATAAAAGCTAAATAAAAATAATAAGGTTGTGTTTTTGTTTTTAAGAGAAAGGTACCATAGAGCAGTGCAAGATACTCACAGACCTCTCACTGAGCAAGCCACAGAGAGGAGGGCCTCCCCTTTCAGGGTTATCTGAAAATGAAAATCTGGGTCACAAAGAGGGAGTCGGTAGTGCCAGCTCCGTCCAGGCAGTCGCCTTGGACCCTCATCTCAGCTCTAAGTGAAAGCAGAGACTTGTCTCCTGTGTCAGAGCTGCTGCCGCGACTGCCCAGCAGTGGGAAAGGACATTTCCGCCTTGGGTTCATCATTCGATGCAGATGTTTGGCTCCGGGTTCCTGATCTGCTCAGCAAAGTTGATGTCAAAAAATTGGAACAATAATCCTACTTGTGTATGTTTTCTTATGAGGTGTAAATTTGTAGAATGAGCACTGTTGTTTTTAATTGTAGCCCCAGAAGGAGCTTCCAGTTTGTACATGTGCACACATACCCCACACACTCACCACACATACACTCACCCATACTCACCTACACACTCACCACACACATGCACACACACATGCACACACATTTGCACATACTCACACTAACCCACATACTCACCTACACACTCACCACACACATGCACACACACTCTCACACACATGCACACACACTTGCACATATTTACACACACACTCACCCACATACCCACATATACACTCACCACACACACACACACACACACACATACACGCACACACACATACCACACACATACTCATACTCACCACATGCACACTCACACACTTACCACACATATACACACTGACCACACATACACTCCCCCCACACACACACTCACCACACACACACATTCACATACTTACCACACACACACATTCACATGCTCACTCCACATGCATACCACACACACTCAAACACACCACACATATATATAAACACACAACACACATATATATAAACACTCAACACACACACACACACACACACACACACAATGTGCTGTTTCTTCTTACCTTTCCATTGCCTTTCTCTGAGTATCAGTATGCTTTATGGAACAAACAAAAAGTACTTCCCTCCCTCTCTTATTTTTCTCCTGAAAAGGCCATGAAGCACCACAGAGCAGAGTCTGCGGAGATGGCTCAGTCAGGAAGATGCCTGCCATACAAACATGAGGACTGGAGTTCAAACTCCTAGCACCTCTGGAAACAGCTGGGCACTATGGTGTGCACCTGTAGTCCCAGCACTGGAGAGGCTGAGATAGGAGGATACCCGGGACTTGCTGGACTCATTGTAGCTGAATCAGCACACTTGGGGGTTAGTGACAAACCCTGTCGCTAAGCATGAGAGGAAGAAGATTCCAATCCTTGACCTCTGTCCCGTCCCCTTGTGCATACATGTATGTAGCACACATGCACGCGCGCACACACACACACACACACACAGACACCCTACCCACACACCCACACCCACACAATGGACTTCACCAAGGCATTGCAGATGGCTAGCCCTCTCTTGACCTCTGAGCTTGCCAAAGTCTGCAAAGGACACAAACAAGGAGGAACTTGCTGAGCTCTGGGGTTGAGACCTTCTGTAGCAGCAGCAGACAACTGGATGTCAGTTCACTCTGTCCAGCTTCCCGGTCTGAAATGGTTAAAAAGTAGCTAGGCAGGTCTGGGGAAGGGAAAGTGGTTGTGGTAACAGGTTAAGCATCAGCAAGAAGCACTTCCTGAACCTGAGTGCCACAATGTGGGGCCTGGCTCCCAGAGTTAGCCTCACAGGGCCGTCTGCTTTCCTTTCAGAGGTGAACGGAAAGTTGTTCTCAAGTGAATCTGTGCCACTGAGTGGCCATTCTGTGAGGGGAAACCATTCCTTCCTCTGAAGCTCTTTTAGTGTTTATGGACTCTAACTTAAGACAGAAACGTTTAT
Source organism: Apodemus agrarius (assembly GCA_964023405.1). Classification (NCBI taxonomy): domain Eukaryota; kingdom Metazoa; phylum Chordata; class Mammalia; order Rodentia; family Muridae; genus Apodemus; species Apodemus agrarius. The sequence goes on along the minus strand of OZ030018.1, from coordinate 2,943,955 downwards.
TTTTTTCACCAGTTAAGTTCCTGGCACCCTCTATGAGGGGCCTTAGCTTATTTTTTGTTGTTTATTTGTTTGGATTGGTTTGTTGTCTTTTTTTGTAAACCAAATAACAGTTGACTAACCATGACTTTCAGAACTAACCTCTCACTTAAAAACAATTAGATATATTTCTTTTGCTAGGAAACATCGTATCTTGGTGTTTGGTCCATACAACTCAGCTTACCTGCGCTGTCATAAATGGCTCCCACAGTCAACAGGTGGGAGCAGCCACGAGTGGTCCGATTAGTAAAATCATTTCATGCGTGTATTATCACTGCTATTGAATTTAATGAATACCCCAAACCTGACACATGCATTTACATGACTGACAGATTCTGTGACTTACCAGAATTAATGAGTGTACAGATAGACTTCTTTTAAGGGCCAGGGAACATCACGGAACATATTGTACCTTATTGTAAAACAAAAATAGCCTTGGACAGACTGTGGAATGCACTCTTGCAGGATAATCAGTTCTTTACTGTGGTTTTCCTGCCAGTCGGGGAGCCCTGCGTCACACAGAGCGGGTGCCAAGTGTCTGCTTTGCACTTTGGTAAGACATGTTTTTCTTGCTGTGAATTTTCAGGTTTGCAGTTTCCCCCTGAGTGAGTGCAGGCCATCCAGGTCACCTTCCCACGTATTTGGGGCCTTGCTTTTATTCTACATTATTTTTTTTAAAAAATCTGCATATTGGAGCTCAAAACACAGGTGGGTGGGACAGTCCCACAGACTTACAAAGTTGTCTGCTGGACGCTCTCGCCCTGTGGACAGATATGGAGGTCTGGGGCAGTTAGGTGGGCTCTCCATCTTGTGTAAGTGAACTTTCTCCTTGCTGGCTCCTCTTTCATCCACCGCAAGTTTGTTAACATCTTGAATAAAATGTTGAAGTGTTGCTGTGAGTGAGCTTGGGCGGAAAACATGTTATTGAAGCAATATTGGGATTTTAACAAGCCTCCTGGGATGATACCTCCTCGGAGTCAAAGATGTGGGGGCAAAACTTGCCCTCTGGCTGCCCTTGGTGGCTGTGTGCCCATGGTTACTGTTTAATAAGCTATTTGCTTCTTCTTCCCGGCAGGACAATGTGCATGGGTTGAGGTCCAGCAGGAGCTCCTAGTTCCTCTACCTCTGGGTCTAGTTACCTCTGGCCCACTTCGCTCAGTGCTCCTTTTGTTCAGGGCAGGAAAGACTTCTGTGCACTTTCTCTAGGTTCTCTTGGATGTTTACCCTCAAGCAGAAAATGCACCTAAAGGCCTGGTCATCCGATGGCGATGTGTTTGAGGTTGTTCTTCCCACGAGTCCTTCTCCCATGATAGTTTCTGCCACATGGGCACAAGTCTGGTGCCACCTATAAGTCAGGAGTTTACACAGGGTCACTTGTGATGAAGCACTCTACAATCTCTGTAGCACACACTGATTCTCTCAAATGTGGAGGGACTTGCCAGGACAAGCCCGGAAGACAGCTGGGGGTGAGGGGAAGGACTTTGATGAGAAGATTTTGGGTTGGGGAGGTAGCTTAGTCAGTAGAGAGCTTGTCACATAAGCCTGAGGATCCATGTCTGATCCTTACACACACACATACACACACACACACACACACACAGAATAGCCACATGCCTATAATCCCATTGCTGGGGAGGCAGAGACAGGAGGATTCCTGGGTTTTGCTGCCCAGTCTGTCCAGATACACAGATATACACATATTCACATATACATTCACACTGAGACAGAGACACACACAGACACGCAAACACATACATAGTCACATATGCACTCACACACACAACACTGACACACAAATACACACATATTCACATATTCATTCATACATACAGACATATATACATACAAACACATATTCACATATACATTCACACACACAAACACACACATATTCACATATACCTTCACACATAGAGACATACACAGACACACAAACACACACATAGTCACATATGCACTCACACACACAACAGTGACACACAAACACACAAATATTCACATATTCATTCATACACACAGACATATATACATACAAACACATATTCACATATACATTCACACACACAGACACACACAAGCACACACACAGAGAAACACAAAGACACACATATTCACATATGCATTCACATATACACAGACACACAGACACATTTACACCCACAGATAACCACACACATGAACAAGTATACACATGTATATCCACATATACAAGAACATATATTCACAGATATCTACACACATGAACAAGCAAACACATGTATATACAGACACAAACATGAGCGTGTGTGTGCGCGCGCACACACACACACACACACACACACACACACAGTACAGGGAGAGAAGGACTTCACTCAACACTTAACAACTGAAAATTCCCAAAGCGACCCTGTACCCAAGTTCTTGGACCAGCGTGTGTAACTCTGCAGGGCCTCTTGCTGAAGTGCCTTCCCACGCCCCCAGCCCAGTCCCAGAGCCAGGCTCCCCACTAAGGCTTTCTCTGTGTCCCTTCTGGGTAACTGCTCCACTGTGCAGGGCTCTTACAGCAGTCAGCCAGCCCTTCCTGCCCCCCAGTACTCTCCAAGCCGAGGCAGCTGGACATGGCTGGTTTTATTTATCATCGTCATTGTAAAACAAGAAGAGTGTCCACCCACAATAGATGCTTAACTAAAGCTTGGTAGATGCTAAGTAAAGAAAATTACTTAACCAAATGGTACAATGCCCAGAAAGAAACAAACTAGGATTCTACCTTTGCCTTCCTTATTTAGAAACTCAACTGCACAGTTGGGAATGGTGCATTTTATGCTCTTTAGTCTACTAAACCAAGAGTTGGCAAACTGATCTAGAAAAGGCTTGCAAGTATTCTTAGCTTGTGACACTGTTGCTTTGTCAAAACCATGAAAATGTGAAATTTATGAGGAGAGTCTTAGTAAATAATCTGTAAATATATGGATGTGACTGTGTTGCAATAAAACTTTATTAAAACAGGTGGTGGGTTGCATTTGTTCTGGAGGAGGTGTGGTTTCTGGCTCTCTGATTGGTCTTTCATCACCGTCAAAGAGCCGTTTCTAAGAGTTGGACTGTGCGGTGTTTCTGAGTTAGGAACATGAGACTACTTTCCTTTCATTTACACTCTTGGCCCTTAATACACAGAGACTTGCTAAGTGGCTCTTGATCTTGACTCTGCCTTTACATTTGATAACACCTGACCCACCTAGGAAATCCCCTAAACTCCCTCTTCTCTTCCTCCTCCTCCACTCTTCGGCTCACAGACCAGGCCTACAGCCCGCACCAGCGTCAAACTCGCCAGATAGCTATGGAGTTGGCAGCGCAGACCTCCTGCCCGTGTGCTTCCTGTCATGCTGGGGATTGAACTCATGGCTTCTGCTGTCTTAGCAAGCACTCAACCAACTGAATGCCAATCCCCGGCTTCAGTTTCCTTTTCTGCCTCGTTTAAAAAAAAAAAAAAAAAAACGTCTTTGGGAGCATCTTGCTTACTTAAGGTTCCGGAGCTCTCTGTGGATAAACTGGTTTCCCAACCACCAGATTCTAGAAAGGGAAAAGAAAGGCCTGGGACAGATTAGATGCCCCTGTCAGGGGACTGTGTAGAAGCCAAGCTGTGCCTCCCCCAGTGTGCCTCAGAGTAAGTGCTCTGTGTGGAAGTCAGCATAAAGGAGTGGACCCTGGCTCCTTTCTTAACAACCGGCTGGACAAGGGTTCTTTTCCTTTATGTTGTCAGGACTAAGACAGCAGTGGGGGTGGGGAAGAGCAGCTGCCTCTGTCCCTGTAGCCTTACAAGTGTCAGAGTTTCCCCTGAGGGGCCTTGGTGTCAGCTCTTTTTGATCTGGACCCATGGCCAGTGTAACATCTCTCTGCCTGAGCAGTTCCGTGCAACTCTTCGGGTGACCAGAGGCCGCAGGGTCTTCTTACTGGATCCTTTTTCTCAGCCCCAGCTGTCACCGGTCAGCCCTCTGCCTCCCCTTCCCTTCTTCCCACCGTGGACTCTCTCCAACCATTCAGTTATGTTTGTTGTCAGTGGCAACTAACAGGCCTCTGTCGTAGCAGTACTGGAAAGCCATATTGCAACCTGAATACCTGCTTTCTCAAGAGCCAGGGCGCCCAGAGGGCTGTTCAGTAACGGGGTGCCAGGTTCGGCCAAGAACACTCATTTGTAGACCTGCCCTCTCACCAGGGGCAGGCAGTATGCTGGCAGGGGTGAGGGATTGCTGCTGCTGCTGCTGCTGCTGCTGCTGCTGCTGCTGCTGCTGCTGCTGCTGGGTGGGGCCATGGCCTCCTTCAGCCCTCACCAGATGCTTGTTGGTCTCTGCAATGCCAGAGTTCTTCTCTGGTCAACTAGGGCCCAAGGTGGCCAGCGGACTGACCCTGGAATAGTGTGTGGTACTGAGTTTCCATGTGACAACCGGAAGTCTGGGAACTATGGTTGATCAACGTTGTGCTTGCCTGGCCACGGGATCTTCGGCTGTCCGACCAGGCAGTGCCCACATTACCCTGTCCACACAGAGCCTGTGGGGTCAAGGCCTGACTTGTATGACTGCCAAACTGCCTCTGTCGCCATCCTTGTCTGATGTGTTTTTCTTTAGGCTGCCAGCAGCGGCGGCAGCCTGCATTGCTGAACACAGGCAAGGAGAGACCGCTCTAAGGAGACAGGCTGTTGCAATACCAGATGAGGCAGCCTGGCAGTGTCTGCCAGCCTTCTCAGTGAGCTTAAGCAACCTGCTACAGCTCAGAAGAGGTCTTTTGTGTGGCCAATCACCAGCCACAGAGATGAAGGCTTATGTACCGGGCAGGTTATACCCTGTCCGTAAGCACTCACTGAAGGAAGTGACCACCTCCCTGCAGCCACTGAGGACATGGTTATTTGAAGGTTGAAGCTGCAGACTAGCTCACTAAACTGTTTTAAACAGTTCTGGGTGGGGCTGAGCCTTCGAGAGCCATGGTGACCAAATACAAGTTTTTATATAGTTGTCTCAAGGTGTGTTTAAGGAGTGCGGGAGATGCCTGGTACTGGCGTACCTCAGGCAGTCTGCCTGTCTGTTAGACTGATAAACCTTTTGCTCTGGGAGCTTGGGCAGTACAAGAGAGTCTGCCGGCTGCTAACTAGGAAGTCTGTATTCTCTGCTTTGAGAAAAATGAACAACAGAGAGAGCGCTTACGATCTGAGTTTATAGAACCTCTGTGAACAGGAGCAATGATTTTTAGCAGATCTAAACTGAGCTCTGACAATGCTTCATCCTTGTCCAGTGATCAGAGAGAGGTTGGCCCTGGTCTGTCGCAGCCTCACTGACAGGAGCAAGAGCAGAGTCCATACTCCAGGCTGAAGACGGACACCCAAGCAGAACTGAACCTTAGGACATGAGTATAGACAATCTGTCTCTCCTTAATCTAATATAGGTTTCCTCTACAAGAACAGGGGTAGACCTCCTTGGCAGTATGGGACCCCATGAATCTCTCTAACTCTCTAACTGTGCTGTCTAGGTAGAACTGAATCCAACAGCTCTAAAGAGATCACCAACTCTGGCTCCAGCCTTGGCTCTGCACATTGCAGAGTTCAGGATTTCTCAGGTAAAACTGTTCATCCCAGGCACTATGAGCATCAGAAGGAGTGAATGATGACAGTGGTAGTCAGGCATGTGACAATTTAAAAAATTGCACACTCATGTGTGTATGTATACCTATGTGTTTGTGTATATATGTGTGTGTGTGTGTGTGTGTATGCATATGTATGTGTGTATATATGCTTGTGTATGCATATGTATGCATATGTGTGTATATGTATATGTATATGTATATGTATATGTATATGTATATGTATATGTATATGCATGCATGTATGTATGTTTGTATATGTATGTGTATATGTATGTGCTTGTGTGTATGTATATGTATGTGTTTGTATATATATTTATGCATTGTATATATATGTATGTGTGTATGTATGTTTGTGTATGTATATGTATGTATGTATGTATATGTGTGCATGTATGCATGTATGTCTATGTATGTGTGTTTGTGTATGTATAGGTGTGTATTTGTGTGATTTTGTGTATATGTGAATACATATGTGTATATCTGTGTATGCTTGTGTGTGTGTATGTGTCTGTGTAAGAGAAGGAAGCATGTCTATGTGCATGCAGAGGCCAGAAGACAGCATCAGGCATTCTCTTATATTATTCTATGACAATTCATTTCAGACAGGCTCTCTTCTGTCCCCAGAATGAACATTTCACGATTTTTCTCAGCTGGTCTGGAAGACAGCAAACCCCAGAATTTCTCCTATCTCCATTGTCTTTGGGCCTAGCTTCCAGGCATTTTCAGGATGCCAGGTTTGGTACCAAATGCTGGTTCTCACTGTTGCTTAGCAAGCATTCTCAGCGGTTGAACCACCTATCTCTCCAGCCCCAAGCTTGTGACTTCTAAGGTATTTATTTTATAAAACAGAGAGCTACCAATCAGTCCTCTAGACCAATAAGAGTCTTTTCCTTCTTAATAACAGATATTCTAAGTAATTGGATTGTGGGTTGGATGCAGTTCAGATGGCCAGCTAAGGAAACTGGACACATCCTGATGCAGATGACCACACAAGCATTGCTGGTCTGAGATGCTCTTTGAAGGGTGGTGACTGGCTCACAGCTGGCAGGAAAAGGCAGAGCCACCACCATACCCACAAGAGGTTGCTATAGGTACCATCATCACAGAGTCTGGGAACAGCAGAAAGGCCAGGGAAAGGCGTATTAAGCCAGAGACCATGAGAAGTCTTGGGGAAGGAGGTGAGAAGAGGCAAGGAGCTGGAGACTCAATTCTAAATCCAACTCCATCCTACCCTTCTTTCAGGTTACTGTCAGTGTAAAATGTGTAGCAGATCATTCAGGGTCTGCCTTGGCTGTCTTGATCATATGTATGAGGGCTGTGGCTACTGTTGGGGTTTCCTACTCTGTACTAAATGGTCCACAGATGGCCTGGAGGAAGTATATTAAAAGTCCTATAAAGAAGTGTTGGGCTCAAGACAAGGCTATGGGTGTAATACCTGATAATCATGATTTTATTATCTGCCTCAGTCCACAAATTTAACATCTGAAGATTGTTCTTTATAATTCAATAATTCATGCTTGAGACCCAGATGGAATGGAGCCTTCTGCCAGAAGTTTTCCATGCCAGAAGCTATCCTCAGCTATAATTTTTAAGAGCAAGGTCAAGTCAGATAGATAATAAAGCTCAAAAGAGAAAAAGCTATGTGGCATCTACATGAGTACTGTCATGATTTGAAGAGGAACGTTTTTCGGCTGAGCCTTGCTTTGAAGGCATGATTCTCCAGCTAGGGGTACATTTTTTTGGGAGGTTCTGGACACTTTAGAAGTGACCTGATTACAGAAAGTAGGCCACTGGGGTTGGGGCAGATCCTTGGAGGTTTCTTGTCCCTGGTCTCTCATGGTATCTTTATGTTCTGCCAATAGAGAGCTGAAGAGGTCTCTAGGCACACACTCACTCTGTCATACTGTTCTGCCCAACTAACAAACTTGGATCAACCTGTCTAAAACCGTGAGCCAAGGAGCCCCTTTCCTTCAGATTGGTTATGTCAGGTATTCAGTCAGTGGTGCATGTCAATAGAGACATCGATAGAAAGATTGGCTGGAGTCTGTCACTGGCGTCAACGCTGTCCCTGCAATTCTGAGAGCTCCTGTGCCCTTCACGGACGCTTGTCAAGTTCACCTCAGAAGAATGAGTTGGCTTTACTCTTATCATTTCCAGTTCATCTTCTACCTGAGCTCCTTGTTTTCTCCTGGGCACACGTCCAGCACTCAGAACTGAGGGAAGTACTTTCCACTTCCTGCCTTCTCCACCCTCTCTGTCCCTGAATTCTGAGGAAGAAACCCAATACCCGGCAAACACTGCAAAGTGCCCTGCTGACGTAGGCTACCCTCTTAACTAAAAATTCCATCTCCAGGACCCAGTGAACTGTCAACGGTTGTTACTTCTATATGTGGGCCATGCTAGCTCTGCCCATGTGGGTGTCTGTGATGCTAAAGGCACTTTGGACACAGAGGAAAGCAGACAGCATTATACACACACATGGCACTTGCTCAGATCAGTATATTGTCTCTGTTGATTGACTCAAGGTTGGACAGTGCTAGGACGCCATTAGCAAACAAACAGAAAGGCTGTTCCAAGCACTGTCAAATATTATCTTAGGTTCTAAGATAATATTTAGGAGATAGACTCTCACCCTTTATTTCTGGGAATGCATGCATGCACGTGGTCAAAATCAGAAAATAACACGAAATAAACCTTACAAATTACAAGCAGCACAAGGCGCTCCAGGAAAATCAGCTTGATTAAATTCAATTTCCTAGGAACCAACTAATGAAACTCTACTCATTTGTGTAACACAACCTATTTAACCACTCAAATGATTTGACCCTCCCCCCCAAACCAGCAGTCGAATAAAGAAAGGGAAAACAGAGTGCTCCTCAGATTATCTTCTTGGAGAGACTCTGGTTCTTTAAGGGATGCAAAATTTTGGAAGTATTTAAGGTAGTTTAGGGTTACTGGGAACAGACAGCGATCACACAATTCTCGAAGGAACTGGACTGTGTCAAGAAGCGAGAACCTGTACATGTGCCCAGGGGGTTCCTGCACAGGAGCACTGATAAAAACGCAGAGAAGAACTTGCCACAGAGAGGAGCAAAAGGAAAGGCCAAGAAGGACTAGCTTGTCAGTGACCTGGGCAAGGGCTACAGCACTGCATTGTTCACTGTAGCCATGTGGTGGCTCAGAAGACAAGCCACTGAGCAACTCAAAAAACCTGTTTGCCCAAGACATTAAAATGAAGCTAGATTGATAATCCAAGTACTCTAGTCGGGGTACATTCTTCATGGAGTGTTATGAATTCTTCATTTACTCATAAATCAGAGCCTTACACCCCTGCAAATACTACTGCCTAACAATGGATACACATGGATTTCAGAAGGGGAATCAGCTGAGCTGGGGTAGCCAGAGATTGGTGGAAGTTGCTCAGTGGAAGTCATTTGGAGAAGGGTAAGTCACCACTCAGGTCAACTGTGGGTTAGAGTGGCCATAAAAGCAAAGCAGGCCAGGGGAAGAGGGCAAGAGGCAGAGGCGGAGGCGGAGGCGGAGGCGGAGGCGGAGGCGGAGGCGGAGGCAGAGGCGGAGGCAGAGGCAGAGGCAGAACTAGAGGAGAGGTGGACACAGAATCCCTCCTCCTGTACTTGACCAAGAATGAATGCAGCAAAAAAGCTAGGGAGATGGCTCAGTGGATAAAGTGCTTGCCATACAACCATGAGGGCCTCATCTCAACCCCTGACATCAGTGTGAAAAGCCAGGCCTAGTAGAAAACACTTGTATTTCCAACACTCTGGAGGCAGAGACCAGTGAATTCCCAGGGCTTGCTGGCCAATCAAACTAGCTTAATGCTTGAGCCCAATATCTCAGTGAGAGACTCAAAAATCAATGTGGATGGCCTGAGGAATGATACCTAAGGTTGACTTCTGGCCTTCACACATACACAGGGACCCATGAACACACACATGCATGTGCACGCATGTACACACACACACACACACACACACACACACACACGGTAGAGAGAGAGAGAGAGAGAGAGAGAGAGAGAGAGAGAGAGAACAGACAGACAGACAGACAGAAACACAGAGACACAGAGAATAAAGATCTCTTTCTTAATGGAGAAGCTAAGTAAATCCAGCCACTCTTTTTTGAGTCTGAATATAAATGCTCAGAAAATCAATGGTGTCTGAATACAGTTTGGAAGCTTAATCTTGGCTCCTTTGTAACTCTCTAGATGCTTTAATTTTCCACGCTGGCTTGTTGAGGAAAAGGATGGTCAAAATATAATCTCCAGGGTGTCCCTGGGTGTGCACTTCTCTCAGACTTCAGGGGCGTGTCCTGTGAGGCGACCATGGATTTGCCAGCAGAGCAGAGAGCGAGGCCCAGCTCTTTCCTCTCAGCGCAGCCGTTCATGTGCGGTGTGGACATTGCTTTCTACACAATGTCACACTAATTCCCACTGTGACTGAGCTAAAATAATATTTTTAAAAAGTGCAGGGCAGGGATCCAGGAGTCAGGAGCGCTCTCTTTTTCCATCTCTGTTTCTTCTTCGGCGTGCATTCCTGGAGACCTTAACGACAGCTTGGCTGAGCGCTGTCACGTGCACCCTCACGACAGTTTTCATTGCTCAGTTTTTCCACAATAACTGGAATAGTCGGCAAGAACTGACAGTTGTGCAACGGGAAGTTTTCCAACATCAGAACCCAGCGAGGCGCAGGTGCTCCCCTTCCCTGCCTATAACAAACGCTGAGGGTGTGCTGGGAGGTGCCGAAGCTCTTCCCTGCCTGTGTGCACAAAGGAGACAGGGGTGCTTATGAAGAATGAGGGTTCCTACAAGGAATCTATCACGGTGCTTTCGGGTCACGACATGGTTCTACCACTAAATGCTAAGTTAGACAAAATAAATGCCTCCCACTCCCAAGATTGCAATATGAGCCTGTAGTCTCTCTGCCAGAAGCTAGGTACTTACTTGGGGAAAATAGTAAGGAGGTCCTGTCTAGGCTCAGGAGTAGAAGTATCCTAAAAAGGCATATAAGAACAAGCGAGACCTAAAGAAGGGAGGGGGTCTTTGGACAACATGACTGGAGGTGCTCAGTAGATAGAATATGACTGCTATCACTGACCCCAAAAGGAGAGGTACCCCAATACAACATCCAAGTTTGATAAGGACCCACTGGGGAATTATGAACATGGGGAGAGAAGTGAAATAATCTGTAACTGTCTTCTCCAGTTGGTCTTTCTACACAGGGTGTGACCATCCCAGGGTCTGCAACACTCTATTTCAATATATAATATTTTATTATATATATTATATTATATATATATATATATATAAAATAAAAAAGAAAAGAAAAAAAGGAAAAGGAAAAGAATAAAACAAGGCAAAACAACATTAACAAGCCAAGGATCCCCACTGGAGCAGGGTGACCCACAGTGGGACTGCACTGGAGTTCTCTTGTCCTCCCGTTACCCCTCTCTCCCCAGTCTTCTCCCCTCTTTCCGTGTGGTCATGGCCAGCTCTCACCCCTCTATCTTTTCTTTCTCTCTTTTCCTTTTCCTACTTTTCTATAATAAAGCTCTAAAATCATGGACTGTCTCTTCTTATCTGAACCCATCGTGTTGGAGAAATGGAACAGGTCTTGTAGCATTCCCAACCCACAGAAAGGACCAAGGACTTCTCCCCCTGGCTGTCTGCAGGTACATGGGCCTCCGTCCCACAGGATCAAGTCCAGAGTCCCCCTAGCTGGGTAGCCCCCATCTATAGGTACACAGCCCCACCCGCCTTTCCCTACACAGGATGCCCCACAGAGGGTTACACTGGAGCAGGGTAACCCACAGTGGGTCCACACTGAAGCAGAATGACCCATAGTGGGTCCGTGGAATTTTTTTAAAGCATTTTTAGTGTTAGACCCTGTGTTGTCAATCACTAGCAGAGAATAGCTTGGAGGCAAATTCCTATTGAGTCACACATCTGTGTCATTGATTATTTTGTGCCATCTGGCTACAGGAGAGCAGGAAGGAGCCCTAACTCCTTCCTTCCAGAGGGGAAGCCTTCCTGCTGGAGATGGTGCTGGAACCTTAGGAGGTCTTCTTTGAGAGACCAGTGGCTGCCATCAGTCTAGACAGGGCGTTCCATAGGCAAAGCCATGTCTTGTGACTCCTGTGACATGACTTACAGAGCGGTTCGAAGGTAAATGTTTCTTTATTACTCTTACCCCGCTTCCAGGTTCTTCAGGCTTTGACTCAGCGGAGAGCTGAGGCACCACAGTTTCCATGTCGCCTTTTTAGAAAAGCATTTCTTTGGGGAACTGGATCTCTTGAAAAAGCCCGGGCCCAAAATTTAAATGTCTTTACAGAATTTCAGATACAAATGAAGATTTTAGATTATACTCCATGCAAATTAAACACACCTTTGCTTTCACTGAACTGGAAAGAGGGAAAGAAGGAAAGGAGGAAGGGAGAGGGAAAAGAAGAAACTGGAAAGAGAGGAAGGAAGGAAGGGGAGGGAGGGAGGGAGGGAGGGAAGGAAGGATGAGTAAGGGGCTTATTGACAAGTTATTCTGGTTGGGTTTTAGGCTAGATCAATTACCAGATCAATTACTTTAGCCAACTTGGATGACAACAACCAATCCTGTGTTTGGTGCAGCCAATCTCAGATCCTGTCACTTAAAAATCTGCCCTTTAACCCCAGGACAGAAAGTAGATTTTATTCACTGGATAAAGAGAGATTGAGTGACTCAAATTTTGCAAAGATTAAAAGGTTTTCCTACTCCCCTCAGCCTCAGCAATTTCCAGAAATACCTAGACAGGTCATTCAGCTATTAAATCATGAAAACAGAGTCTCCTGTGACTGAAATCTCCCTGGGGAGCTCTTCTAGAACTTTCTTATTCCCACATGAGCATCCTGCTTGAGTGATTTTAACGTCTCCTCTTTTGGTGAATTCTGCAAGATTTGTATCCACAAGATCTAATTATTGCTATATTATCAATTATATAGAATAAAAAGGCAAACATTACCACAATGAATATTATCTTAGAACATAATGTTTTAAATGTATGTATATTACTTTTGATTAATTTTCTTGTTTTGTTGCCATTATTATTATTTAATAAATCATTATCGTTTCCTATATAAATGAATTTTGATTCTACTATACATGAACCTGTAAGAAGCCAAACAGTTTTAAACTGCAATGGACGTGCATGTGGATATTCCCAGTGGGCTAAGAGGAAACATGGGAAGCCATGTGACACACGTGGACTGAGAGTGCGGAGAGAGCTATCTGCACCCTTGTAGATCTGTCTTTGGGCAGATCGACTTCTCTGGTTTTTCTTGCCTTCCCCATAAGCAATACCTAATCACACAGATATTATGGTCTAAGCATCAAACATAAAATTTTTGCAAGAGTTTTATACTTTTGGATAAGAAGTTTCAAACAATGGAAGCCAATACTGGAAGAATTGAAGCTATGCTGTGATAATCTAGCAATTATCAGGGTCTTTCATTAATCCATTAACAAGTACATCTGTATTATATGTCATGATATATACACATATATATTTATATATGTATATATATGTATGTATATATATGTGTATATATATATGTGTGTGTATATATATATACATATATATATATATATATATATATATAGTCCAACACAGTGTAAGTTCCCTTATAAATATCCTAGGTCCTTGTAAGTTTATCTACATATTTATATCATATATATATATAAACATATATATTTATATATATAGTCCAACACAGTGTAAGTTCCCTTATAAATATCCTAGGTCCTTGTAAGTTTATCTGCATATTTACATCACATATATATGTGTATATATATACATACACACACACACATATATATTCCCATCACTATATGTATATAGTGATGGGAGGATATACCCATATATCTAATATCCATGCAAATGAGGAACTCCCAAATGGAGCACAGACAGTAAATGCTGCAGAGTGATAATTGACAGGTAGCAGGGAAAATGGAGGCCAAGAGTAGGGCTGGGGCTGTGTTAGCTAAGGACCACCTGGGAAGGCCAAAGCCTGATCAATGATAGTGGGGTGGGCCTTGAATAAGAACAGAGGTGCAGTTGCCTAGACTGCAGGGGACAATGTGCCATCCTGTTCTTGTTGACAAAGCCTTAGCTCTCCTGCAACTCAGAAAGCTGCCAGGGGTACTCCCCCACCCCCACCCCACCCCACCTCACCCCACCCCCAAGAATGTTTCAGGATACATGCACACACACAGCTGTGAGGTGGCAGAAGGGTACAGAAGCTGTGGATGTCCTTCCCTCCCTCAACTTTGGGCATATAGGAAGGACACAGACTGGAGATGTAATCACCCCCTTCCTATGCCCCAGAGCTCTCCCAACAGGGGTACTCCCAGTATGACTGACTAATGTTTAATAATGATGAAAGTGATGGTGATGATAATGCCAGACAAGCAAGAATATCAAAATCCTAATATTAACCCAGAACTCCAGCCCAGTTCCCATCACCACATCTAAAAGAAACAAACTTTATTTAACCTTTATCTTTCCAACTACAGGAAGGAAAACAAAACCCATCCAAACAAAACAAAAAACAAAAACAAAACAAACAGCAAGAACAAACTCCATCACTGTGGCTATAGAGGGCAGAACTGAAAACAGCAGTTCCCTCCTCTTGGTGGCTTTCTCCCCCGCACTGGGGCACAGTGAGACACAGAGAGGGTAGGGCTGAGGTTGCCAGCCCCTGCTTTCCCGGGGAGCTGTGGATTCTGATTAGTATGCATTTGGGGTGAGGAGAGGGAAGAGGGGGGGAGAGGAACAGGAGGTTCAGGCGGGTTCCTTAAGAAAGATAATCTGTTTGTTTATAGTTTACTTAAGCAAAGGGACCTTTAAAACTGGACTTTGATTAGAGGGGACAAAGTTTCTTCAGAAATGAGCCGGTCTTCCTTAAGTCGGAACTTGAGTTTCTTTTATACACAGGTGGCTGGAGAGCTGCGGAGTCCTCGCCATTCCAAACCGCCCTGTGCTGGTCTGTAGATTTCCTTAAAACCTTAACAGGCTGACAGCACAGCGCGGGCTCCTTCCTCAGATTCCCCTCCCTCCCTCTCTCCCTCTCTCCCTGTCCCCTCCCTCCCTCTCTTTCCCTCTCTCCCTTCCTCCCTCTCTCCCTCCCTCCCCCCTCCTTCTCTGTTCTTCCTTCCCCAATCTCCTCCTTTTTCTCTTCATTTCTCTCAGGTAATTCCTCTCAGAAGCTTGTATGAACTTGTTTTTGACTGACAGTGAACAGCAGGAGTTTCTTCACTTTGAAAAACCCTCAGCACCTACCTTTCCAAGGCACCTGGATCATTTCCTTGCCTGGCCTTAATTTCTCCGCCCACCCAGGAGCCTGCATTGGGCACTCCGCAGGTAAGGGGCTGGAGTGTGTGTCACCGTGGGGGCCGCAGCATGCTGGGGATGCTTCTGAAAGAATTGACCTCCAAAGGTAATGAAAACTTTGTGATTCTTTTTACAAAAACTTCCTTAAGTCATTCAAGCTGGCCAAGCTTATCTGGGGGGATTTACAATGCTGTTTACATGTGGGGAGGGGGGTAGGGCTTTTCCTTAATGACTGGGCACAGGGAAGAGAGCTTTATCCTCCTCTGTAGAAGAAAAGCAACCAGATGTTGCCCAGCGGGCTGAGGGTGTGAGGGGACTAGAGAAACAGTGTATTCTCCTGTGTCTTGTCTCGGAGCCAGTGTGCTACTGATTTTTCGGTGATTATATAGTTCTTTCTTAAGTTCCCCGCCTGTCATTTTCCTTTGTTGGTGGAGAAGTCAGTTTAGGTGGGAGTAAGGCAAATCCTCAAGCAAACATTTGAAAATCTGTCACCTATCCCGACAGAGAGAGAGAGGGCTCTGTGGGTTTCTGAGGTAGCCAGAGAGTGGAAGCAGTCTGACTGGAGAAACCTCTTTGTCCACGGCCCACAGGGCACGCTGCTTTCCCCGGTGAACATCTGATTTCACGTGGCTTTAGGTTGTTTTGAACTAGTGAGTGCATCAGCAGGCAGACCCTCCATGCTGGCCCCTGAAAAGCCCATTTTTGTCTCTATACTACATTTCCCAATTCGGTCTCCTGAAAGGGAGTGAGAATTTGTTTCTTAGATATTTCATGGGCTCACAGACACCTTGAGCCACAGGTTAGAAAGCTCAAATGAACAAATTAACTTTGGAAAACTGAAGTCTGAACCGAGCCCCAAACAGTCTAATCACTCAGCTTCAATCTGAGTGTGTTCACCACAGCTTACTGTCAAGGTTACAAACAAGCTTCCAAGTTCCTTTTTGGCTATCTCAAATCACAGGCTCACACTCACAAGCAGCCTGTTACTTCGGTTCTGCCTTCTCTCCTCAGGGTTTAAACAAACAGGTCACTATCAGTAATAGCCTTAGGTGACAAATTCTCTTCAATTTACAACGGTGCTTAAAAAAAATCAAAGGAAAGTGTCACACAAAACTGGAATGTGCTTTTAAATGCCATCTGCGTGTGAATGTCAGGGTAACTTCAGGTGAAGAATTAAATACAGACTCACCTCCACTGTGGGTCCCAGGGCCATGCTCTTTTCCTGGGTTTGATTTCCTGACAGCTCCCTCCAGAAGTAGAATAAATGACCACTGAACATGACCCAGAGGTCATGTGTGGTGTTTCCACACAAGGCTGGAGACTGACAAACTTTAGCCAGATTGCCTGTTGTCAGAGCATCCCCCCCCCAAAAAAAAAACACAAAAACAAAAACAAAAACATGATTCAGTAAGTAGCAAGGGAAGCCTTTCTCCTGAGGTATGCGCTTGAGTGGGAACCAGGCTAACAGGCTTAGCTTCAGGAGACTTCAGTCGGCTTCAGGAGAATGCACTTTTAAGAAGCCTTACCCCTCCCTCCTCCCACCAACATCCATCCCCAATGTCTCCCATTTGTAACCAGTGCCGGGAGAGCTCTCATTTTGGGGGACAAAAGAGTGAGCCCACAGGCTCTCATTGCCAGCAGGCCCTGAACTAACAAAAGCAGGGGTTTTGGCTCCTTCCTTCGGGCTGAGGGCATGCCTCCTCCCTCCTTCAAGGAAGAAATCTGTAAAGGCTTCCGTGTTTGTTAGAAGGGAAGTGTGAATGTATGTGTGCCTGTTGTGTGTGCATATATGTGTGTGTTTGTGTGTGTACATGTGTGTTCTTGTATGTACACATGTGGATGTGTGTGCATCTGTGTTTGTATGTGTGTGTGTGTTTGTGCATGTGTATGTGTTATTATATTTCCCTGAATGACAGCATGTGCTGAGGACATAGAAGCCCACCCATGTGGCTTTAGGCAGCAAACACAGGGGAAGCCTTTCTCTGACTTATACAATGAATGCCAGACATAGCCTTTCCTAAGCAGTCAGCCCAGCCGCTGGAGCCCGGCAGAAAGCCACTGCCTCCCGTGAATGTATCCCTTCAGAGTCCCGGGTTGAGTCAAGAACGAATTTGAACATAATCTCAGGATCAGCACAGCAGCACCTGTGGTAGAGCGACAGCGAGCGCTAACCCAGAAGCACCCCCCTGTGGAGGCTGTGGACACCTCGAAGGGGTTCCCTCTGTTTTCCTAGAGAATCCACACAGTTTCCATGCAGCCAGTGCAAGGGCCTTATTTACAATCTCGCAAATGAGAATAGTTACTTTCTTCACTGCAAAAATAGCCAGGAGGTTCCTGTAAGAATTAATATCGTTTTCAGCACCAGCAAAGAAGAGTTAATTACTGGTGGTCACAGGCAGGAAGCAAAGCCTGATTTCCTGGGTTCTCCAGCCCTTCACATGTGCCTCCCCAGTCATCTCCATCTCCTTGGACGGAGGGGCGGCAGGAGGGGCGGCAGGAGGGGCGGCAGGCATGGCTCAGGAGCCATGTGAGCCACAGATAGGCCAGCCCTGTGCCTCTCAAGGACACCGTGCCCTGCAAGGGGCAGGTGTGACTCAAATTTCTTGGCTTCTTGCAGCCACTCAGGTGCCAGTTCCCTGACGGGTAAGAGCTTGGTGATCAGAAGTTCAAAGCCAAGCGCAAAGACCAGGCCTCAGGTCCTCGCTGAATTCAGGGAAGGAAGGGAACCAGCTTGTCCCTCCCCTGCAAAGGGTGCGCTGGGGGCAGCGGGTGGAGAATTAGTGAAGGACTCCCAGAAAGACGTGGTTTTGACTGAGTGTGGGTTTGTCGAGATGGAAAACAAATGGGAACACAGACATTCCTTACAAAAGGCAAGGTGAGGGCACAGCTCACAGTGCTTAACAGGCCCAAAGCCCTTCTGCCTCCAGCAGGTAGGAAATGGCAGGAGGGGGAGGGGGACGGGAGGGAGGGGGAGGGGGAGAGGGAGATAAACTTGAGAAAAGCACCAGCTTGCAATGTGCTCTTTGGACTACTTCAGCTAAAATCCTTGTAGAGGGTTGCACTCACTCTCAGGGACTTTGAGTCACACACATTTGTGCCTTTTCCTTGACAAGGGGATCAGAGAAATGCAGCTGCCTGCATTCTGTCTGATGAGGGACGGCTTATTTAGTGAGCCAAGGGTTAACCAAAACCCGATCACAGAGCTATGTGTTCCTGTGCTTCTTCTATGCCTGATGTTCTATACCATACTGTACATCCCTGATACTTCAATCACACTACAAGGATGACTTGAGGTTGCCTGGTCATACTCACCTCAGAAGACACACAAGAGGAAAACAGGGTTCTGATTTTGGGCATAAAAGCACACACATGCCAAGAGCTGCTTTGTGCCCAGTAAGAAGCAGTTAAGTAGAAATGCACGTGTGTGCCCCGTCCCAGCTGAGGTCACAATGAGAAAAACATGGGAAGAATTATTGATGGAAGAAGCCGAGGCTTGTTTAGAGTTTCCCCTATGACCCAACAGTTCAAACTGAACACACACCAGCAGAGCCATTTGGCACTAGGATGCTCAAGATCTCAGTGACAGCTGGATGCTCCTGCCTCACCTGGAGGCCAGGGGTCGGGAGGTCAGGAGTCAGGAGGTCAGGGGTCAGGACAATGCTGTGCCCCTGGAGTGCCCAGCCATTCTGAGCCACTCAAGCTCAGGTTGGGTGGAGCTGACACAGAGGAGGAGCAGGGCATTGGCGAGGACCTGGGAGGTGTGGTTTGAGTTCACCCTGCTGACGTGTCAGGCTGACAGTTACAGAATTCTCGCGCATTGTTCCCATTGCCCAAAGCAGAGGCTGGTCAAGGTTCTCAAAGATTATCCCATACTGGCCTTTCTGTAAAGAACAAATGTAATCGTACCATTTTTATATCGTCGTGGTTACACATTCTTCACATTTTCATTATTCAACTACTCATGTAATCTCACTATAAGAATGAATTTTATTTTATAGTAATTTGTGTTAATATGTTTATAAAATATAAATAAAATCAAGGAGTATAATCATTGCCATGCAACATTAAGTGGGATGAGGATGATTTGAAGTGATGACTTTATACCAATTAGTGTCGTATCTGCATGCATTTGTGACAGAAATGATTAACCCATTAATTAATGTAATCGCTACCACATCAAAGGCTGCAGACCACTGTTCTCTGTTCTTTGTGGATTTCATTGTGTAATACAATAAAATAAAGCAAATCACTTATCTAACAATACTTTTAAATATATCAATATACAAGAAAATAAAAGAAAGTGGAAAAAAAAAAGAACACAAATTAAAAACTGTGGCCGTAAAATTCAAAGGTTTTGAAGAGGTCTTGTGCGTGGGAAGAACCCCATATGTAGCTGGAGTCTCAGGAATTTCCTAAGTCCCCTCTGGATCTTATGTCGTGAAGGCTTGGTATGTTCCCTGGGGGGAGGGATGGAGGGCTGTGTGCAAAGGGTGGCTTCTGGCTGCCTGATGAGTAGTCACCCTGGAAAATAGACAGACATACGGACAGACCTGTGTCCCTGCACTTCCACTCACCAGTGGGACTGAAAACCCAGTCTCCTGTCTGGGATGCTTCTCACCTCAATGCCATGTGACCAAGGGCAGATTTCCATTTGACGGTCAGCCCTCCAGGACACATCTAGGCCTCAGGGTAAGATGCAATCAGTGTATTCCTCTTACAGTAGAGTACATGTATCCTGGGGCCCGTGTCCCACACTTTCTACCCCAAAGCCAGGAACTTAAGGCACAAAGACCTCATTTGTTGACTTTGTCTAGTCAAGAGCCTAGAGCCCAGAATGATGTCAGATTCATCAGCAAGTCCTGTCTTCTACAGTGAAGTCTGGGCAGATGCCTCCATGAAATGTCTGAGTGTATCTGGGGCCCTCCTCCTCACCCCACCCCGTTTCTTTGAATAAGAGCTGTTTCAGATTTCATATACCATTAACTGTCGTTTCTTGGGATGGCAGCTTGCTAAGCTCATGCCTACCAAATAATGCTCTTCTCCACGGATGTTTGTACGCGTAGATATTTGTAGGCTGGTATCTGCTCTGTCCTTACTCCCTTCACTAAAGAACACAAGGTCAAAGCCCAAACCTCGCTGTCTTAATTTCTAAATTTACCTTTTCTATCTATCCCGATACTTTAAGAAAATGCAAAGTTCACATCTGGTGAACCATCAATCATCCCCGCAGACTTGCTAGGAGTTACGAAAGCACAGGAGTCTTGGAAGCACCTGGCTGCACAGGGTACTGAAATGATGCAAAATAAGGGTCCTGCCAAGTTCTTTGTATTTTGAGAAGTCTATGGAAAATATTTATCAATGACTAGCAGGCTATACCACACATGTGTGACATATTCAAGTGACAGACTGTAGGAGCTTTAATAATAAAACTAAAATTGTGTAAGTCTGGTCGGTTCTGCTGCCAATGGTGTCAACACAGCGACACTTCGGTACCTCGATTTATATGCTTCAAATCTGAATTTTTAAAAGATTTTATCTTTACATTATGATTATGTGTCTATGTCTGTGCCTGAGTGTGAGTTTGTGTACACGAGTGCCACCCTCTGAGGCCAGAAGATGACATCAGATCCTTTTGGAGCTCAAGTTTCAGGTTGTGAGATGCCTAGTATAGTGCTGGGAACCTGACTCCCTCCAGTTTCCTGCAAGTGCTTTTAGCCAGTTTCTCTCCAGTTTCTATAACTAAGAGGCCTGTACTAAAAGCTAATTGTAGTCGTAGGGGGTAGCTCAGTTGATGATGGAGTGCTTGCCTAGCAAACACAAATCCTTGAGAAGTATCCCCAGCACCACATCAACTGGGTGTGGTAGCACAAGCCTGTAATCCTCATACTCAGGATATAGAGACAGGAAAACCAAGAGTTCAAGGTGATCTTCAGCAACATAGTGAGTACAAGGCCAGCCCAGGAAACACAGGACCCTGTCTCAAAAGCAAATCAATAAATAGAGCATGAAAGGTAACCATAAGGAGCCAAGTCCTCTAAGCTGCTTTTTAAGTGTTGACACAGTAGTGTGGACACATCACCAGTGTTTCCATTGTATATGTGTGTATTAAATGATTCTATCCAAAACAGCGCTATGACCCTCTGACCAGCATCTTCAGCTGTTGCTACTTTGTTTCCAACCCAATTACCCTATAAAAGAAATCTCAACTCAATCAATAACAAAACAAGCTATAAGCCTAGATTGGGTGGATCTCCCACTACACTACTCTATTCCCATCTATATTATCCCTTACAACTTGCAGTTTCTCCAGGCCAGGAGCTTCTCTCTCTGCAGCCTCTCCATTGATCCCTCATAGCTCCTCCCACTTCCTGTTGATCTTCTGTAGCTCCTCCCCCTGCGATCCTTTCTCCTCCCCCTTCCTCCTGCCCAATCATTGGCTCAAGCCTTTATTTGAAAAGTTAAGGTGGGGAGAAGGTTCACAAGGCAGTTCCTCACCTGCAGCCCCTCTGAGGAGTGGAATTAGCATCAAAATACAAGCCCAAGGCTCTCCACAACATCCAGGAATCTAGCTTCTAGCCCTATGCATGGAAGATTCAGTCTCCTGGGACTGTCTGGAACCTTCTCAGATGCTGTCCCTGTTTGTCCACTGTCACACTGGGAGCTTCCTGCCCTGTTCTGCTAGCGTGCAGAAGGAGGGGCCCATGGAACTCCAGCTCTACAAGAAACAAGCAAACCTTGTTCCCAGGCTCCGGAAGTCCTTCCGAGCCTGCAGGTCCTGGGTATTAACACATCAAATCTCCAAGCTCCACAACAGAGCAGCCTTTCACTGTGACTCCCTGATGTAAACCTGCTTTAGACAGGGAAATCTCCTCACCCTCTGACTCATTTTCCCATGGCTCCACTGGAGACTTGGATAGACAGTGACTGGCTTAAAGGCAAGGCGTCGTGAGACCTCTTCGAACACTGTGTGATCTTACAGTAAGTGTGTCATTGGGGGCTGAGCTATCCCTACAGGTGACTGCAATTGGTATGCCTCGGGGTGCAAAGTGGACTTGTTCACTCAACCCCAGAAACCATATTTTACATTTGGTCTCAAACCAAAATGTCATTTATTCCCTTTTCTCCACTTTGTTTTGAAGTTTTGGGTAACTCATTTGATTAAATCACTTCTTGCACATATATTTTCTATGAATCACAATTAAATACACCAATATCCACAGTGGCAGAACCTTGTTAGTAATTCCAAATTAAACATAGCTCAACTCAGTATTTGCTAGATCTAGCTTTTGGTTTGGGTTAGGAGGCTCTTCTTTCCTCCTTCTTTCCTTCTTTCCTTCTTTCCTTCCTTCCTTCCCTTGTGTATGAATACTTGCATATGTGCAAGCATGTGTGTGCCCACACATGTGTGTACCATGTGGCATGTGTGCAGGTCAAAGGACAACTTACAGGAGATGCTCTACTCTTTCTATCATGCGGACAGAACTGGGGATCAAACTCAGGTCCCATGCTTGGTGTTCAGTACCTTTACTCGAGCCATCTCTCAGACCCCATGAGGAACTACTTTTGCATTCAATATTTTATACTTAATATTTTATAATTCTTCTGAAAGTCAACATCTGTTCTCTGCTATGCATGCTTTTTAACTTTAGCTGCTTTCTTACATCCGTCGGAATCACATTTAACTGCCCACACTGAGGTTTTTTTAAACTTTTCCCACTTTTTTACTCTCAGATCTCATCTTAGCATGAAGACACCATGCCCAGATTACAAGGCTGGGGCTAGAAACTTTCCTTCCGTCCCTGAATATAGGTATTTACTGACATTATAATGACCTGGTTATCCATCTCTGCAGGCCTAATCCTCTTTGGCAATGGAGGTTTCCCCTGATTCCTCTCTGTGCTCTCAGCATTTTAACTGGGGGCTCCTTTGGGCCACACTTACTGAGTCTGCGTGCACCACATGAAAGTTGATGCCCTGGTGTCTTTTTCTCATCTCTGCCCTCCCACATCTATCCCAGTACAAACTTCACATATGAAGTGTTTTGAAATACACACCTGAGAACTAGTAACCGAAACTATCTTCTTCGGCAAACACTGTGGCATGATTGAGTAGCCGCTGGAATTGGGTTGGCAGGGGACTTGGGAAGAAGGGCTGCATGTATGTGTGGGAGGCATGTACATGTATGTTAGTTGGATGTGTGAACTATAATTCTGGCCTGGAAAGAAAAGACACGAACGGAAGAGAGGAATTGAGTACAGCCTGGGGTGGGAGAGGTGACTCCATCCAGGGCAAGGCACGCCCAGGAGCCTACTGAACAACCATCACGTGATCCTCCCACAGATGTCCTGTTTAAGGGCTGTGCTGGTACATGGCATTAAAGGTATTTGGCTCTCAGAGGTTTTCAGGTTTTAAGTAAAAAAAAAAAAAAAATCTACATTTTCCCATTTAGGGCATGAAATACACATTCAGGCTCAGAGTCCGAAGAACCGGCTTACTGTGGGTGCAGCCTAACGCATCTTGTTTCCTCTGGGAGCGGCCAGGCCTCTTTAAGCTTCATGAGAGTATGCACATTTGAACACAAAAGTTATTGTAACTATGGATATTAACTTGTCCAGTCCAATATCCTGGGAAGGCTTTATGAACTATGCTTTCTATGCAATGGTTTGTTTACTTTTCAATGTCTGTGACTTCTATGGTTGGTAGAAATGTTTGTTAAATGAGATTTTTTGATCAAGTACTCTTTGTATCTTGAATATTTAGGCTCTGATGCTCAGTAACCTTCCCAGAGCAGGCTCTTGCTCAGAGCTTGAAAGTTAAGCAGTCTTATATCTAGCCAAACGATAAAACAGAGCCCTTGTTATTAAAATTATAATTACAATTATTTGGTGGTGTGTGTGTGTGTGTGTGTGTGTGTGTAAGTGAAGGTATGTGTGTATTTTTATGTGTGTATATGAGTGTGTATGTTTGTATGTGTATGTATATGTTTATGTGTGTATATATATGTGTATATATATATATTTGTCTGTGTATCTATGTTTATATAAGTGAATGTATGTGAATATGTTTTTATGTGTGTATATGTATATGTGTATATGTATGTGTATGTCTCTGTGTATGTTTGTGTATGTGTGTATGTTTGTGGACATATGCATGTACATGTGTGTATGTATGTGTGTGTTTGTGTGTGTAGAAACGTGACAAGAATTGATTGAGGTATCTTCACAGGGGGCTTGGAAAAGTCGGGGAGAAAGGTTTGGGGGAGGTATTAGGGCTTTTAAGACAAGCCTTGAAGGACACAATGGACTCTAAAAGTATGGGGAGGGAGACCCATCAGAAGAACGATATGAGAGAAACAGAACTGGCCAGGCCATGCAGGTGGCTGCCATGTGCCCAAGGTCTGCGTTTGTCGTGGGGAAGGGACAGGAGAGAGGATGCCAGCCAGCATGCCTGCTAGGCTCATGACTCCCAGAAGACTGGACACAGGCTCGCACTTGCGACCCTCACAGAGGGAACCTTGGAGGTTAGGCAAGCAGGGGGAGAGGCCAAGTCTCTTGCTTGCCAGTTGCAGGCATGAGGCAGGGGAGCCGTCTCAGGAAAGGCATCGAGTAGGGGAAGAGGGTGAGTACCAAGGCTTGCCAGGATAATGCTTCAGTTTTCCAAGACGATGAACAACAAGCCCATTCTTGAATGTGTTTCCGATAAATTATAACAAAACAAAACAAAACAAAAAAACCAAAGGGCGTAGGAAAGATACTGCGAGGTCCAAATTTGCTAATTACTGCTGTGATTAAAGCAAGACCTTTCATGTTAATTCCTTCCTAAGACCGGCGACCTTTGAACATAGACAGGACCTGAACATTCGTAATGCAGGGCTTTGTGCCAGTTCCCCTGGGGTCATAGGCCTTCTTACAGCTTCCGGTTCCTGTTGACAGGTCTGTCTTCTGGATTTCCAGCACTCGGATGTGGTGATGTAGAATCTCAGCAGAATGTAAGCAACAGTAAACTGGAAAACTACATAAATAACTTTAAAATGTAATCAGTTTTTTTTTTATTTTATTTTATTAGAAAAAAATCAAAGGGGATCTGAATATGACAATCCCTACCTTCCCAGCTCTTAGGAGACAGGGGCAGGGAGCTTATCAAAGTGTGTCTAGGCTACATATTGGCATGCTTTTGAAGGAAGGAAGGCAAGAAGGAAAGAAAGAAAGGGTGGAAGGACTGAAGTTAATCAAACATGTAACGCATATTTTGGGAAATTCCTGACAGGACAGAGAGTACAAATGTATGACAGGCATGATTAGAATTCTGCTGCGGAGATGAGAGAGTTTCGCAGATGACAGAGGTGGCCCCACAGGGCACGGAGGAGGAGCCGCAGAGGAGCATCCTGATGAGACGGGCAACCTGGCCCCACCCATGCAGAGGTTTTGATCCTTGGAGTCCAGACATTCCTGATGTGGATTCCAAGTGTGTAGACTCCAGGCACCTGAGGTGTTTCAGGTGTGGTGGAAGAGGTCCTCAGAGGGCGGAGGTCCTCAGGGTGGGTTTCCCCAGGCTCTCTGGGTCCAGGGCTCCCCCTCACCACCATCTTCTCAACAAGCAGACAGTGCGCATGTTCTGTGAGCTGGTTTCAGAGAGAGGGCAGACACTGGTGGAAGAAGGCCCGAGTGGGGTCTCCACTCACTCACTCATAGACAGCTTCATCCTGATGAGCTATCTACCCTTCCCATTCCCCCCGGAGAAGGGCCTACCTCAGGGGTGGTGAGCCACCCGCGACGATTTCAGTGAAGGTGTCAGTAGTCACCTCTGTCTCGTGTCACATGAACTAACAGCGAACGGTGGCTTCACATGACCAAAATCATGAATCCCAACTTCTGCCTCCAAGGAACTAGTAACAGTTCTAGCTAAAGAAAAAATATGATTTCATAAAGAAATTCTGAATTCTGGTATCTAAGTTACCACCCTTACAAGATATTTAAGAAGCGCTCTTTAACCTACGAAGGGCATCGCAGGCCTGGGACACGGTTTGTTGGTAAAGTGTTTGTCTTGAAACATGAGGGCGTGAGTTTAGTTCCCCAGAATCCTCATGAAGAAACAAATAAAAGCAAACAGACAAAAATCAGGGCATGATAACATATATAATCCCAGTCCCTGGGAGGCAGAGAGGTGATTCCCGTGGGGAGCGGGGTCTCCATTAGCCAGTCTAGCCTATGTGCCGTGCTCTAGGCTGGTGAGAGACCCTGTTTCACTTAATAATAACAATGACATGCCTGAGGAATGACACAAAATTTGTCACACACACACACACACACACACACACACTCACTCACACACTCACACTCACACACACACTCACAGGGTATCATAGCCACTGAAACTGACAAACGAGACTGAGGTGCTAGAGAACTGATTGGCTGGCTTGTTTCTAGAGGCACGGTTGTTTTGCATGCAAAGTGAGTTAAATGTTACTCTTCTAATTATTTAGTAGCATTTTTGTTTTTTTCGTTTTTGTTTTGTTTTTTTGTTTTTTTGTTTTTTTGGTCCGTGCAGAGTATACAGAAGCCCTGGGAAGGTAACTCTCCTGTGTTTTAGTTGGAGAAAGGAGTAACAAAGAAAGAGCCTAAACTTGGCATGCAAGTGAGCCGTGCTCTGGAATCCGGGTGGGTCTAGGAAAAAGCACAGACCTCAGTGGAAAACGTGGATGGGTGTGCAGGAAACCCCCATAAACTATAAACTGGCTGCATTCTGCTCGAGTTGGGATGGAGAGAAACCTCAAGGCTGTTAGAAATGAGAGGAGAGGGAACATCACGTACCTCCTGCTCTCAGGAGCCCCGCTGCTACCCCGGGAACCAGAGTGAGGCTAACCACCAACAGCTTGCACGTAGCCATTGAACCTGAGCTATCAAGGCGCCTAACACTGCAGCCCAGGCTGCTGGGAGGATTGGGCGGTGTGGCCTGCTCCCCTCCAAATTCCCATCTCCAGCCCTTCAACTCCTCCGGTTCAGCTTCTCCCTGTGAGGTCCTGTTCAGTTGCAGAAGGCTTCTTGCCCCCACCTTATTGCAATGGCCCTTCCGGGAAAGCCAGTCTTTGCTTTTCTTATTAGCACCTCATTATCCATTTCCCCAGGCTGGCCCAGACTCTGATTTTCCAGCCCCGTAAAGCCTGACAAATTCTACAGTCCCTGGATCTCATCCTCTCTAGACCTAACAAGATCGCAATGTGTCTGTGATACTGTGTCTGCCTGAGTGTGTTTGGGGTAGATACCTTCCCAGGAGATGATAAGTCCCTGGAAGACTGATATCACCTTGTGCTTGGCTACAGTGGAACCTGCTACCCTTTGCAGGGTCTTCTAGCTCTGCTCCATAATTGTGTGCTATTCAGAATTCACCAACAGGTTTATTTGGCTTATGGGTTATAGGGATCATCCAAAAGATGGAGGGAGAGACCTACTGGGAGGGGGCTGGTCCAGTGACTTCAGACAAGACTGTTCTCGCTTTAGCTCCCTCTTTTGGAGACAATGGGCTAGAGCCCAGAGTACCCAGGAAGTCCATCCTCTGAGGACTACTTCTGCCATACCTTGCTTTGAAGTAGAACAAGCTGCTGGGTGTCCCTAGAAAGCAGGTCTAAGCAGCCCTCTCCTATGTTTCTATAGGGAAAGATGAGTCTGTGTGCCGATTAGGCCTCAATAACCCACAATCCCTAACTGCTATCATCATGACGTACAGACTTCCTATGTGCCATGCAGGGCACTGTGGGCCTGGGCACCTAGATTAGCTCATTAAAACTTGGTTAGCTCTTAGTTCTCATTTTAACTTTTAAAAAGATATTTTATTTTATGCACTTGGGTATCTTGCCTGAATGTTTGTCTGTGCACCTTGTGTTGGTGTGGAGACCAGAAGGGGGTGTTGTGTCCGCTTGAAGTAAAGGTTCCACCCATGTGGTGGCTAATAGCTAGAATCAAACCTGGGTTTTTGGAAGGGCAGCCAGTGCTCCTAACTGCTGGGCCATCTCTCTAGCCCTCAGTTCCAATATTTGAGAGGGATAAAGGAGAAAGTCTTCATATTGCTGAGTCCACCTGAGCTCCTCGAGAGTACCTCAGCATCCTGACAGGACAGAAGCCTCTTTGCTGTCAGTATCCACAGATCGATCTGCCACCTTGACCTAAGACATTCCCAATCATTTTCTAGATGGTCTATATCACTGCTCAATCCATCACCCATCAACTACCACAGCCAATTCACAGGGAAATTTATTTTATTATCGGGCAGGTTCCTAAAGCTCAGAGCTTTGAGGATATTGCCCTGGCACTATGTGTTTGTATGTAGATAGTGCAACGTTCAAAACTCACTAAAGATGTCACCTTCACTGTGCACCAGGCTGGAAGACAACCTTGAGGTCATTTCATCTAAACCTCTCATTTTACAGATGAGGAAAATGGGAGTAATTGTTGGGCAGTGGTGCTAAATTATAACTCTTCTCAAACCAGCTAGCAGGCCAGTGGGCTCCTCTGCATGCTCCGTTAGAGATTGCTCAAGCTGATGAGTAAGCTGTGACCCCAAGAAGTCACCTTCTGTGGCTAGCAAGTGTTTATGTTCCTGACGTGAGGTCTGCAATCTCCTGCTACAGTGACCTTTACCATTAAGGCTTGTGGCACACCCAGACAGGGGCACTCACTTTTTCCGCACTTAGCCAGCAGGTCCAGGCTGCTCACTATCTGTGAAGTATGACAGGTGGAACAAAACACCCTCTCAGGATCCAACCCTGCCCAAAGCCTTTCTTCAAACTTGGTGCCTCCCACCTGTGGTGTCTCATGTCCTGGTTCCCTTGGCCGTCTTCCACCAAAGTACCTATATTACAACCCTGAGTGTGAGTTCTTGTCTTCTTTGTCCCAGGGAAGAATCTCAAATAGCCTAGGCTGCCTCCAGCTAGCTATGTAGTCTAGGCTGGCCCCAAGATACCTAGGTAGCCTAGACTGGCCCCAAGCTAGCTGTGTAGTCAAGGATGACTTTGCACCTATGAACTTCCCTCTGCCACTCAAGTTTCCAGAATCAGGGACACGCTACCAAGCCCAGTTTGTGTGGTGCTAGAACCCAGGGCTTTGTCATTCTAGGCAAGGACTCCTCTAACAGAACTACATCCCTATCTCTCTTCGCTGTGATCCAATCATTTCACATAAGCATAAACCCCATGAAACAAACTTCTTGCCTGTCCATTGTATCCCAGTGTCCAAGTTGTGCCTCTCTGTGCATGCAGTGGCTTTATTCACTGAAGCAAGTGACTCTTCCTCTCCAAAGCTGACCTCTGTGAGCATTAGTGCCTCTTATCCTCCATCAAACCCTCAGCCTCTGGGTCCTATTCACTGACATCTTACCTGTTTGGATGAATTTTATGACCTTTACCATTGTTCTTGTTCTGACCCTTCTCTGAAAAGTCCTCCTTCCTCTGTGTTGGTTCAGGAAGCCAATAGGCTTGTATCAACCCCAGAATTCATGGTTTCTTTCATGTTTCTCCTCCCAAGAAGCAAGCCCAGAATCCTTCCTACTTCTAGTCACCTCTTTACATATAAAACGTTTACATTTCTAGTCACCTCTTTACATAATAAAAACTGTGAATTTTGCCTGATGGAAAACCAAGGTGCAGGTCAATCTAGACTCATTCACTGTTATACAAATTCAAAATCCTCCAGATAATCTCCCATGGGAACTCTCCTGGTCTCAGTCCACCCAGCTACACAAACCTTCATTCTTTCTGCTCTGTGAAGGGTAAACCTTTTCCGTCTGACTTCCATCCCCTTATACGATTTAACACTAGGGTATCTACAACTTGGTCTTGTTCTGCCTTTGTATTACCACAGTGATTTGCAAATAGACATTAGGAACAAATTAAGAGCTTTTTAAAAATGAGCAAGACTTGGGTTTAAGGACATGCTCTACCTGAAGATTCTGATTTGATTGATTTGTCCTAGAGTCAAGACATTGGCACATCTGAAAAGCCCCTGTATGGTGGTTCTATGCTGTTGAAAAACACTAGAGACAGATGAACCCTATTACCCAGCCAAAGGAGAATACTGAACATTCTTCACCAACCCACACTTCCGCATGGTGATTTCTCCCTTGTTAGCAATTTTTCTCTCTGGCTTCTTCTTTATTGCAAGAAATTTACAAAGACTTCTTTGACTCTTTGAATTGACACTAATCTGACTTTCTCCTGGAAACACCCAGTCTTCTCTATTGATTGCACTCATTCAAGAACATCCAGCCACTATGTCAGATACAGGCAATGTAGATGTGAAAATAAAATCCTTGTTCTTGCCTACAATCTTTTGGAATGAGTGAAACACATGAACCAAAGAATATTGAATTTATCATTGAAATGGGTAAGCACCCATGACTAAGAGAGAACTATTTCAGTGTTAAGGGATCTGTTGTGCTGGTTATAAAGACAATGTAACACATGGACCTGTTGTGCTGGGTATAAAACAATGTAATATCCACCATCTCCTCTAGTGAACGGTATGTATTTGAGTGCTTGAACCTCATCACACTCATCCTTATATGTTTAAAAGACCCAAAAAAGTATTGAATTCTTGCAGAATGAATGAGCAAACAAAAAAAATAATGTTTTGATGATTAGGACTAGTTGAGAAATAATGGAATTTCCAAGAAAATAGCACTATAGTTCAGAGTTTGAGGCAGGGGTAAGAGCTCAAAGATTCATTCATAGTTTTCAGTCCCAAATTGTTTATTAGATTTCTACTTCCTCACCATCTTCCTATAATGTTTTTAAAGCAAGAATGAGAATAATATATTTAAAACAAGGACCCATTTATAATGACTTAGAGGTGACTTTAAGAAGCAAATGCTGGAGATGAAAAGTGATACCTAGGTGGGTAGTGAGAAGAATTAAGGGGTATTAAGAGAAACCCATCCAACAGATCCATAATTCTTCCTTCTCTCTCCCTTGACCTTACCATGATTCCCAAGTTGAGATCTCAGGCTTCTTAAATGTGTTATTAATAAGGCTGTTTCAATGGTCACTGATGAGTGTAGCAGTGTTTCCTATATGTATGCTTTCACTAGGGGCAAGTTAAGTGAGTGATGAGTTGGTATGCTTGTAAAGGGTGTTGTTGCTTTTTCAAGTATAAACCTCTAATCAAACACAGCCTAAGAAATCCAACATTTTTGGCTAGAGAACCTACCTCTGAATGTGCACATGCTCCCTAGACCACCAATGGCCCCTTCAAGAGTGTCTGAGTCAAGACAGGTAAAAATACATTCTTCTTAATTCAGAGGACTTTAACCATGGAGACTTACTTCTCAGAGATATAGAACAGTGTTCAAGCACATAGCATTTTAACATCAGCAACTTAAAAGACTTTGCATGAATGGTAAGGGCAGAGGAATCACTCATGCATTCTTAGTCATGGTTTTGATTGTCATTCATGTTTCATCTTATGACTGACTAGTCATCCATTTCCTGGTTCATGTGTTGACACATTTCTAGAGTCATGAGCCATAAAAACAGATTTAGAGACCTGGCTTGTGCCAGGGGTTTGGCTATTGAGAGCATAGGATGAATTCAGCCCAGCCCAGCCCATGTCCCTGAAGTGTGGGTTCCCTGTTCTGCAGAAGGGAAGTGCACAAGGCTATGGAGCATCAGGCTACAGGAGTAAGGGTGGCAATGTCACACTCCTTAGTTGTGAATGGGAAGAGGGAAGACTCTTCACAAACTCTGCTCTGGGCGCCAGGGAAAGCAAGCACTGATTGCAGCTTAAAGAGATGTGATATCACAGTGGTTTGTGTTTTACAGAGGGAAGATGGTAGAAGTGGAAAGACAAGATGACCTGGGCTGTAACAGGCCCTGGGCTGTAACAAGCCCTGAGAGCAGCTCATGTTCATTGAAGTGGGGATGGTAGAGAGGAAACTCCAGAGATGTGGTCCAAATGGTAGGGGAGCTAGAAGAGACCTAAACTATGGGTTCAGAGGTTCAGAGTTCATTAAATAGAAAATAGGGAGCAATGAGGTTTGACACAGGGGGAAGAATGGGGTGGGAGGCTGCAGATCCCATACACACACAGGTCCTTTTGTAAACTTGTTTTTGCATTTTAGAAACATTGGTTATAAAGGGGGGAGTGGCACAAAGCAGGTCAGTTGAAGTCAGAAGAACAGCAGGCAAGATGTTAGAAAATGATTTACAGAGAAGCACAGGGCCTGCACCAGGATAGTCTCAAGAGAACAGAGGAGCAAGGTTGGAAACAACATCATGCAGGAGATAAAACTGGAGATCACAGGGCTATGGATCCTAAGGAAGGGAGGCTGGGATGGACTTCTGCTCTGGCTTGTGTGAGTGGGACTGTTCAGAGAACATGAAACGAGAGTAGCTTTGGGAGAAAGGCTTCTCCTCTGATGACTCCACACTGTACCCTCCAGGGAAGGCTGTCATCTTCTATCAGCAAAGAGTATGTGTGGTTCTGAGGCAGAGATCTCAGACATTACCCCTGCCCCTATTCAGCTCCTAACAGCAGTGGCTGTGTGGGAGCAGTCATGCTGAGACTCTGGGAGGACTCTCCTCAAGGTGGGCTCAGGTTCCTTTTCTTTTATTCATACCTGCAAGAACCCAACACACACTTCAGCCTTGCTGTGTCCTGGGCCCAGGCACATGTAGTACAGATAGCTTACACTCCAATGAAAACCTCTGGGATGTGATGGAGAAAGGGCTGGCTTTGGAGTGAGACAGACCGTGGTCTAGACATGATCTCAGGCTAACTTTTTATCTGAGCCCCCAGTTTATTTATATTTATCAGAGTCTCACCAGTCATTCTGAAATTTTGAGTTAACAGTATCTGCACTGTCAACACAGTACTGGAAGCATGTACATTCCCAAGTCTGATATTTCTAATTACCTTTTTCATATAGGCATGAGAGCAAGCAACTCCACAACTAAGTATTTTCTAGACAAAGCACACTGTCAGACATGAAGGAGAAGCACTGAACTTATCATCAACAGCTAAGAAAAGTACCCACATACAATGATCAATGTCTCAAAACAAAATCTGAAAAAACAGGTAAAAGAGAGGGTTCTTCAGAGGGGAGATTGTGGTAACAGGCATCACTAGCCAACAGGGCATGCTCATTGGGACAGCTGAGTCACCCAGCATGTAGAGGCAGCAAGCTGAGAGTGGCTGGTGTCAAAGCCAGCAGATGGAGCAGCAATGGAAGGGTCTCATAGCCATGTTCAAAAGCTCAGGGGTGAAGTTTTGACTAAAGGATTGCAGACACTGCTGAGCTAAGCAGCAGATGGCTTCACAGGGGTTGTCAAGGCTGGTATTGCAGAACATTTTTTTAAAGATGTATTTATTTCATTTATATGAGTACACTGTAGCTGTCTTCAGACACACCAGAAGGCGGCATCAGATTCCATTACAGATGGTTGTGAGCCACCATGTGGTTGCTGGGAATTGAACTCAGGACCTCTAGAGTTGAAGAGCAGTTGGTGCTCTTAACTGCTGAACCATCTCTCCAGCCCATGTACAACATTCTTAAGGAGAACTTGAGACAGGAACCTCAAGCGTGACACTATTGTAGCAATCAAAGAAATACAAGGTAATGGGTTTTGCACTAAAAGATTCTACTAAGAGAGGACATGAAACATTAAGTGTGTGAAGTAACTGTTAAAATGCAAGTATTAAAGTGTAAGAACATGTAAGTCTTAAAATATAAAGTGTAGAGAATTCTGAGAGCAAAACTTGAATGTGCCACCCACGCCAAGCACTGTTCGGAATCTGTGGGAGTGAAGGAACGTGGAGTCACACCCCGATGAAGGCTGTAGCCTCCCCGATTTCATAGATCCCAGTCTGCGGCCCCTGCAGCCTGAGCATGGCTCTCCCTGCCTCTACTTGTTACACTGTATTCCGAGAACTGAAGTTCGTCTATACTGATGTGTATGGTTCCTTCCTGGTCACAACTTCTTTAACAATCTAGTACAACTATTTTCTAGAACCACAGCTAGCTAGGCTGCTACAGATCCATGTTTAAGAGATGAGGGGTAAAGCTTTGACTAATGGGGAGCCCTAAGGTAGAGGGCTGGGGCTTTCAGACTAAGTGAACTGAAGCTTCACTATGTAGAACATTCTAAGAGGACAACGACTTGAGAGACCTCAAGTATGAACCTGTTGGGGTTTCACAAGAACTACACACAACCAGAGATGAACTGAAGTATGCGGAAGTATAAAGAGGTGCTGGCAGTAGTCCAGGGATCACCAAGTTCATTCTGTGAAACCGACTAAGAGTAAACATCTGGAAAGGACAGAAGACTGACCTGCAGAGACAGTGAAACAGCTCCCTTCACAAGGACCCAAGACAGAGAATTCACTAAGCAGAGTCTGTTGGGTGTTCTACTTAAAGCCATGGTTCCTCCCCCTCTCTCTTTTACTGTAGTTGCTGAAAGCGGGCATCTTGGATTTTCTTTTCATCTCATGGTCTGTTGGTCTGGCCGAGCCAAGACCAGCAGGAAGGGGTGAAGGCACTGCCAAGGTTTTTCAACCACAGTCCCGTTCCCAGATCTACCTCCAAAGTTGGGTATCTTTTCTGCTAATAGGGATAAGGAGTGATCCAAGATGTGGGTGCTGACAACTAGGTTTTCTTTAGGCATTAACTCAGTTTAACTGGTAACCGTACTGTTCTTCCACCACATCCACCGCTCCTGGCCTTTGTCCGTCTGAACATCACTCTCTGACATCAGATGGCGGGTAGAATCCTGCTGGGCTCCCTCAGCTTCTACAAACGGTGGCCCTAATTTTGATGGTACTTAATAGCATTATTCATTAAAACTATTTCCACAGTAGAGCATATACTGTATTAAAAACGTACATGTAGGTCTTAGGTGTAGCTCAGTTGGTTAAGTGTTAGCCTTGCAAGCATAAGGACCTGAGTATGATTCCCCAGAGTTTGAATCCACATAGAAAGCTAGGATATGAGATGGCTCGAGGTCTCAGTGTTGGGAAGGCAGAGACAGGAAGACCCCTGGGGATCTCTTAGACACTGTCTAACCCACTTAGACGATTTGGCAAGCTCTAGACCAATGAGAAATCTTAGCCTAAAAACCAAGGTGCATGTTTTCTGAGGAACCACATGCAATGTTGTCCTCTGGCTTCCATGTTTACCTACACGGAAGTGCATATGCAACCCCACATATAAACACACATGAACATACATGTGAGAACAAGTCTTTTACAACTGCTTTTGCATAATGCAAGCTGGCTCAGAAATTAAGAAATACATATAAACATGACAAATGTAATATTTGGAAAGCTATACTAGGATACACAAACATGAACTGAGAGATTTGATTCATTCAGTCCATGGTGGTTTTGTGTGTGTGTGTGTGTGTGTGTGTGTGTGTATGTATGTGTATGTATGTGTTTG
Source organism: Apodemus agrarius (assembly GCA_964023405.1). Classification (NCBI taxonomy): domain Eukaryota; kingdom Metazoa; phylum Chordata; class Mammalia; order Rodentia; family Muridae; genus Apodemus; species Apodemus agrarius. The sequence goes on along the minus strand of OZ030018.1, from coordinate 2,908,516 downwards.
TGTGTGCTGTGTATGTGTCTGTGTGTATCTATCTATGTGTATGTATGTATCTCTGTGTGGCTGTGTGTGTGCTGTGTATGTGCTGTGTGTCTGTGTGTATTTGTGTGTGCTGTGTGTTGTGTGTGTCTGTGTGTGCTGTATATGTCTGTGTGTGTGTGTGTGTGTGTGCTGTGTGTGTCTGTGTCTGTGTACCTGTGACATTTCTATCATTTTGAATGAAGAGGACCTGTGTGCACTCCCCACAGTGTAGAGTCCTCTCATACATTGAGTTCTGCAGAGAACACTGGTCAGAGAGACCAAGCCAGAGCAGCCTGCCCCGACTCAGCACTCCCACCTCAGTGTGAGCCCCACAGGAGCAGTGTGACCAGGCAGTGATCAAGACCTCAGTCTCCAGCTGTGTTCCCCAGGAGAAAAGACCCAAGCCAGCACTGAAAGGAGTAGCTGAGTTCAGGATCCCTCTGTAACACTGCATAGTGCTGTACAGATGATGCTTTCAGCCTTAACAGAGGGAGAAATCTGTTCAAGCAGATTTCCCCCAATGCCCTTCCTAAGGGACAGATGGGAGAGCTAATCTTTTGTCTCTGTGTCAAATTTATGGGATGGACTAGATATCTTTCCTATGTTTGGGGTAATACTAGTAACTGCCATCCCCAGGAGAAACAGTCCCCACTCAACTGCCACTCAGGCACCTTCCTGTTTCCTGTTTGCTGTGGTTGTGGTGGGGACCCAGGCCCACTGCTACACAATGGGAGCTGTGGCCCTTCAACTTTACAGGATCATAAAGGGGGTTACTGGGTGCTGAAGACCCTTAGACTTCAGCTCAACGATTTCTGAATAAGAATTTTCATGTTACCCGATCCCTGGGAAATGTGTGCATAACTTGAAATGCAGTGTTCATTGGTCTCTAAAGCAATAGATCCAACAGGCCTGATAGCTCATGACTAATCCCAGTATTCAGAAGACAGAAACAGGGGGAATATCATGAGTTCAGTTCTGAGTTCACTCAAACACAAGCTCTGCCTATATTAGTCCTCCCTCCTTCGTGTGAGTCAAGTATTCTTTTTAGCATTAGTGATTTTAACATAGATTAATGGCCCTCTAACTCAATCTATAGAGTCTTTGCAACACACTCACTAGGACCTGGTTTTGTTTTCCAACACCCCACAAGACAAACTGAGCTGGGGTATGCATCTGCAATGCTGGTGCTGGGAGGTAGAAACAGGGGGTCCCTGAAGCTTGCTGGCCAGCCCAGAGGGCAGAATGAGCATGCCTCCAGGTTCAGGGAGACTCTGTGTCAAGACAGAAAAGGAACAGTGATTGAGAAAGATATAGAGCATCAACCTCCAGCCTTCATACACATATGCACACACATGCACCCACACATCTACATGCAACACACACACAAGCACACACATACACACGCAAGCATACACATATATACACATACATAAGCACACACATACACATAAACACAGACACATAGACAAACACACAAACATTCATATACACAGACACACACACATACATACATATACACACACAAGCACACACATATACACAGACACAGACACACACAGAGACACATATACTCAGACACACACATGCACACACAAGCACACACACACATATATATATATATATATATATATACATACATAAGCACACACATACACATAGACACAGACACACACAGGCACAGACACATATACACAAACACATACATATACACAGACACACAGACACAGACACACACAGAGACACATATACTCAGACACACACAGACACATGCATACACACACACACACACACACACACACACACATATATATATATATATAAAATGAACTGAAACCCATCCCTCCAGAACCTGCCTTTTGGTGTAAAAGGCTTTTGCAGCAGCAGGGGAAGTTGTCAGGTGTTTCTGGCAAAGGAGAGAAACAAGAGAAAGTCTGCCAGGAATCAGAGCTGACGCTTCAGCTGGGTTATGCGGAATGAATAGGAGTTTGCAAGAGGCAGGAATGACTCTTGAGTAACTGGACCTGCCTGAGCAAGGGCTGCAGGCAGGATTCTGCTTTATCAGCAACCCCTCTGGGCCAAGTACAAACTCCTCAGCCAATTAGACGGAGCCTTAAGCTAACATAACAGAATCGTCCTCACTGCTCATTGCAAACCAGGCTCCTGGATTTTGAACAACTGGGACATGTCTGAGAGTAAATGATTCCACAGATTTGGCTATGGCAGAGTGTGGAAAGTTCCTCAGCTGGACACTGTAAGTACATCTCCTTTACAGTAATATCTGGACAGCCAGAGAATGAGCCGTGCTAGGGAAATTAAATTTTCAGATTAACGACATAAAATGGAAAGTCTGGTTGGAAATCCTTTCTAATTGTGTTTCCTTTGAAGAAGTGAGTGCTGTTGGCACCTTAAGGCCATCTCACTTTAAGCTTATCTGGAGAGAGAGAGAGAGAGAGAGAGAGAGAGAGAGAGAGAGAGAGACTGTGTATTCTTGTGTTTTAAAAAGGACATATTGATGCATACCTGTTATCCCAGCATGGGAGTATGGGAGTGCAGAGGCAGGGGGATTACCACAACTTAAGTCTAGCCTGGTCCACCTTGTGAGTTTGAGGCCACAGAATGAGACTGAGATCCTATCACATTGTCTCCGAAGTCTCCTTTCCCTCCTGCCCATGCCCTGGCCACCTGATGACTCTACAGGGAAGCCATAGCACAGGCTCCCACTTCTCTCAAGCATCCAGCACCAGCATGGTCTATACATCAGACATTTCATCTTGGATTACTGAAGTGCTAATTAAATAGAATGTCGGCAACTAGGTTTGCCAGACCATTCTCCATGGTGTCAAAAACAATCACCTAGAAAGCAGGCTAGATCTTGCCTTTTCTTTGAATAAAACCTGAGGAAGACCCCTTTTCTCCTAAGACGAAGATGTGCCAGTTCTCAAAGAGCCCACAAGGCCCTAACTCTCCCCTGCTCTCACCTACACACCCTCCCCTCCTTAATATCCACCTTCCCTTCTGAAACGCACCAAGCTACACCTACCATGGTCTTTGCCACAGTCAATGCTCACCCAACTTGAAGTTCTGTTTCTTCACTTCTTGGGGAAATCTTCCAGGAACTCCAGAGGAGAACAAACCATACGTCCATACTCCATCTTCTGACCTCAACTCCCTCCTCAGCTTACTCATGGACATCTTTGAATTGCTGTCTAATCTTATGAAAGGCGTCACTTCCCTCTCCTTTTCTAAGCTATAGAAAACCAAAGACAAAGTAGCTTGTATTCACTGCTGGGTCTCACGCAGCATACAACACATAGTAGGTACACAGTAAGTTCTTGCTTTAGATGCACAAATAGTGAAGAGCTGTCGGGTGTTTTCATCTGTGTGTTTGTAGATGCTGTAGATAGTTCTTGTGGACTAAGAGAACTTTGAAAACCCCGAATAGAATTCTCCGCTCTTCCTTTGAAAATGTAATTTCCTTTTGTGTGTTTCATTTACTGTGGGTTGTAACAGTCAGCTCTCATGTGATCCTTTGTAGACAGATAGATTTTAACTTCTCACAGTCTCTGGAGTGCAGGAATTATCATTAGCTCCATTCTGTACTCGGGGACACTAAGCCTCAAGGGTTAAGAATCTGTCCATACTCACACTGCTAGTGTCACAGGAATAGAGTACTGTGTCCTGGAATAGGGCACTCTGTCCTTCTTTACACAACAATGACTCTGAAGAAGTTCTCAATGCATCTTTAAGTACAAAGGATGTTATGCTCAACCTGACTTCTGAAGAAGCAGTAGGATGAGCCAACAAGAGGAGAACCTTTGGGACAGAATCAAGTGTTCCCACACATGGGCCCTGAGGGCACTGAGCTGTTCTGGAAGAGGCAAGACAGGCTCCATCCTAGAGAGAGCAAAGCTTCGAGAGTGAGCTGAGCTTGGGCTGAGCAGCAGGCATGGCTTATGAAGGTACTTAGGATCTTCCCTGTCGCTGCTGTGGGAGCCACTGGAAGGTTTGTGAGGAGCAGTGCCATGTGAACGGGTGCCCCACACGGGCAGGATGCTTGCACCTTCCTGGGAAGAGCTTCCTGCAGCCACGGCGATCTAAGCCTGTGTGGCACCACGTGGCATGCTAGCTAAAACCCTGGTTTGCTGTTCCTAGAAATACCACATCACACTATGAAGACCAAGGCTGGCGTATCTCAGCTGTTTTCTGCAATTTCCTCCTTTGTTTCTGAAGAAAAGGTACCAGGACTTCTAGAGAGGAGAATGTTGGGACTGCCTCTCTTGGGTCTCATCCAAACTGCATGGATACTGATAGTGTCCACACCTAACATCAGTGTGTGTCATCATGTTGGAAGGGGGATTAATTGTGATTTATTTATTTATTTATTTATTTATTTATTTATTTATTTATAAAGGGTTTTTGGTTACCTTGAGTGTGTATATGTGTGTGTGTGTGTGTGTGTCTGTGCGTGTGTGTGTGTGTGTGTGTCTGTGTCTGTGTGTCTGTGTGTGCATGCGCAAGTGCATGTTCCTCCCATGGCATATGTGTGGAGCCCAGAGGACAATTTGCAGGAGCTGATTGGCTCCTTCTACCATGTGGGTCCCACAGATTGAACTCCGATTGTCCCCTTTTATAGGGCGTGCCTTTACTTACTGATCTAACTCCTTAAGTGTGACTTAAATTATTAAGGAATCATGCTACAGTTATAAAAGAAAATAATATATTAGATGCCTGACTGTGCCTTTGAGGAAAGTAAATCGAGAAGGCTGGACTAGGCTGGCTGGTTGACATCATCGTAATTATTTCATTTAGGATGTATAGGCTTAATTTAAATCCAGGTCCACCATGCCTGGAGAACTGAAGAAGGCCAAGTACCTCAGATGAGAGGAGAAAGGGGAGCTGTTAATTTTCAGTGACTTCCCAGTAGGGGTTCTGTCTTCTCCACTCTCAATGAGTGCATCAAGCCATAACTGTATTAGCTCCAACCGTGACCCTGTCATAGTGATAGCTATAGACAGCTCACTGCTATTACGTTGGCTTCCCAGAGATCTAAATGTATACTTCTGTCCACTGTACTTCAGAACAATAGCTTTTATGTGATAACTAGCAAGGAAGCACATCGACTTGCAAGATTGTAAAGTCGGTGTTTAACCAACAATGGTGCCATGGTGCTTGTGCCCTGGACCACCCGCTGCCCCACCCTACCTGCCCTTGTGGGGTGGAGGTGAGGTGGTGGGAATCAACAGCACAAACTCACAGGGAGCAGGTGAGAAACACTGTAGCAAGCTTGTCTGAACCTGCTGCAGGTTCCTTTAACCCTCCACCCACACCCCATTGGTCCCAGGAAAGCATCTATCCTAAACATTAGCAGTTCCTGATTGGCTGGCATTGTCTGCACCACCAATCCTTGGTCTCAGGCAGTCCTCAATTAAGTCCTCCTGCAGGAGATGTCTTTGCAGCTGTGTAGCCCCCCAGCGTTTATACAGAGGTGGCCATGACTTTCCTCCTATATTGTAATCTCCATAGGTCATCTTTTTAAAAACTTTTTTATTAGATATTTTCTTTATTTACATTTCAAATGTTATCGCCTTTCCTCGTTTCCCCTCCAACCCCCACTATCCCATCTCCCCTCCCCCTGCTCACCAACCCTCCCACTCCCACTCCCCTGTCCTGGCATTCCCCTACACTGGGGCATTGAGCCTTCCTAGGACCAAGGTCCTCCCCTCTCATTGATGTCTGACAAGGGCATCCTCTGCTACACATGCAGGTGGAGCCATGGGTCCCTCCATGTATACTCTTTGGTTGGTGGTTTAGTCCCTGGGAGCTCTAGGAATACTGGTTCATATTGTTCCTCCTATAGGAGCTCTCAACCCCTTCAGCTCCTTGGGTCCTTTCTCTAGCTCCTTCATTGGGGACCCTGTGCTCAGCCCAATAGTTGGCTGAGAGCATCAAATTCTGTATTTGTCAGGCACTGACAGAGCCTCTCAGGAGACAGCTATATCATACTCCTGTCAGCAAGTACTTGTTGGCATCCACAATAGCATCTGGGTTTGGTGACTGTATATGGGTGGATCCCCAGGTGGGGCAGTCTCTAAATGGCCTTTCCATCAGTCTCCACTCCACACGTTGTCTCTTATCTCCTTCCATGCGTATTTTGATCCCACTTCTAAGGAGGACCAAAGTATCTACACTTTGGTCTTCCTTCTTCTTGAATTTCATGCGCTCTGTGAATTGTATTTTGGATATCCTGAGCTTCTGGGCTAATATCCACTTATCAGTGAGTGCATATTATGTGTGTTCTTTTGTGATTGTGTTACCTCACTCGGGATATCCTTATCTACTTAAAAATTATATTCCAGGAAGGTAACCATATGTCTATCTAGCACACCAAAAAAGACCATACTACAAAATGGTTCAGAATCCCCTTACGGATTTGTTGAAAGTGAAACCAGGGCTGGGGAGCAAGTCTCGGTTGGTAGCATGAGCCAAGCCTTGGGTTCAGTTAAGGCACTTCACAAGCCTGGCATGGTGGCACACGCTTGCAATCCCCCAAGCAAACAAAAGGTAAGTCTTGATTACCAGCTTACAGGCTGTTTCTAAGAACCATGAAAAAAAAAAAAAAAAAAAAAAAAAAAAAAAAAAAAAGGCTGTACCCAATCCCACGGGGCCACAATGCCTGCATTTGTTTTTAGAGTTCCTAGTACCAGGATACTGTTCTAAGAACCTTTATGTGTTTTGGACTTCTAGTCTGCTTTGGATCACAACTTTGTTCTTCCCTGAAGAATATCAGATTTATCAAATAGAAATGAGAAGACCGTGTTCTCTGTATGTTTCTACACGGCACATGTATAGAGAATACGTATAAAAACATTTTGGATCAACAAGGAATAATTTTAGTATATAAATACTATTAAATATTAATTACCAAATGTCACCATAATTATAATAAAAAGTGTTTGCTATCTATCTGAAATTCAAATTTAACTGACCATTTTGTATCATATCTGGCAACTCTAAAACAACCAAAATTGCACCATCCACCCTCCAGCTAATAAAGTCCAGATGGCTTTAGTGTGTTGCATTTCCCTATTTACTGATGGAGATTAGCTAACTTCCAAAGAACTAAGATTTTGATTGAACATGAAGGTATTTTGAAATTAGAAACACCCATCCCTCAGAGATCACGTGTGAGTACGTGTTCAAGAAACAGATGACTCAGACATAGTCCAAGTCCTTGAAGGGCATTACCCTCCATGTTCCGATGTCGGGATGAACTGGGCTCTCCCGAGACCCGAGAGCTCTGGTTTCCGCATCACGGACATGTGGTCAAAGCACGGACGAAGAGTGAGACTGGATTGTGAAACATTTTGACACGGGTCCCGCTATTAAATAACTTGGTCCCAAACCAAGCAAGAGTCAGTCATTTCCTTTGTCTGGTGTACGATTCCCATTAGGATAATAAAGAGCAGGAAAACCTACAAGGGGAGGAACACCGTGACAGGTGAATCATGCTGAGATCCGTTCCTCACCATTTAATTACTCAGTTCACAATGACATTTTATTTTGCCTTTTTTTTTCTTTTTAAGAAAAAGTATCATAAGGCCAGAAGAAGAAGACGCCACATTTATAAGGCGCTTCCTGTGCCTTGGTCACCTTAAAGTGAAATAGGCGCTTTTGGGTGGTGAAAGGTTCTCCACACAGTGACTTCATGAGGGAGGTTTGTTTAGGGGAACTCAATCTGAAGTGTTGCATATATGTGTCATATAAGGACACGTGGTGAAAAGAGAGTGCTGACCACTCACACACCCTCCTGAGTCGTAGGAAAACGGGAATTAAGGAAAACCGGCCTGTTGGTTTCATGCTTGCTGGCTTCTTCTTCAAAAGCTCTGTCTGCGCCCAGTTTGCAGTTTGATTAAGTAAAAGACACAATATATAAAATACTTGTTTCCCCTGCTGGGCTGTCTGCTAAACCAGATGCTTCCTCTCTGACTTACTCCACCACACTCAAATCAAACAATCCCCACGGCTCCGTCTCTTCTTCCTGCGCCATGCAGAGCCCTGATAACCCATCTTCTCTGTTTGAACTGATGTAGACAGGAGCAGCAAGCGAGCCCGTGTTAGCCTCCTGGAGAAACACCCTCCCTGAAGGGAACATTTTGGGTAGCACATTCAGGGAAGTTAACACAAGCCCTTTGTCTTCTTCTCCCTGCTCCTAAGACATAAATTTTCCTCTTTTACCTCACAACAACGCACATCCAAGCCGCACTGTGTTTAAAGGGCAGAATAAGCTTATTACCCGCGTTCTTCACTTGTAGGAGCATGCGAGACCGAGGGCGGTAAACCAAAGGAGATTTCCGCTTGCCTTTAGCTGCTGAGCGTTCTTAGTCTATAAGAAAGCCCGCTGTTATTAAGGAAGAATGTTCAGCTGAAGTTGGTCACTCGTAACAGCAGACAGATGTATAATGTTTTATTTGGGTTAGCTAGCTCTTCTGCAAATAAAGAGCCTAAAATTAAACCGTCTTTACAAAACTACGCAGCAAATGATAGCTCTGACTACTCTAGTGCTCAGATTCTGATTCTTTGCCATGGAAAATGGAAAATGAGTCTCTGCTAAACCTGGTATCTGTTTAAACTTGTCCTTGCTGGGGAGAAGAAAGGTTGACATTCTATGGAATGAAAAAAATTAGAAGGAATCTGTACTAAGAAATAAGGGTATAACTATGCAAACCACATTTAAGGATGGAAAAGAACTTTAAAAACAAAACAAAACAAGTACTTATGGAATTTGAAAGAATAATAGTGGAACAAAGGCATAAGAAGAAGGCTAAATATTTGACCACAGAGGCAAATGGGTTCCTGACAGGGTAACATGGAAATGAAACTGAGGATTAGTCACTGAATGAACATCTGTTCCTTTCCCTGTGTGCAACAGGGTAAAGATTAAATGTCCCCAAGTCACTAAGTTGCCCTTGCAATCTTTCTTTTAAGACTTGAGTTCTTGGAAACCACCTCCAGAAGGTTGGGCTTATTGGCTCAGTGGTGGGACCTACAACCAACCCTGAACTTCCAGTGAGCGCCTCAGGGAGGCTGATATTGAGAGCTTTATTCTCCTCAGGGACTCCTGTCTTCAGAATCCAGTGAGGTGGATAGCCCGTCTCTAGACATTTCATGTTAACCAGGAGTGACATCTGCTCATGGAAATGCCTACGAATGCCAAGCACATTCCAGCCCTAAGTCAGTGAGTTGCTGGGTGAGGAATCGTCAACAAATCCCTCACACCCTTGGATTCTCTTCTAGACAGTTCTGCTCAGGCATGCTGCGAGGGACGTCCAAGCATGCTCTTGGTGGCATAGGAAATAATAACCCTTGGTCCCGCGTAGGCAGAGTGAGGGAAGGGTGTGGATGCAAACATTTCTCTACATGGTTCTGTACCACTGGAGCAGCCTGGCTGTAACCAGCAGTGTGCCCTGGCCGGTCTCCTACAAACAACGGTCTGTGCCTGAGTCATGCTGGAGCCAGGCGGTGCTTAAGGCCTCCAGAGGTCTCAAACAGTGCGGAGCCATGGGGGACGCTGCTGTACAAGGAAGGGACTTGGAGTGATTTTCAGTTGAGTGTGTCTTCACCAGTCTCTCAAGTGCTCTGCTGGTGTGGTCCCTTATTTGCTAAGAGAGTCCACTTGAGCTTCTGTTCTCCGGGAACGTGTCCAGAACAACCTTAACTTCCTGGCAGTCTCGTGTGGTACAGTGAACCTCATCAGCTTCCTGCTACGACTCCACCCTGTGTTCTCCATAGTCTCTGTAACGTGTGTAGACCTCTATTCTCCAAGTGTGACCAAGACTTGCAGCATTATCACGTTTGGACGTCTGACTCCACAAACATCATCCTTCTTCGGGACTCCGCCAGGGGTCAGAGTGCTCAGAGACACATAGGGAGAATCTTTATCATCTGGAATATGGGCGTAATAGCAGTATTTGGTTAGATATGGCGGAAGATGATTAATGAACTGGAGGTGGCTTTTTATTCTCTGATGAGCACAATCGCGCTGTGTGATCTTCCTCACGAGCCACGTTCCTCACGAGCCACGGGGAGAAGACAAGCGTCACTGTGTCCTCGTCATGGCATTGTAGCTAGGGGGCCAGTGCCAGAGGCTGACAGAGGCAATACCAGAGGCTGACAGACCTATTTCTCTGGCCTATGTCTTCTGTCTACTGACTTTATGTATATGCACAAGTTATTTAATCCCTCCAACCTGAAGATCCTAATTTAGAAAAGAGATCTGTTTTTCTTCAACTGATAAAGAGAAGGATGGGGTAAGAAGTTGCTTTGAAATGTCCACCTTCTGAAACCAAAGCTGTCAGTATCATAAAGATAATAGCCCAGGACAGTCGGTCTGTCTATGAGATTATAGATCACCAAGCCAACAGGTCGACAGATCAAAGGAAGGCTGGACGGAAGGGCAGGCCACCCATGCGCCATGTTCTGAAGTGCCACCCTGTACCTTGTATTTAGTGCTGACTTTGAAATAACTCAGTCAGAAGCAGATCAGGCACATCTGTCTTCCTACTGAAGTTTGGTTAGACTTAGATTATTTCTCTGCTCCAGGTTCTCCCCCTGGACCAGCATTTGGAGGGCTCATTATGACTATTTCAGATTTTTAATGCCTTTCCTTTAAATTCCATGTCATTTAGACAATCCTAATACCAAATCGTAGTCAGGGCTTCTCTGGTTCCAGTTTTCAGCAGGCACTCCAGCTCTGGACATCTTCCTCCTCCTCCTCCTCCTCCTCCTCCTCCTCCTCCTCCTCCTCCTCCTCCTGCCCCGCCCCTAGAATAAGGAGGAACTGAAGAGCATCCCAGGGGCAAGACACCTACACGAGTTCAGTGCCTCTGCTTAGGCAGGGTGGGCCATTGCTGCTCTCTGTCCAGAGGGCAGAAAAGTCACATGACCTTCCCACACAGGAAGCAGAAACACCTCCAGCTCAAAGGGGCAGGCCTAGGTAAGGATCCTTTACAAGATTCAGCAGAAAAGTGGAATAACAGGAATCCATATCCAAACACACACAGCAACCAAAGTCTGACACGGCTCTGCCTGCACAGACCACGGACAACTGGCTTGTGAATATGCAGGTGTGCGTGGGCAAAGCCACTGGTGTCCCACCCCGCATTGGGGGAGCTAAGAACTGGGTTCAGAACTCAGCCTGGCTGGACCTGAATGGGAGGTGGTTTTGAAGAGGGAGCAGAATTTGGTCTAAGGCTATAGCAAAGGTCCCCTGATGTGTTTGGGTGGCCTATCCCAGGGTCCAAAGGACAGCAAGCCTGGCTGGGTTTATTTTCAATTACTTTAAAAACCTCTGAGCTCAGTGAACCCTGAACAAATTCTTGTTAAGCACTTTTTTCCTACTTAATATTTAATCCTTTGTCTACTTAACATGAAATTTAATCTACATAATCTTTGGGCTTGCAGGTCATCAAAAAGACCAGTATGTCAGAAATAGCTGGTGTAAGGAAGATTTTCAAGCTTTTCATATCAACAAGAAGTTAAACTCTTGACAGAGTTTAAGTTGGAGCCTTTGGTTTTGTTAATCCAGAAGAGAGAGATAAGAAGTGACTCCAGTCTCATCCCCACCCCTCCCAGCCCCTTCAGAGTACACGGAACAGGGACACCAGACACTGCATTCCCATGGGGAAAACGTGCATTTTTTTCTTTTTTTCTACCATCTTGTTTGTCTGCCACAGAACACAACCTGATGTTTTCCTAGGATAAAAACAGAGAAAACTTGCAAAATTCAATAAAAAATTAACTTCAAACTTTTAGAAAGTCCTAAAGCTGTGCTGATCAGGAAAGATTAAAAAAAAAAAAAGATTCCTAAATGAATCTATTTTTCTTAAGAAAGTATCTGTGACAGGTGGAAGATTCTATTTTTGAGAACTAGAAAAAAAAGGTACTGTGTAAATAGGAGTGGGCTAGCAAAAATAATGGGTGAAATTTGTTGTGAAAGTTAAAAATATCTCTGTACTTATTTTTTCTAGAATTATTTATATTATAGTAAAGTAGGTATTTGACACCAGATATAAATAAAACATTTATACAATTAGTGTAGATTAATTTTAGAGTTATTGGTACTGCACAAATTAATATGATATATACTTAATATAAATTTTATAATTTATATATTTGGTATATATTTGATTATATATACATACTCAATGACCTATATGACTTATTAATATCTATAAAATAAATATAAATAATATGTCACAGTTTTGACTAGAATATCTATATATTTCTGATATTAAAAGCCTCATCCCTGGCTCTGGGCACTGGGAGTTGCATTTCGTCTACAAGGATGGAGGCGTTGGGTATGCCTGAAGAAATATGCAGGCGCATTCAGCACCTGGGCAACAGTATTACCCAGGATGCTAAGAGGCAACACAGTGAATAAGGTGCATTCTAAAGAAATGGAGTGGCACATTCCACCCTGCTGGAAGCAGCGTGTGCCCGGAGCAGCAGTGTCACGTGGGATCCTGTGCATCCCACCCTGCTGGAAGCAGCGTGTGCCCTGAGCAGCAGTGTCACGTGGGATCCTGTGCATCCCACCCTGCTGGAAGCAGCGTGTGCCCTGAGCAGCAGTGTCACGTGGGATCCTGTGCATCCCACCCTGCTGGAAGCAGCGCGTGCCCCCAGAGCAGCGGTGTCACGTGGGATCCTGTGCATCCCACCCTGCTGGAAGCAGCGCGTGCCCCGAGCAGCAGTGTCACGTGGGATCCTGTGCATCTCACCCTGCTGGAAGCAGCGCGTGCCCCCAGAGCAGCGGTGTCACGTGGGATCCCATTAGATATGCATATCGTCGGACTTGGAATCTGCCCGGTGGTTCTGAGGCCTGAACCCAGAGCCCTGGCAGGCCAGTAAAAGGTGTGGTGCAAGAAGCCCAGCACTGCTAGCATTCAGTGTTGCGAGCGTGAATGAGTCACTTCTCCACAGCCCCTCTTTGAGCGTGTGTGGTAGTGCTCCCCTTGGAGGACTGTAGTGATGCGTAGTAAAGGTCCCACGTGGCAAGCTCATGGCTGAGGCGTGGCTGCCATGTGAGTGCTGTTCTAGCTATGCAGATTCTATGGGTCACTACTGTTACCCAGGGCTTTCTGACTTGATTGTATATTACATTATTTTAATCTATCCGCACCGTCTGCACTTTGGATGCTTCTAGCCTACACGCTACCTGTTTCCTCTAACTGGCCACAGCATTCTGGTTGTTTACTTTCAGCAAAGGAGAAGCCCGGTGTTCTCTGCTTCCTTCCCAGATCCTCCATTCTCACAAGGGGCCCATGTCTCTGTTAGAAGAATTTTTCTTCTACTTCCTGCCACCCTGTCCCCTCTCAGCGCTGCAAGAGCAGCTCCTCCCTACTCTTCTTGCGACCACAGTGTGCCTGCTGTATAGGCTCATTCCCGAGCTGGACTTTGTTCTTTATCTCCAGAAAACAAATGGTGTACCGCAGAGCAAATGCTAAACAAATTCATGTCCTGTGTCTTTCTTGGCTGGAAGTAGGAAAGGACAATCCTGACTCAAGGACTTCAGTGAAGGTATCATAGTTCTGAGAATTACAATCCCAGCCAGGAAGCGCTAGCAGCATGAACAACCTAGGAAACTAATAAATGCTATTTCCAGAGGCTAACCCTGCGGGGTGGTTTTCATGGAGTTGCCTCTCTAGAGAATTAAAAGAGGGAACACCTCACGAAAGCCCATTTATCAGATCACCCATAATGATTAGCCTGTGGGAAACTATGGATGTCTCTTAGCACTTTATAAGGTAAGCCATGTGGATTGTATGGCCACTGGGGGTGGGGGTGGGGATAAAGGCCAAAACAATAACATAGAAGCCTATGAAATAGGAGGGCAAGAAGCAAATTCATTTTTTAAATGTCAAGTATTTATGTAATGTATATGTATGAATTTATGTGCACCATGCATATACAGCACCCATGGAGGCCAGAAGAGGGGCGGAGCCCCCTGAAACTGGAGTTACAGATAGCTATGGTCTGCTTGGAATCAAACTTAGGTCTTTTGGAATAGCAGCAAGTGCTCTTAACCACTGAGCCATCTCTTCCTCCGCCCCAAGAAGTTCACTTCTCGAAGGAAGGCTGCTGACGAGTTAGAGTAGCCGGGCTGGTTGTGAAGTGCAGAAGCCAATGAGTCAAACAGCCGAACTGGCGTGTGCAAGGAGCAAAGGCCTGTGCTCCACCCATGCAGGGGACCCACTAAGGTCTGTGTCTGGGGCTGCAGGGGCAGAGAGGAGGAATGCAGTAACTATAATCCAGTAACTACCGCAAATAAAGGACTGATGGGCAATCCAAAGCGTGGAACCCGAGACAGACACAAAGGTACAAAGGTTGCCGGAGAGAAAAGGAAAACGGGCAAGGTGGCTGGACGGAGAACATGGGTAGCCGGGTAATAGACGATGTGCAGATAGATAATAGGTTAATAGGTGATTTGACAGATACTGTAGAGATAACGCATAGATTATAGATTGTAGATTTAAAAAATAGGAAAACGACAGGTGATTAGTAACTGGTTAATAAATGGTTGGTAAATTACACACACAGAGGGGGAGGGAGGGAGGGAGGAAGAGAGGGAGGGAGGGAGAGAGAGAGAGAGAGAGAGAGAGAATGAGTTTCAGAAAAGAATCAAAAAGCTCGTTAAGTTTAGACCATATCACAGCGAGCACAGGATAATGGGGGGAGGGGTGTGCCCCCCACAGCCTTGGGGGTGCATTGGGAGGAATATCGGTCTGCCTTCCACAGCTTTTGTGCCTCCTTCCTCCTCTGGCTCCCCACTGAGCCTCCCCTCGCCCCCCAGGCTTCAGTCTCCTCTTCTAGAGTCTCTGTCATTTTTTGAGCTGGTGTTGACAGCCCTCTTTACCTAACTCTGTGACTCAAGAGTAGCGATCTATTTCCACAGGCAGTGGGGCTGTTCCGGACTCTTCCCCTCCTGTGTGCGCTGTTTACTTCCTCCGCGCTTCCCCTTCCTGCCTCCCACTTGGATCACTACAGCCTCGGTGGTGGGGGTGGGTTGACCCTTCTCTCCAGCGCCTTTTGCCAAGGAGCTCCCTCCAGGGGCTAGATTCCTAGCGAGGGCTGTGGTGGTAGCAACAGTTTCATTCTTAAAAATTCTTGGCCATTTAGCCTGTCCTGGGCATCTTGCCAGATGGCCAGGGATTCGAAGGTAAATGCCACACCCAGTGCTTTGAAGGAATCCTCAGGGGCCAGGCTGGCTGGGCGCTCTCCGATCTACCTGTGAACAGCACATGTCCGTCCCTCTTTCTTTCAGGCCATAGCAGAGCCTCATGGTAGCCAGGTGGGTGAAGGGGAGCGAGGACGCGCCACTTGCCCTGCAGAAGATTCCTGACCTACAGAGTGAGTGACCAGGTAGTAAAGGGCTTGGAGGGCGAGGGTTATAGACTGGGGGGCAGGGGTTAGAGGCTAGAGGTGGGCTGCCCTGAGACCGCCCCTTAGCTGTTCCTTCCTCAGAGAGATTCTGAACCATGCGCTTACAGAGGCCAGGAGCCCCAAGCCTCGTTGCTCGGAGGCAGTGCTCCTGTATGGATCCCAGAGCCAGGTGCTCAGGCTTGCAGCCAGAGCTTAGCAGAAACAGGAAGGCACACAGTTCACCCCAAGCCAGTTCCACTCCCCAGCAAAAGGGAGGGGGAAACGGAGGAAGAAACAGAAGCCCCACAGCCCTGCTTTCCAGGAAACAAGGCCACAGTCCCCAGAATCTGGAGAGTGCCGTACAGGTAGAAGCGCCTCTTCTGTGTGCAGGACACTCGTGTTTCACTTGTCCTGGAGAAACTTAAGCCCTTGTTTTGGATTCAGCGGGCTGAGTGGCATGCATGACCCCAGCCGCTCTCCTTAAGTACAGCGGGCCGCCTGCATGTAAGCCACGCTTGCCTTTGGCAGGGCTCCTGTCCCAGCCAGCGTGCCTCTGCACTCAGCCTGGCAGGCCCTCCCGAGCCTCAGTGGGGTTACTTTCTTCCTCATGAACCAGAGTATGGTCTGGGGCACAGGAAGAAACTTCCATGCTCCCTGTGATGTCCCTGGCTCTAAGTTACAGTTCCTAGGAAGTGTAAAGTCGGCTTCAAGGAGTTGAGGCTCTAAATAACTTATGGCCTTCCTTTTCGACAAAAACAAAATGTGTCTTTCGACGAAGAAAAAAATAAAAAGGCCATTTCAAGGGCTGTTCATAATGAAACAGGAAGATTTAATGGCCTGTGGCACCATTTTACATCCTGAGCAGGTGCTGGCATTCAATGGGGACCCTTGTTTCCATGAAGGGATTTGCCTGCGTTCATTCTAAAATGAATTTTATTGCTGTAATATCCCTCTACCAGACAGATTAGTGCCTGGATCATAAGACACTGTATATGTCCATTATTGCCTTTCAAAGGGGGGGACTTCCCCCTCACCCCCAATTCTTAAAATACCAAATGAGGTAGGGAGAAGCCATGCCAGTCAGGTAGTTTCTCTGTAATCGCCAACTTATCTTTTCCGAGGAATGTGGGAGTCACAGGTCCCCGTCAGCAGGCAGGGTCTATAAGATGCTCTGTGGCCAGCTCTTCCCCAGCTGCTGACTGTCAAGGCAGGGCAAAGCACTCCCTGAGGCTGAGCGGGGAGCCCAGAGCTACTTCTCGGTAGGTTTGTTTCTTTTCTGTGACTGTGTTAGGTTTCTTCACTATGTATCCTTTCGTTTGTTCTTAAAATAGACCATCCCAGCTGGTTCTATTTTGATCTAAAGAATACAGCAGAATTGTGTGTGTGTGTGTGTGTGTGTGTGTGTGCCTAAATATCACACCTAAAATGACATTGGTAGCACTTGTCTAAGAATAGCCTGCACAGCAATTGGGGATGGTAAGAAACCTTAATTACTTGCTACCAGAGGGGCTTTAGTTGCTTGATAACTGGGCTTTTCGTAAATGTCATCAGAGGCGGGAGAAACCACAGATGCGAAGTTGTTCACTCGGACGAGGGCAGCGAATGAATCCTCCAACATATGCAAGTTGAAAGGGGGTGCGAATATATATTGACACTTCTTTGTCTCTGAAAACTTGGGGTAATATTGCTATACCCAAACTATTTTATGAGTAGTCAATCTTACCTATATAATTTCATATATAAGATCAGTTCTGGATCTGGGCAAGCAAGTTTTAAATATTATCATGAAATATCATTAAAGCTGACTATATGTAAATGCTGGTAACGTTTTGTAAGATATTTGCATAACTTCTGGTATTATCAAGAAAAAAACTAATTTCATTTTTAGAATAAGGCTTTATGTAGGTGCTAATGTAATCATCATGAAATCTTGAGAACTAAGACTACCATAGTTAGCTCTTCTTTACCTAACAGAAACACAGAATTGCTTGGAAAAGGGCAATCTTAATTGAGGAACTGCCTTTACCAGACTGACCTGTAGGCAGGTCTATGGGGGATTTTATTGATTGATGATTCATGTTGGAGGTGTCAGCCCACTGTGGGCAGTGCCATCCCCTAGCAGGTGAGTCTGGGCTGTACAAGAAAGGTAGCTGAGCAAGACAGAGGAAGCAAGCCAATAAACAGTTCTCCACAGTCTCTGCTTCAGTTCCTGCCTTGAGTTCCTGCCCTGATTTCCCTCACAGTGGCTGTGGCCTCTAAGATGAAATAAACTCTTTCCTCCAAAAGTTGCTTTTCATCAGTGTTTTATCAAAGCAACAAAAAGCAAACAAAGACAGAGGTTGGTACCGAGGATGGGATAAAAACCCACACAGGTGTAAAGGACTTACTCCCAGTTAAAAATTAAAGAGATGAGGTCTAGACAGGTTGAAAGTTTACGCTATGTCACATAGACAGTCAGCTGCAGAGTCAAGGCTTTCCAAAGGCTCAGTCCCTTAATCAGCTGCTTCCACAGCTCTGGTTCAAGCCAGCTAGCCTGCCCTTCACAGTTCTGTTTCCTTCCTCACATCCACGCTCAGTGTTCCCTCCACCTCCTGAGTTCTCTAGCTGTAGGTTGGAACTACTGAGGGGTGAGGACACTGGGTGCAGTTGCACCTGCTCTAGACATATGCAGACATTGTTCTGATAATTATTCCCCATGTAGACAGCATGGTATTACTTCACCATGTATTAAGCATACCATGTTAAGTTCAATAAATGATCTGGAGGTGGTTTGTGGTGTAAAACACTGAGAATGATGTGCACAGAATGCATGCAGACAATTTGTCATTTCCATAAAGGAAACACAGTTCACAGAAGGCTTTTGTATCTATAGGGTGCCCTGGAAACAGGGAGTCCCTGGATACTGTCTCAGTTTTACTCCCTGTTGCTATGTTAAAATAGCCTGTCAAAAACAACTTAGGGGGATTCTGGAGAGTTGGTTCAGGAGTTAAGATAGCTTACTGCTCTTGCAGGGGACCCAGTTCCCAGCACCCAAGTCAGTCAGTCATGATCACATGTAGCTCTTCTAGCTCTGGGGAATCTGATTCCTTATTCTGGCCTCAGCAGACACAACCCCTCAACACATATATTTGCACATAAATCTTTTATGTGGAAAACAACTAAGTGGAGGAAGGCCTTTTTTAACTCAAAATCAGATTCCAGTTCATCATGGGGAGGACGTCACAGAGACAGGAGCCTGATACAGCCAGTCACATCACACCATACTGGAGAAACAGAGTACAGAACACATGGCTGCTTAGACCACTTTCTCTGCTCTTGGTAGAAGCAATCAGCTGCAGAGCCAGGATCCCCTTACTAAGGAATGGTTCCACTTATAGCATACAGGGACTTCACACCTCAACTGATAGAATCATAAAAATCCACCATAGACACACCAACCAGCCAACTTGATCCGGACAATCCCTCATTGAAACTCTTCTCCCCATGTGGTTTTAGATGGTACTGAATTGACGATTAAAACTAACTGAAAGATACCAAGAGACAACTGTATATTTACTCTTATGGCACATGGTAATAGGATATAGTTATTGCATGTGGTAGGAGATTAACACCAAACTGTAACAAAAGGATCCTGCTATTGCCTTTTCTACTTTCTTGATGTCACACCAAAAAGGTCGTAAGTCACATCTTTCTTTGTTATTTCTTTAGGTGGTCCAAAGATGGATGCCATCCACATCGGCATGTCCAGTGCCCCACTGGTGAAGCATACCAATGGGGTGGGACTCAAGGCCCACAGACCCCGAGTCATGTCGAAGAGTGGACACAGCAATGTGAGAATTGATAAGGTCGACGGAATCTATTTGCTCTACCTCCAGGACTTGTGGACGACCGTCATCGACATGAAGTGGCGATACAAGCTCACCCTATTTGCTGCCACTTTTGTGATGACCTGGTTTCTGTTTGGAGTGGTCTACTATGCCATAGCTTTTATTCACGGCGACTTAGAACTCAGGGAACCAAACTCTAACCACACGCCCTGCATTATGAAAGTGGACTCTCTCACAGGAGCCTTCCTCTTCTCCTTGGAATCCCAGACAACCATTGGCTATGGGGTCCGTTCCATCACAGAGGAGTGTCCCCATGCTATCTTCCTCTTGGTTGCCCAACTGGTCATCACCACCTTGATTGAGATCTTCATTACGGGGACCTTTCTGGCCAAAATCGCAAGACCCAAAAAGCGGGCCGAGACCATTAAGTTCAGCCACTGTGCCGTCATCAGCAAGCAGAATGGAAAGCTATGCCTGGTCATCCAGGTGGCCAACATGAGGAAGAGTCTCTTGATTCAGTGCCAGCTGTCCGGGAAACTCCTGCAGACACACGTCACCAAAGAGGGAGAGCGCATTCTTCTCAACCAGGCCACTGTCAAATTCCACGTAGACTCCTCTTCCGAGAGTCCCTTCCTCATCCTGCCCATGACCTTCTACCACGTGTTGGATGAGACAAGCCCCCTGAGGGACCTCACGCCCCAGAACCTAAAGGAGAAGGAGTTTGAACTGGTGGTGCTTCTCAATGCCACCGTGGAATCCACCAGTGCAGTCTGCCAGAGCCGCACGTCTTACATCCCAGAGGAGATCTACTGGGGCTTTGAGTTCGTGCCTGTGGTTTCTCTCTCCAAAAATGGAAAGTACGTGGCTGATTTCAGTCAATTCGAGCAGATCCGGAAGAGCCCGGATTGTACCTTCTACTGTGCGGATTCTGAGAAGCAAAAGCTTGAGGAGCAGTACAGGCAAGAGGACCAGAGGGAGCGCGAGCTGAGGAGCCTCCTGCTGCAGCAGAGCAACGTCTGACCCCGGCCGGCCTCCGGGAGCTCCTCACCAGGCCTCCTCTCACAAGCAATGGCTGCCATGAACGTGGAGCAGGCGGCCCTGCCACCAAATCACACGGATGTCCACGGTGGCTGAACAAGCATTTCTGGATGTAAAAGGATGTCTTCAGAGTGCCTGGTCAGAGGTGAACACTCAAATTCAGATTTCCCCCCTAAAATGGATCTGTACATTGAAGAACTGAGTGTAGGAAGCTGGAGAGGATTCCCGTTGGAGGGCAGACACCGCAGTACCGATAGTGAATGACATGTATGTCGATTCAAGAACATCTGCTCATAATGCAAAGTATTTATTTACCCCACCTAACAAGGACGTCAGTGGCTGAGGTCTGAGGCATAATTCGCTATCTGCTCGTAGCACTGCTTAAGAATGCACTCTTTCTCATGTTCAAGTACATACGTTTTTACTTGCAACGGCGGTTATCTGGTGATGACCAAAAAATATTGGCAAAGCAGGGGCTTACGGCTTGCAGAATACAGTTGTTTTAATTGTGTATTCTCCCATAGACTTTAATTGTGTGGAGTGAACATAATCAAATCAGGAATCACGAGTTCAGAAAATATGTCCATCACTTGATTCTATGGTCTCCATCTCTTCTGGAGGAATCATGTACTACCTTCTTTTTCCTTCAAAATGTCCTTCACAGACAAGCCAAATAGCACCATTTGGGGACCTGCTGGCAACACTCACCATCAGGTTTCAGCCATGCTTACAGAAGCACCCGTGTTGCAGGCTCTGAGTAATGTTTTCAATGGCGTTTGTCTAGATCCACATGGGAAACAGAGCGTGTGAGGCCCACGGCCGTGTGTCCTCCAGGTCTGCCCTCCGTCAGTGTTGTCAGTCAACACATCCATCTCTCAGCTATTTCAGCTTTTCCATGTGAACATCCCTTGGCCACAAAGAAATTGCAGAGTTACTAGTGTCTTTAAAACGAGACGGTTCCTGAGAGCTGTGACTGTCACCGTTGGGTTCATTCATGGACTGAAGACTACAGTCACCACAAAAGAAAACGGAAACTGCGTCACAGAGAGGAAGTCTGCATAGATGCTGCTGTTGGCAGCTCACGACACAGAGCGGAGGAGCTAAGGGAGAGAGGGGTCTGTGAGCAGGAGGACCGCTGGGCAAGAGCCTAGAGCAAGTGCGTAGTATAGCTCAGAGTTACGGGGCAACATTTTTCCTCTAAAAACTCTAGGAGTATAACACTTGCGTTTCCTTGGGGAAGAGGGCAGGCAGGCTAGGATTGGCTGAATAGATAAATGCTGCGTGCTCATTTCATCAGGACAAACTAGAAATTCACTCAAGTGTCATGTGACCACAAATGTGCAGGCAACACACACACACACACACACACACACACACACACCCACACACCCCTCATACAACAGTGTGTACTCTGACTCTGCAAACACAATACCAGGCATGTGGGGTCAAATGTCAAACTAAGAAAGTCTACCACTCATGTTTATCAGAGTCTTTAAGAAAAATGAACATGTGGGCCCAGAGAAGCTGGGGAGACTTTGGCTGGATATTGCTGTCAGTGTGAACTACTGCACACCCAGTCATAATCTCATGTGACCACATTTGCAAGTGTCTTTCCTTTAAACAATAACAAAATGTGGAAATAAACTCTTTGGGCTGGAACTGAGCTAATGTAGTGAGAACCTGAAAGGTCTGCAGAACGGTTTCTACTAAGGAAGATTTAGGGCTGAAGAAGTGGCTCGGGGGTTAAGGGCACCAGTTCAAATGCCCAACACCCTGGTAAAATGCCATGGAGGAGTTCACAAGCCTGTTAATATAGTACCATGCGGAGCTGAGACAGGGGGATCATTGGGGCTCACTGGATACCAGAGAGCCCCAGGCTCAGTAAGAGACTCTGTCTCGGGGGGATAAGGTAGATAAAGGACAGTGACCTGTTCCTCTGGCCTCCAGGCATATGCATGCTCTCCCCACCCCTGCACACCAATCTCTGTCTGTCTGTCCCTCTGTGTGTGTCTATCTCTCATGCACACACATACACACACACACACACAAACACACACACACACACACACACACACACACACACACACACACACACACACACACACACACACACGAGAGAGAGAGAGAGAGAGAGAGAGAGAGAGAGAGAGAGATTAAATCATTCAAGAGTATTTTTTCCATTTCTGATTTCATGGCAGTCTGTATTAGTTTCCTCCTCTTTTTGAACTGTTAGATGTTTGTCTGTCCAGACATCAGTCCCTTCTGCTATTAATCCTGTGCATTTGTGTCACCTATTACAGTAGAATCAATAGGAAAAATCATGCCACAAGGGTGCTTGTGGTGGCTTTTCTAGTGTATAATGAAACTCCTCATCCCAAATCCACCTTGGTGGCCATCTGAATCTGATTAATCCCAGTAACTCAGCCTGCTTCTGTTGTATACGGTACAATGATAACATATCAGTCTCAAAATCATCTTTGTATAATCGCTGGGCATATTATATTCATCCAGATTTGGAATAGCTGATCATTTGGAATTTTTTGTAATACACACAAATATATGCAGTGCCTTCAAAACCAATGTCTGGGCCAGGTGTGCTGGTACACACCTGTGACTCCAGCACAGGGGAGGTGGAGGTACAAGGGTCAGGAATTCAAGACCAGCCTCCATGACATAACGCTTCCACTACAGGAGCCCCTCTAACAAAATACATAATGGTTAGGTCAATAAATCATCTTGTAACATAACATTTAGTAAGTAATTCTATAGTTGACGGGTTTGAAACTTAACATTTTTTTAGAATCCCTTAGATGTTATTTTGAATCACATATTCTCATGTTAATGTACAGGTAGAAGAGTTAAGTAATACACTTACTGGATGTTATCTAGACAGCTTTCTGATGGAGCAGATTCAGAAGAGTCATCAAAACAATGGCGTGTTTAACCTGAAGAAAGCTTTGTGCTTCCTCAGAAACTCAATCCATTCACCTTCTCAATGACTCTGTGACATTGTTCTTCATTGGGCGACCACAGGGCAGCAGATCGATGTATACCACATGCCATGTCTTCTGTCTTGCTGCCTGTGACCGCAGACAAAGGAGAGGTACCCCCTGACCCATACAGTGAGCTGCTTTGGGTTGAGGGTGGGAGCTAAACATTGGTTCTGTTTTCTTTTTCATGGGGAAATTAACAGTGAAGTTTTTGTGTATCTAAAAATAAATGCATAGTGATGAGAAAAATAATTTTATTAGAGTGGATCAAATATTTAGAAAAATGTAAACACCTGTTTTGTTTGATCTTTAATTGAATTAAATTTCTACTTTGAATTGACTGTGGTTTTGACATCACTGAAGTGTAAAATTAGGTTGTTTTTTTTTTTTTAAGGCCACTTACTCTAGTGTGGAGAGACCTTTCTATTCCAACGTAATTCTCTTTCAATTAGATCCTTGTAATCTGTGGAAAGAGGACATGTCAGCATAGACAGGAACCAGGGAGAGAAAGACAAAGGAAAGAGGAGCAAATGGGGGGAGGGGAGTGGAAGGGGAGCCAGGGTCCCTGCCAGATGCTCACCAACAGCCCCAGTGTAGGTGCTGACTCTGCCGAGTGACTGTGGCCTGTGATGAAGGCTCCACCATTCATGGTTATTTCTCTTCCTATTGCCTATACAGTGTTTGAAAGAGTTGCTTCAGACAGAGGCTGGCTCAGCCTAGTTTTCTCTGTTGATATTTTTAAATGTAAGCTACTCTGCCTCAAGTCTTGGTTTCCACTTCCAATGCTGCCCACTTGTATGTAAGACATACGAGTTGGTCTGGTTACGGGACCAAGGCAGGCCATGAGGTGCATGGCTTCCTCGTGAGGATATAGGGCTTCCCGTTTCCCTTCCACACATGCTCTGCCCTGAGTGGCCGCCATGTTGACGTTAATATTACTTGTCCCCTGATCTTAAAGCTTATGGCTGGCAACGCCTCAGAGACATGTGAGTACCTCTGAGGTCTCCGGATCTGCAGCAAAATGACAGAGGCCTTTGGAACTTTGCTGCGATTTTAAAGGAACCAGAGACATGGCCTTTGGTGTCAGAGTAAGAGTCAGGAACATATGAGAAATACGCTGGGGTGGCTGGGGAGATGACTCAGCAAAGTGATGGCTTTGCAGCCTGAGAACCTGAGACCTCCCAAAGCTCACCTACGGAAAGGCAGGCATGGCGGCCTGAGTTTGTAATCCTAGAGGTAGAGATGGAGATGGACAAGTCTCCAGGGCTCGCTGGCTGGGCGAGTTCCAGGTCGATGAGAGACCTCCTTCAAAAAGCAAGGTGCACACCTGACCTCCGTTACTGTCTTCAGGTGCCCACCAAAATGACTGTCTGCTGTGAGGATACAGCAAGCTGCCATCCTACCCTTCTGAATTCCAGAGACTTCCTAGAAATGCCAATGAATGCAGTTCAGGTTCTTTCTTTCCAAAGCAAGAATGCCATAGAAGCAGCAGCAGAGGGGCTTCGTTGGGTAGCTGATGGGAACAGATGGAGAGACCCACAGCCAAACACGAGGTGGAGCTCAGGGAACCCTGAAGAAGTGGGGCAGGAAGGACTGTAGGAGCCAGAGAAATTGAGGATGCCATGAGAACACCACGCACAGAATCAGCTAAGCAGGACTCAGGGGCTCACAGAGGCTGAAGTGGTGACGATCAGGGATCCTTGTGGCTCTTTGACCTAGGTCCTCATGACTATTATGATTGTTTAGTTTGGTGTTCCTTCAGGACTCCTGCAGGGGGAGGTATGGATCTCCTGATTGGTTCTTGATTGTGTCAATAAAGAAGGCAAGAGCCAATTGCTGAGTGAAGGGTAAAGGTGGAATTTCTGGGTCCCAAGAGGAAGAGAAAGGATGGGTAGAAGGCTCTTTCAACTAGACTTTGGAACAGGAAACACGAACAACCATGTAAGATCTTGGGCTAGCTAGAGCCAGCAGCCTCCAACAAGGCTGGAGGCTGGCTGATATAGACCAGCTGATATGGTTAGCTGATAAGATTAGGGAGAGAGACTTCAGTGCTCAGCAATTATGCAACCTGGACAGTTTTAAAATAATAAAGCTGTCTAGTGTTTTTCTCCTGCGGAGCTGAGGTGGGCAGGAGATGGCGGCTTGGTGAATCTAGCCAGGAGGAAGAGGCAGCTGGTGGAGCGGGGACAGCGGCTCCCAGCTTTCCAGGGTGGAGGGTTGGTTGCCATAGATCTGATCCGGAGCTAAGCTTGGAGCTACACACAACAGACTCCTAACAGTGGGAATGGGGTGTGTCTCTGATTCTTTTGCCTGCTCTTGGGACCCTTTTCCTCCTACTGGGTCGTCTCATCCGGCCTCGATATGAGGTCTTGTGCCTAGTCTTACTGTAATGTGTAGTGCTGTTTGGTTGATAACCCTGGAAGGGCTGCTCCTCTCTGAAAGGAAATAGAGGAGTGGATCTGGAGGGGGGTGCTGGGAGAGAGGGGAAACTGAGGTCAGGGTGTAATGTGTGAGAGAAGAATAAAGAAAAAGCAGCAGCGGCGGGAGGAGGTGAGAGCTGAGCTCCAGCCGTGTTCCTTTTAACCCATCACAGCTCCCAACTCTGTTCTGTTTCCCTGGCATCAAACAGGCAAATCATTTACCTGATCTAAAACCCGGCCACAGGGACGTTTACTCTCCAGTTCTTATGCTATAGAACTAAGGAAGGCAATTAACTGGGGGGGGGGGGGGTTAATAGTCGGTTGCTAAAAAGATTACAGGATTGGAAAGTCAGAGCTTGTAACAGATACTTGAATATAATAAGCCTCTGATGAGGCTGGCAGTGTGGCTCAGTGGTGCAGCATGTGCCTGGCTTACACGAGTCCTGGGTTTGATCCCCAGCACCATAAAACAAAACTGACAAGTAGCAATAATGTCACAGGAAGGTGAATGCACTATTATCCCGAACACTTAACACTACAGGACCAGGGAGGCCGTGTGCACTGGATGTCTTTTCCTATGTCCTATATCTTTGGGATTTTTGTTTTTTGTTTTCTTGCTTGTCCTATGTCTGGTCATTTTTGTCCTGTGTCCTGTGAGGATACCTTTAAAGTCCTGTATTCAGCAGCTTTTCATTCATAACCCAACAGCCAAATCAGCCTTAAAAATCTTCAAAGTTAGGGCACGGAGAGGTGGCCCAGCAGTCGAGAGCACTCGCTGCTCTTACAGAGGACCTGAGTTTGGTCCCGGCTCCCACATGCAGCTCACAATGCCCTGTACTCCGACTTCCCAAGATCCAATGCCCTCTTCTGGACTCAATGAAGACCGGCATTAATGTGCCCACAGCCCCTACATCTGCACACATGCACATAGACAAAATCTTCATGTGTAGCTGGACATCGTTATCCAACTTTGCAAGCCCATGGAGAGTGTTACCACAGCCTGAGCTAGAGGCTCCTTTCTGAGAGGGGCCTGAATGTATGCCGCTTTCCTGGAAGGGAGAGCATCCACACAGCATTGCCACAGGAGTGGACAATCCAAAGACATGTTTCCCGGTCTGTTCAGTT
This sequence comes from Apodemus agrarius, assembly GCA_964023405.1. Taxonomy (NCBI): domain Eukaryota; kingdom Metazoa; phylum Chordata; class Mammalia; order Rodentia; family Muridae; genus Apodemus; species Apodemus agrarius. The sequence continues at coordinate 2,881,681 of OZ030018.1, read as the reverse complement.
AGCCAGAGTACATTTCACCGGAGTGTGGAGCCATTTATGCCTCTCCTAGTCAGTGCGGGGCCTGCTAGGTGGGAAAAGCCCTTCTAGGTTATAGCCCTACATCAAGAATGCCAACTCATCCTCTCTCGGATGTGAAGAAGCCAGATTCTGTGGCCCAGATGTGACTGAGGCTGATGTTTCTGGGCTCTCCACCGTCACTGGAGGTGCAGAATAAGACGTGCCAGCCTTCTCTGTACAAGAATAAAAGCGTCACAATATAACCCATTTATTTGTAATCAAAAATTTCATTCAAACTTTGAAAATTGGGATTATCTTAAAATTCTGTAATCAAATTTCCTGTTTAGCTCCTCCTTTATATGATATGGCCCTTATCTATCCCTGCATCTTTATTCTGGGTCAAATTTCATTTATTATCCTTGTTTCCCCATGCCTATCGACAGCTAATCTGGTTCCCTTCCCCAGAACGTACACATAATTAAAAGTTAGAGCACACTCAGAGTCAGTCTCCACAGGATCGACTATTGATAGCTATGCCCCCTGTCCCTAACAAGCTAAACATCAGAAGTTGTTGCCTATGCACAGAACATGCGTATCAGCTGTTAGCTTATTGATACTATGAAAAGTGGTTACACGTTTATCTCATATTGTGGGGAGGCACGGAGCTGCCGTGAGGGCTGCAGGGAAGGAAGCGCAGCGGCTCCGTGGAGCTCCTGATCCCGTCAGTTTAACTCTGTTCTCTCTGCTGCTGTCACGGCTGAGGAGTGAGGATGTTGAACCAAATTGAACTGTTACAGGAAGCGTGACTGGTGGGGGCTTTTACAAAAACAAGTCTCCAGAGGACAAAAGGAAGCTGTCTTGTGTGCAGACAGAGTATTAAATAGCAGGCAGGAGAGGAAGGCAGGATGATAGCCAGCCAGGTCTATTTTTGAGAGATTATTTCTGTAGGCTTTGGAGGAAGCCTAAGGTACAAAAAGGCCGTGGTACACAGAATCAGTAATCCAAAAGGATGTACTACAGGAAACAGCTTAGTGGAATTCTCAAGGAAGTATGGGGACCCAATCCCAAAGACTACTCTGAGCTTAGGAGCCAGCAGCTCACTACTTAGGATAACAGTCTCATATCATCACAACCCAGCTCCTTGTTTTCTTCAGAAAGACATCTGATCCTGCACTGTTCCCTAAGATGAGTGGTCCCTTGTGTTTTATAAAAAGATAAGGAGAGAGAATATGCTTGGAGGAGGTGTGGTTAGATATGGGGAAAGAGGGCACCTCCAAGAGTCCATGCTCAGGCATTCCTTCCCCCTCAGGTGCCATCCACAGGATGGTATAGTATACAACAGAGTTTATTCAGGGCATGAGGAGGGGAGTAGAGAGAAAGGGAGTGAGAGAGAGAGAGAGAGAGAGAGAGAGAGAGAGAGAGAGAGTAGAGTCCAGCCATGAGCACATGTGTGGGGGGGGGCGGGGGGATGGGGAGAGAACAGAAAGGGGCAAAAAGACAGAGGGAGCCGGGCGTGGTGGCACACATCTTTAATCCCAGCTCTTGGGAGGCAGAGGCAGGCGGATTTCTGAGTTTGAGGCCAGCCTGGTCTACAGAGTGAGTTCCAAGACTACACAGAGAAACCCTGTCTCAAACAAACAAACAAACAAACAAACAAATAAATAAAAGGGAGACAGAGGGAGAGCAACCTCTGTCATTCAGGTAACTAGGGGGCGGAGCCTAGACAAAATGCTAACACTGCTCTCAGGGATCCTTACCTACTCTGATGGGATTCTCTGTTGCAGGATAAGGATAGTGATGCTGATTTCTCAAATTTGCACCATTGTTTGGTGCATGATGGAAGGAAGGATCGCATAGACTACCGAGTGTGTGCACGTTACTCCTAAGTGTGACCACATAACGGACCAACTTCAACCGTCTCCTCTAACACTCTATGAGTCCATTTCTCCTTTACAAGACTTATCGCCACGTGTATGACCACAGGCAACCTTCTGTCCCAGCTACTATGTGGACCATCTCAAGCCATGAAAGCCAGAGGTTACAGGTGTTCTGTCTTCATTCACGGGATGTTAATGGTGTGGGGCTGATGCTGGCTGTGATGGAGAAGGTTCTATTGTGCCCTCAGAAATCTCAGGGATAAACTTACTTAAAATAACCTTTCCTAGTCGTAGTAGTCACAGGGGTGAGTGACAAGGAACCAAAGACTACAACACTGGGCTGTAGCTGGTGCTCGTGAGCACACGCACTGTGCTCAGAACCAGGGTCTTCAGCATGCTAAGCTATTTCTCTACCATTCAGCTCTATCCCTAGCCCTGTTGTTTTTGTTTTATTTTGAGATAAGGTCTTGCTGAGTTGCCCAGAGGGTACCTAAACCTCAAATTCCTCCTGCGGAGTCTCCCTAGTAATTGAGATTCTAGAGTGTCCGATCACATGCGCAAAGCACTATTTTATATCTGAGCCTAAAAGAATGTGTTTGCAGCCTTTCTAGCCCCAGGGCAGAAGATGAAATCCCTGCCTTATCTCTTTCTTCTGATTCCTTTCATTTTCTTCCACATTGAGAGATCCACCCAGTCACTTTGTCACGCATCCTTTCCGTACCAAGTCCCTTTTACCTGTATCGTTCCACGGCTATTTGATAGGTTCAGAGACACTTCTTGACAGAAGTCTTGGAAGCTTGGATACGGGCGTGGCTGTAAATCAACACACCTATTTAAAATCCACACCGCAGAGGTATGCATCCATGAGACAGCTGCTAGCGATCTGCTGAGCAGTCTCCCATGGAAACTATGCATACATACAACAACATGTCTGCCCGAGTGCCTTCTGGAGGCTTCTCCACAGGAGGCTCTGCTTGTCTGGTGTGACCTCTTGGTGCTGACAGGTCCTTGTCTTGGTGTGAATATTTGGCTGTTGGAAATAAGCAAGCTGTGCAGATGGTAGGTTAACTTTGAGGGCTGCATTTGGAGTGGGGTGAAGCTGGTTTTGTGGACTGCGGCAGCGGCACTGTAATTCTCACCGAATTTCTCGCTCTGTTTTCTACTCTGCTATTTCACTGGATGACATCATCTGAGAACTATCTGACCTTTCCCAAGATGCACAAAGCCTTTATCAGACCCCCCCCCTGGGGACAGAGGATGTAGAATTTGTATGCAACACTGTAACTGTGGAGCACAGTCTGGAAACTTCACACTCTCTTCTCAGAGATCCCCAGGTTTGTTCATCTGCCCTCCGCACTGAAACATCACACACAAAGGCTGGAAAGATGAGCCAGGATGAGCCACCTTGGTAACCCCAGCACCACCCCAAAACCCACATAAAGGTGCAAAGAGGGGACCCAGCACAAAGTTGCCCTTTGGCCTCCAGGAGCCCTCCATGCATGGCATGTGCATGCCTTCAACACACACACACACACACACACACACACACACACACACTCTCTCTCGCGTGCACAAGCACACGGCAGTAATAATTAGAAAAAAAATCACAAATGGTTGAATCACTAATTATTTTTATGAGACTGTCCATTCTTTCCCAGAAATACGTGGCTTGTGAAATCTGTTCTTTTGACATCTGGCTGCTCCCCTGCTTGAGTTTGGCACTGTGTTATTTTTGCATGCTTCTAGCCCTAGTTACATATTTTTAAATTATGAGTGTGTGCATATTTCTGTGTGATGGATGTGTGCATGAGAGTACAGGTTCCCTAGAGGAAGTGTTGGACTCCACGGAGCTGGACTTACAGACAGTTGTGAGCCACCTGACTTGAGAACTGGATTCCTCTGCAAGAGCAACAAGTGTTCTTAACCACTGCTCTATCTCCCCGGCCCCCAGGAAATATGGGGCAAATTTCCACAGGAGGTAGGCCAAAATCTGGGCAAATGTGATAGCGGAATGGAGTGCCCTGAGCAAATGTGATGGCGGGTTGGAGTGCCCTGGCATTACCCAGGCATCCTGGTAGGATGGAGTCCCTAGAGGCCTTCTATGCTCCAAGAAATGTGTTATTCAGGGACTGAGGACGAGTTAAGAATCCAGATGTCAGTAAGATGGACTGGGGAGACCGCTCAGTGGGTAAGTTGCTTGGCGGGAAAGCGTGAAGACCTGAGTTCAGAACTCTAGCACCTACAGAAAAATACGGGTGTGGCTAGGGCTAGTCAAGGAGAGGCAGGGAGGGCTCTGGAGGGCTGGCCTGCCAGTCCAGCCAGTCATCGGTACAGGTTCAGTGAGAGAAACTGTCCTCAAAGAACAAAGAAAGCAGCTGAGGAACATATCCAAGGTCAACCTCTAACCCCCATAGGCGTGTGTGTGTGTGTGTGTGTGTGTGTGTGTGTGTGTGTGTGAGAGAGAGAGAGAGAGAGAGAGAGAGCATAGACACACAAGCACACGCACATATACACATATACACAAACACTCACATACACACCTACGCATACACACAGGCACACATACACACATATACACATACACTCACATAACATACATGCATATATATACACATACACATATAAATACACACATATACACACATACATGCATACATACACAATGCACACATGTACAAACATGTACACACATGTACACATATATACACATTTACACATACACATGCATACACACATATATACATATACAGACATGCACACACATACATACACACATTTACACGTGCACGCACACATAACATATACATATATACACATATGCATGCACATACATACACACATACACATATACTTACACAAACACATGCACACACATACATACATACACACATATACTTACACAAACACATGCACACACATATATACACATATACTTACACAAACACATGCACATACATTACACACACACACACACACACACACACAAAACCATACATTATATAAGCAAAAAAAAAAAAAAACAGTACATGGGAGTAGGAATGCCAGTCACTGAGATCAAAAGAGAGTACCCAACTCTGGTGCCCACCTGAGGAGGGACAAATGCTTGCCCAAAGACAAGACATGGGGGCGGGGGGGGGGGGGCGGGGGGAGACCAGAGTTAAAGGACACCAGAGGAAAGGTCATGGTGACCAAGAGTGTGTACTTAGCTTGGTTCCAAGATCTTTTATGATTAAATCGTATCTCATCAAACCAGGTGAGCACCCCTAGGACTTCACTTTCCAGGCAATGAGACTGGATCCCAGAGAAGATCAGCAGCATCTTGTCTCCAAGTACCCATCTGGTGAGCAAGACTGAGCCCTACAAAATCTGCTTCTGTCATGTCCTGGGTCTTACTGCAGAGACCATGTCAGGAAGCAGGCAAGAGCCAGGAGGACATGGCAGTTGATCGTCCTTAGAGCAAGGTGGCGTGCCATAGGTCCCCAAGTACTTTATCACACAAAAGTCATGGTGGAATTGCTGTTCCACTTCAAACTAACCCCAGGCACTGCCTTCTTCCTAAACAACAGTGTAAATAATGAAGAGTTTTACCAGAGTGCTGCCAGCTGCAGACGGAGTAGATGAGCCTGGTGGGTCTGAAAGCCGGATTGGAGAGACACTTGACAGGTTATCTCTCAGCTTAAGAGCCTGGTTGATTGCTGTGCTGTGCTGTGATGGTGCTGTGTAGTGATATGCAAACCCTGTGGAGTTAGCAGAGCTGACTGGAATCTGATAGTCAGCTTCCAAAGCCAACAAGGACAGGTGAGCAGCCCCAGAACAGTGTTGCCACAATGACCAGGCCAGAGCTGGAGTGATCCAGCTCTAGACACCAAAAAGGACTAGATGCATACCTCAGAGAGCAAGGGCACGCTCCGAGGCTGACTGCAGAGAAACAATCTGACAGACAGATCGTGTCATCAGGAAAGACGACCTGGGAACAGCTATGCTCTGTGAGCTTCCCACCGCTGGAACAAAATAGCTGAGGTTATTAAGAAGGAAGAGGAGGGGGAGAAAATGGGGAAGGAGGAGGAGGAGGAACAAGAGGAGGAGGAGGAAGATGAGGAAGAGGAAGAGGAAGAAAAGAAAGGAGGAGGAGGAAGAGGAAGAAGAGGAAGAGGAAAAGAAAGGAAGAGGAAGAGGAAGAAGAAGAGGAGGAGGAAGAGGAGGAAGAGGAAGAAGAAAAGAAGGAAGGAGGAGGAGGTTGTATGGGCTCATGATTCTGGAGGTTGCAGTCCATAGATTGGCCTTGTTTCCTGGAGCCTGCAGTTAGGCAACAAGTCATAGCAGGAATGTGTGACAAAACAAAACCCTTAGACAAGAAGTTGTACAGAAAGAAAAAAAGAACCAACCTTCACTCTGTCACACTCCAAGGTACATTCCAATGACCTAAGGGCTTCCCAAGAAGCCCCACCTCCTCAAGGCTTGACAATGCCTAATAGCACTGAACAGAATAAATCCTTTAGCACATGGGCCATAGGGGAACATTCAGAAGTCAAACGACAGAACCACAGTGAGTGAGGGGGTGAGCAGGAGAGGAGCACAGGACATGCCTGTAATGCTGACAGGGATCAAGACCAACTGATGCTTTCACAGTGCAGGCTCAAACACAGGGCTTCCAAGCAGGACTGTGGCTCTGGAAGGAGCTGGTGGAGGACAAAGGGAAGCAGTCAAAACAAAGCAAAGGCTGAGCCTTCAACAGCAAGGAGCCTGCCGAGACTGAAGTGGAAAGTAACTGGGAAGAGACAAACGGGGCGAGGCTCCCGCGTGTGCTAACTGGAAAGAGGGTTTGTGGAGTGCTGGACCTGAGAAAGGGAGGCTTGGCTTATGGCGCCTTTAGGTCCCTCGGTGTAATCAGAGAATGTCATAGAGATCATTTCAGGGTGGAAGTTGGGCGACAGAAGGAAGGACCACACTGTAGCCTGTCTGGTCAGTTTCAAATGTCAACTGCCCTCAAATGAGGGGCTGTGGAGTCCAGCTTGGCTTGGGGCGCGGCTGGGAGGGGCCGTCTTGCGTTGGTTGATGGAGGAAGCTGGCGCCCATTGGGAGCATGGCCATTCCCTATGTCGGGAGTCTTGAACTTTCCAGGACAGGAAAAGGCCATGTAAGAAGCTAACGCAGGTAACGTGGACGAGCTAACCTCTCCCTGTTCTTCACTGTGAACAGGATGAAACCAGCCACTTCAAGCTCATGCCTCAATTTCCCCTCAATAACGAACCACAACCTGGAAATAAGCCAAATAAACGCCTCCTCCCTGTCCTGGGAAAGTGACAATCTCAGTTTGGTGGTTCTGTTGTCTTGTCAATCACAGCTGATTCTTCAACTCCAGCTGACCAGACACCACATATTTTTAATCAAAATAGCACACAGACAGCCCAAGTATGGTATGTGTTTCCCTCTGGAAATTCACAATGTGCAGCAGGAGCAGCAGGGCTGCCTCTATGTAAACACCAGGGGCCATGCAGCTGCAAAAGCATCTCCTGCAGGAGGACCTGATTGAGGACTGCCTGAGCGAGCAAGGATTGCTGGTGCAGACAATGCCAGCGGGACCAATGGGGGGGAGGGCGTGGCTGGAGGGTGTTACAGGAGCTTGCAGCAGTGCTCAGAAGAGCTGCTGTAGCATTCCTCACTGCTCCAGGAGTCTGTCATCAGCTCTGAGCCAACTCAGCCCCAACCCCCAAAGGCAGGTAGGTGGGGCAGAGAGCTGGGCACAGGCAACAACAACGGAGGCTCCCATTGTCTGCAGTGCCATCAATACTCTCTTCTTTCAAACACCCACAAAACATCCCATTGAGCTCTGGTTACTCAACAACTTTTCAGGCCTAAAGCTCAAATGCCACTATCATCTTCCTTAAAATATGTGGCCATATCTGTCTCATTAATTCCCCACCCCTGGTATCAATTTATGTCCTGGTTAGGTTCCTATTGCTGTGATAAAAACTAAACCTAAAGGCAACCTGTGGAAAAGGAGAGTGTATTTCACCCACAGCTCAAAGCAGTCCATGGTGGAGGACTTCCCTCCAAGGAGCACTACAGCTCCACATTGCAATCCATGGTGGAGGACTTCCCTCCAAGGAGCACTACAACTCCACAATGCAGTCCATGGTGGAGGACTTCCCTCCAAGGAGCACTACAGCTCCACATTGCAATCCATGGTAGAGGACTTCCCTCCAAGGAGCACTACAGCTCCACAATGCAATCCATGGTGGAGGACTTCCCTCCAAGGAGCACTACAGCTCCACAAAGCAGTCCATGGTGGAGGACTTCCCTCCAAAGAGCACTACAGCTCCACATTGCAATCCATGGTGGAGGACTTCCCTCCAAGGAGCACCACAGCTCCACAAAGCAGTCCATGGTGGAGGACTTCCCTCCAAGGAGCACTGCAGATCCACAATGCAGTCCATGGTGGAGGACTTCCCTCCAAGGAGCACTACAGCTCCACAAAGCAGTCCATGGTGGAGGACTTCCCTCCAAGGAGCACTGCAGATCCACAATGCAGTCCATGGTGGAGGACTTCCCTCCAAGGAGCACTACAGCTCCACAAAGCAGTCCATGGTGGAGGACTTCCCTCCAAAGAGCACTACAGCTCCACATTGCAATTCATGGTGGAGGACTTCCCTCCAAGGAGCACTACAGCTCCACAATGCAGTCCATGGTGGAGGACTTCCCTCCAAGGAGCACTACAGCTCCACAATGCAGTCCATGGTGGAGGACTTCCCTCCAAGGAGCACTACAGCTCCACAAAGCAGTCCATGGTGGAGGACTTCCCTCCAAAGAGCACTACAGCTCCACATTGCAATCCATGGTGGAGGACTTCCCTCCAAGGAGCACTACAGCTCCACAATGCAGTCCATGGTGGAGGACTTCCCTCCAAGGAGCACTACAACTCCACAATGTAGTCCATGGTGGAGGACTTTCGTCCAAGGAGCACAACTACTCTGGGCTTCCGTACCCTTCAGAACACAGAGAGCTTGACTTTTATCAGAGGCTCATCATTGCAGGACATTTGATCAAATTAAACAGAAAAGGGAAGTATTGCAGGATATTTGATCACACTGTGAACCCTGAAATTGTGTTATCTCCTGAAAATACCCTATTTCTAGTTGTGGCTCAGCCCTTAGCACACACCTTTAATCCCAAACAATGAAGGAAAAGTTAGTCTGTAGAAGGAAGCAGCCATGTTTGAAAGTGATGTCTCATTGACTGGCAGACAAAGTAAGGAATCGAAGACTTGACAGAATAGGATACGCCCAACTGCCATGAGAAGAGAGAGGAAAGGGAAGCTACACACTCAAGAAGAGTAACAGAAATATCAGAAAAGTACTCGACACCAACTCTCAGAGGGCGTGAGGGAATAAACCAAGGCCAGCAGCCTTCCGAGGGAGCAGAATGTTCCTGAACACAGCCAGAAATGGAAGTGCCCATGTTCCTCTGCTCAGCACTGGGGAAAACACCGCTCAAGGGTTCTTATCTCCCGACTCTTAAAACCAGGGAGGTACCCAGGATGCTAAAGGGTGAGGGGCATCCAAGCCCGTGAGTGCCTCCAAGGACACAGCAGTCCTCAGAACCGAGAGCATCACAGTCACGCCAACGCCACGGAGACGCTCTGCCGTTCAGCTCTCGCCAGGTTCTATCTGTCACACAGGAGCTTCACTGCCCATCGATGGAGGAGTGGATGGAGAGAAGGGGTGTGTGCACAGAGTGAGATCACCCAGGCTCCAGAGGACAGTGACAGCATGGTTCCTCTCGTGTGCATGGATGGGTCCACGTGTGTAATATATGCCTCAGGCAGGGAGGAAACAAGGACTGACCAAGCAGATGAGAAAAAGTTTCTGGGAAGTGTGTGGACAGGATAACTGAATGCGAAATAAGAACACAGGTGTTGTGGATAGCCCTGGGCTTATATTTTGATGCTAATTCCACTCCTCAGAGGGGCTGCAGATGAGGAGGTGCCTTGTGAACCTTCTCCCCACCTTAACTTTTCAAATAAAGGCTTGAGTCAATGATTGGGCAGGAGAAAGTGGGGCTGAGGGTCTAGGGGAGGAGCCAGGGGGTAAATGGGAGGAGAGGAGCTACAGAGGATCAAAGGAGAGGCTGCAGAGAAGCTCCTGGCAAGTTATATGGGATAATATAGATGGAAATAGAGTAGTGTAGTGGGAAATCTGCCCAATCTAGGATTGGAGCTTGTTTTGTTAACTGATTGAGTTGAGATTTCTTTTACTGGGGAATTGGGTTGGAAACAAAGTAGCAACAGACAGGAAAGACTATGGAAGCACATAGACAGGAGGAGGTGATTTACCAGCAGAACCAAGTATGAAAATGCATAAGGAAAACCCACTGCTTAGTGAGATAATCCAAAGACATTAATAATAACTTTATAAGAAAATAAATGAATATTACTAATGCATGTATGGGAAGAAAATAAATAAAATATTAACAATAACTTTTATAAGAAGAAAATAAAGTAAATTTTTAAAATTATTGGATTTTAGTGGGTGTTACTACAGACAAATGTCAGTGACAGAGAAAAGAAAGGACTCATGTAGCCAAGCCCAATACTTCAAGCATATGGCGGGCTGAGAACGTCTGCGTCTTTGACAATGATGGGGATCATCATGAAAGTATAGCCCACTCTCAGGGAATAACATCGACAGGCGTTCATGCTGGGATAAACAGATGCCAAGCCTACTATACACACGCAGTCTAGCAGCTCATTGAGGAGATGCTGAACAAGGCTGGAGATCGGCTGAGGGCAGGGGTTGGACTAGCATATGCTAGACAGGAGATTCAGCATGATCAAAAGAAACTGAACTAATCAACACCATTATGATTGAAAGGTTAAGAAATCCACAAAGCAATGACAAAAAACATAGTTCAAACCAGAGGATGGATGGATGGATATATACACACACTTACATTTGTGTTCTATGTGGGGACCCCTGGGCTTTTAGAGCTTGTCACTCTATATCTTTCACTAAGTGATTTCTGTCAATATTTTTCAAAAATTTTCTGCATTAATTTTTCCCATTTTGAGGACTCTATTTCCTTATATATTAGACATTTGATATTATCTCACAGGTCTGGTAAAGTTTTTCCAAATGCTTTTTTTTTCTTCTTTCTTTAGTTTGTATAATTCTATTGATTTCTATTCAAGTTAAGCATCATTCCTCTTTTGCCACTGGTTTTTAATTCTTTCCTGAAATTTCACATTGGATATATACATACACACACATGTGTATACATCTATCTATCTATCTATCTATCTATCTATCTATCTATGTGTACAAATATGTGTGTGTGTGTGGTATGTATAGTGTGTGTATGTGTGTGTAGTGAATATATGTGCATCTGTAGTATGTACACGTATATGTGTGTCCATGTGGATGTGTATATACTTGCATGTGCCTGTGTCCATGTATGTGTATGTGTGTATAGTGTGTGTTTGTGTGTTATGTGTGTGTAGTATGTGTGTGTGCATGTGTGTAGTGTGTCCATGTGTGTCCATGTGGATGTATGCATGCATGTGTATACCTGTGTCCGTATGTGTGTGTGTGTGTGTGTGTGAGAGAGAGAGAGAGAGTGTGTATGTATTAAAGGGATACCTTTAAGCTTATAGGAAGTAACACCAGATGGAAACACCAATCCTCAGGAAGAAAATGACTACCAGGAAAAACAAAAACTACATGGAAGCAATGGCTTGTGCCTAACATAACCCACAAGTCCCTCAGCTTAAAAAGGAGACAGTGAGCTACATACAAGCATCCATTGCTCTCTGCTTCTGGTTGTGGGTGCCACGTGACTGATGCTTCAAGCCCCTGCTGCTTTGACTGCTCTGCCATGATGGATCGCACCCGGAAGTGAGAGCCCTTTCCCCCTTATGTCGCTTTTGTCAAGAGCCATGGGAAAAGGGGATGGCAAGGAGGACTGAGGGTGCTTGGGTGTGGGTTCCAGCAGTCCAACACCTGGGGATAGCCCTCACCAGGCAGAGTGAGCACAATGGGAGGGAGGGGTCAGTGAGGGTGTGTGGGTGTGGGTTCCAGCAGTCTGACACCTGGGGATAGCCCTCACCAGGCAGGGTGAGCACAGTGGGAGGGAGGGGTCAGTGAGGGTGCGTGGGTGTGGGTTCCAGCAGTCCGACACCTGGGGATAGCCCTCACCAGGCAGGGTGAGCACAATGGGAGGGAGAGGTCAGTGAGGGTGTGTGGGTGTGGGTTCCAGCAGTCCGACACCTGGGGCTGGCACTACCATGCAGGGTGAGCACAGCAGAGGGTGTCAGGGAAGGATGCTTAGACTTGAATCTTTCTCCATTACCATTAGCTATAGAAGAATTTCCCTTAATTATCTGATTGGCTAATAAAGATGACAAATAGCCAATCAATGGGCAAAAATGAGGGGACAGGTTTTCCAGGCAAGACAGGAAGAGGAGGGGAGGAGGAGTTGCAGGAGATGGCAAATGGAGGAGAGAGGGAGAGATGTTGGAAGGAAGATGGAGCAGAGGCGCATGGCCTGGAGACACTGCAAGTAGCAGGGATTTCACGGCTGGGGAAGAACGTGGTGTGGAGGCGCGTCTGCCGAATACAGGTGTGCGGTTTATAAATATACAGCTGAATGGGCTTAGTGTGGCTGGAGATTTATCACAACAATTAATAACTGAAGGAGCGAAAGGGTTTGCAGCCCCATAGGAAGAACAACAGTATCAACCAATCAGACCCCATTCTCCAAGCTCACAGGGACTAAACCACCAACCAAAGAGTATAAATGGGCTGGTTTATGGCTCCTGCCACAAATGTAGCAGAGGATGGCCTTATCTGGCATCAGTGGGAGGAGAGGCCCTTGGTCCTGTAGAAGCTTGTTGCCCTAGCATAGGAGGTTGCTAGAAGGGGTAAAGTAGGAGTGGGAGCACCCTCTTAGAGGCAAAAAGGAGGGGAGATGGGATGGGGTTTGCACAAGGAAGACCAGGAAGGGGGACAACATGTGAAATGTAAATAAATAAAATAACCTATTAATAACAAAAACCCAAACAAACAAAAAAACAAGAAACAACTACACATCCATCATAATGTGACTAGTTTCCCTCCAGACTCAGTATTCTTTCAGCAGGTAAGACAACCTGCCAAAGGCTTTGTTCCTATCTGTCAGCACCACAAATAGGTAGTTGGACGCATACGGTGCCAACTTCATCAATGGGATGAGCAGTTGGTGAGTTAACAGCTGGGTAGGTGTACCGGCTGGTTTTGTGTGTCAACTTGACACAGGCTGTAGTTACCACAGAGAAAGGAGCTTCAGTTGAGGAAATGCCTCCATGAGATCCAGCTGTAAGGCATTTTCTCAGTTGGTGATCAAGAGGGGAGGGACCATTGTGGGTGGTGCCATCCCTGGGCTGGTAGTCTTGGGTTCTATAAGAGAGCAGGCTGAGCAAGCCAGGGGAAGCAAGCCAGTAAGTAACATCCCTCCATGGCCTCTGCATCAGCTCTGGCTTCCTGACCTGCTTGAGTTCCAGTCCTGACTTCCTTTGGTGATGAACAGCAATGTGGAAGTATAAGCTCAATAAACCCTTTCCTCCCCAACTTGTTTCCTGGTCATGATGTTTGTGCAGGAATAGAAACCCTGACTAAGACAGTGGGCTTAGGGGTGGGGCCCAGGCAGAGGAGGGAGGTCTATTCAGGTGTCTCTGAAGGGTGTTTTCCCAGCTCTTCCTCTTCTCTCTGCTTCCTTCCTGTAAGACATTGCTCCGCCACTTTCTTACCGCCATGGTGGTGTTCTGTACTGCAGGCTTATACCCCGGAGCTGGTGGAGCTGCAAACTCCCGGACCTGTGGCCCCAGACAGGTATTTCCTCCGCTGATTCCTCAGGTAGTCTGTCCCCGTCACAGCACTGCAGTGTTGGGAAAGTCCTTCTGGCTTTCCAAGATTAGCTTTGCTGTGTGTTACCATGGAATCTCCTCATTTGAATGGAGAGTTAGCTGAGTTTCTGTACGTCCTCTCTGCTGCTGTACGGTGAGTGTGGGAGTCAGAACGGCCTGCGTTGCTTTCATCAGCAAACTTACAGAGCTTTAGTATTAAGTATAGGGATTTAGGCACATGATACAGCTTTGCGTTGTTGAGAGACATATGTTGATACACAAGAAGATTCTTAAAATCCTCTCTAGCTGGACCTTATGTGCAGTGAGTAATCTTTTGTTGTGAGGCAGGGGTCTCACTGTGAGTGTCAGGCCAGCTTCTCAGGGAGGTGCCCCACCTTCACCTCTAGAGATACAGGTGTGCACCACCTGGCAGGGGACGGCTCTAAGGGTCAGGGTCTGGATGTCCATTACTCAGCCCGGCAGGTGAGATGCTGCTTTCAAGAGCATTGCAAATGTGGAGCCTCAAAACTGGCCCAGGCTAGGGTCCCCACTTCAATCATCAGTTACCAGTGTGGCACTGACTCCTAAGTCCCATGTACAGTGATAAAGCAGATAATGTACACGAATCTGTTTACTTGTCCAGGATGATGTCCTGAGCGAAGTAGAGGATTATGAACCACCATTTTGTTCCAACGTTCCTGGGAGGGGTCACCAAGGGTACCATTGAGTTTGAACATTCTGGAAAGATGACCCATGGGTTGGGAGTGCTCTAGATTAGATGTTTAATGAGCTCTAAGCCCCCTCCCTTCAAACTGCTTCTTCTCTCCGAGTGGTCCCACTTAGGGGCCCTAACCATCTGTGATGGTTAATAAACGGTTGCAATATTCTCTGAAAGTGTAAAGGGGGACACGCCCAGAGCCAGGGAAGTCCCTCTTAAAGGGCTCAGTCTCTGTTTTCCAGATTGATCTAATGTCCCCCGCCCCTTCTTCAGCGTCAGTGAAAAATACACTTTCCTTTGCCTGGAGAACCTGTAACCACACCCCCACTGTATTTCTTGTCTCACCCCAACCCAGAAACTCCACTCCTATGGGGATGGGCTTGAATGGTTTAGGTTTTGTTATGTGAGGTCTTGCAGAATTTGTGTCTGTCTCTGAGCACTTTGGAATTCATCTATACTGCTGTTGTCAGCAGAAATCTTGCGTTTTTATGGTATCTCTCTGGGTGGACCCATTTGGCTTATCTTTACATCTACTGACAGACATTCTGGCTGCTTACAGATCAGGAATGTTTTGGGTACAGCTCCTGTGGTCCTGTGGACAGTGATGCGGGTATTTCAAGAGACAGCAGTTTCCATCGACTGCACAGTGTGCAAAGGATGGCCCAGCTGGATTTCCTGGTAGATGGAAGAGCGATTGTTTGATATTTTAAAAGAGAACTGAGTGGCTATTCTGCCTCATATAAGCATCAAGAGGATATGTGGGTTTCTTTTTCTCGAAGACTCACTGACATTAGTGTAGGTGTTCTTGGGGGGCAGAAGAGGGTGTCAAATATGCAAGAGATGGAATCGCAGGCTATCATATAATTTTCAGATTCTATTTTCCAGATCCTTAAAAATATAGTTGAATTTTTATAACAATCTAATTGAAGTTTTGCTATATAGTTGAGCATGTCCTTATAAAATTGAGTTAGCAGTTCAAATAATTTTCTCTAAGGATTTAGCACTAATAATTTAACTTTTCAAACTTATTAGAATCATTATACCGAGGTTAAGTGTAGAAGTCTTGAGGTTGTTAGATATGCTGCCTACCCCTCATCTTTTATGCAGCTATTTATGTGTTTATGTGTGTAGCAAACACTCTTATCCATTCCATAAGGAGCTTTAGGTTATGTTCTGAGAAAGTTAGGCATAAGCCATTGCTTCCATGTAGTTCTTGTTTTTCCTGGTAGTCATTTTCTTCCTGAGGATTGGTGTTTCCATCTGGTGTTACTTCCTATAAGCCTAAAGGTATCCCTTTAACACCAACATGCAAACACATGCACACACCACACACACACACATGCATGTACATGCACACACATGCAACCTGCAAGGGCACACACACTACACACATGCATAGGCCAACTTGAGGCTGCATCAACAAAAACCCTCACAGGCCTGCACAGAGCAGCTGTGCCTTCAGGGTTGTCCTAGGTGACTGCAGATCCTGTCCAGTTACTGAGCAGCAGAACCATCGCCCTCAGCCTGCAGTATTCTGCCACACTTTGTTGAGGGCTCTAGCACTGACGGAGTATCACCATGTGCCGGGGTGACCCAAGTAGCCAGTTCTTTGTTTGCTCCGCTGAGACTACGTCATCCTTTCCCAGGGCATCGGCAGGATTGAGGTGACCGTATTCAGCGAGAATACTGACTCTCCTGTCCTTACCATCACCCTCTCTACTCCACCGGCGGGGTCAGTCTGTGCTTTTCATTATGGTTTCATTTGAGAGCGTTCACGTGATGAGAAAAGGACACTCTGACCGTCTGTGGATTCGAGGAACCATCGCCCTTCCAGCCTTTATCAGGGAACTGGGAGGCTAGTCGAGATCCCTGGGATTAAAGGAGTTTATTCAGACTAAACTGCGGTAACTGCAGATGAGATTTAAGGCTGTCTTACGACTCGCCGCCGGCAAGCTAGCCAAGCGTTTCCATCCACTTAAGAGAGAAAGCAGACCATTACCCTTCCTAAGGACTCCTGACTCCAGACGATAAGGAACTGGGGGGATGGGAACAAACAGCTGGGAAAATGGTCTCAGGAGAGCCAAATGACGCATTAACCATGTCCCGTTACAGTAGGCTAGCGCCGCACGCGCGGAGGCGACTTCCTGAGAGGAAGAGGTCTGATGATGAAAACAGATTAACAGTAAGGCTGAGACACACTGGAAGGACTGGAAAGGTGAACCCTAGAATCTGTGCCGAAGCAGGAGACTGGACAGATTGACCCGTCGGAGGCCTCGCATAGCTACGGAACTGCCTCTGCCAGTTTTTAATTCTTTAGGACTTTGTGGGTTCCATGTGGAAGACAGAGAGACTGGTCCAAGCCAGGCACTGGCCCAAGCCCACTTCCCAGCTGAGAACAGTGTGACTTAACACAGCCCAGCAGCAGCTTCCTGGATGTCCCATTAACCCTGACCAAACAGCGTGTGGTGAGCCGAATGGCCGCGAATGAGAAACAGCTGGATTTAATTTCCCTTGAAATTAAAGATGGGTGAACCCTGCCACAGTTTGGAATTGCTGAATGTCTGTCTCAAACTCTTTTTTTTTCCAAGTGCTTTTGGTTCAGAAAAACCAAAACCAAACTTTTTTTTTTTTTTTATTAACAAAGCATGCTACCCTTGTTTGGAAAGAAATCCGTATATTTTAAAGGAAATTTGATCTACATTGTTAACTTCTTTACACTTCATTTATCGAAATACATAATGAAATTTCCAAGAAATCTGAGAAATGTTTTATCTTTTTTAAAAAGCAAACAAGCAAACTGGTTTTATTTAGGAAGGGCACAAGTGGAGAATTTTGAAAAATTGTTATCCTGGAGAAGGTGAGTTCAGGTAGAAAGGAAGGTCATGCTTTTAGAGCATTCTGTGTCCTAGAACTGCACACATCTGTGTGAATATACTCAGTCTCTCGCAGGGCTAGGGATGAGCTCTGCTGGTGGACTGCTTGCCTCTCTTCAATGCTCCAAGCCCTGGGTTTGATCCCTGTACTTCATAAACTGGGCTCGGTGGTGCACACCTATGAGCACATCAATCAGGCAGGGGCTGGAAAATCAGAAGTTCAAGGTTATCCTTCACTATATAGCAAGTTCGAGGTCAGCCTGGGCTTATTTGGGACACAGTCTCAATGAAAACCATCTCGGGAGACGAGGGGGAGATGAGCGAGTTCATTACAGACGGGCTCAGGCAGAGGTGGGAAGCTGGGCTGCTTACCCCTGTGCTTTCTCATCTCTGGTCACCAGACGATGTGTCCCTGGTGTTGACCGATGAGAGTGGAGTGGAGCTGCAGCCCCTCCCATCTACCACCAGCCTGCATAATAATGACAGCATGGCCATCAACTCTCATCTCTCCAGAACACAGAGTGAAGGAGTTGTCCACAGGAGGTTAGGATGAGTCAAAGGGCAGAAAGACTGCAGAAATCTGCATCAGGAGGTGGGGGGAAGAGGGTGGTGTTTCAGAGAACGGCCTGAGCCGTGTGTCCTCCTTGTCTTGGGTCTCTCTTGCTGTGATGAACACCATGATCCAAAGCAGGAAAGAGTCCCTTAGGATTACCCCTCCACGTCAGTCTATCATGAAGGGAAGTCAGGGTAGGCACCTGGAGCAGGTCCTGATGCAGAGGCCGTGGAGGGATGCGGCTCACTGGCTTGTTCAATTTAATTTCTTATACAGCCCAAGCCTACCTGCCTAGGGGCGTCACCACCCACAGTGAGCTGGGCTGCCCTACATCAATCAATAATGTACCCCACAGATTGTTAGAGGAGGCATTTTCTCACTTGAGACTCCTCTTCCCAGATAACTCCAGTTGACAGAAAACTACCCAGGACTGTCCTGAAGAGCTGTTCTTACAAAAGCTTCCACGGACCAAGGTGGAAGGAGAGGGAACCAATCATCCACCATTTGGAACGCAACCTCCCTGCAGGTTAGAAGCACAATGGTTGTTGAGTAATTCACACTCTTCCGCGCACCTCAGCCTTGGCTGACAATAGAGTGGTGAATACTGTACAGCAGGAATGACGACAGACATGTCACCTGTCTGTGGTATCAGTTCAAGTTTGCCTCAGCTTCCCAGGAGGCATCCTGTGGGAAATGTGGAATGGTGAGTGTCCACAGGGAACAACAATCACTGATAAAACCCAGAGATCAATTTGTAAGTATTGATATACCTTCTGTACTGGCTGGTTTTGTATATCAACTTGACACAAGCTGGAGTTATCACAGAGAAGAGAACTTCAGAAAAGAAAATGAGATCTAGCTGTAAGGCATTTTCTCAGTTGGTGATCAAGAGGGGAGGGGCCATTGTGGGTGGTACCATTCCTGGGCTGATAGTCTTGAGTTCTATAAGAAAGCAAGCTGAGCAAGCCAGCGGAAGCAAGCCAGTAAGAAAATATCTCCATGGCCTCTGCATCAGCTCCTGCTTCCTGACTGCTTGAGTTCCAGGCCTGACTTCCTTTGGTGATGAACAGCAATGTGGAAGTGTAAGCTTAATAAACCCTTTCCTCCCTAACTTGTTTCCTGGTCATGATGTTTGTGCAGGAATAGAAACCCTGACTAAGACACCGTCTATTTGTACCAAAGGTTGATGTGGGAAGAACCAACATGGACTACACATCTCTTTGACTGTATATGTATTCTAGATTTGAAATTTTAAAAAAAACAGGGTCTATCTTCAAGATAGACAGGTGTAATAGTGACACAAACGTTATGGGAACAGCCAACCATCTTCTGTTTGGACTTAAGGCTCATTCTGTGGAACATATAGCTGACACAGATGGAACCCATACGTGACACAGCTAAAGTGGGTAAGAACCAGAGATTAGATGGAGCATGGGCCTAGTGTGAAACCTAATACCATCACTCTGCTGAGGGATTAGAATAAAATAATTTCCAATGACATACTACTATACTCAGACCAGCGCCTCCGTTGGCCCTCAGAGAAGCTCCTCCTTGCAGGAAACAAAGAAAACTAAGGAAACTAAGACAGAGACCCACAACTGGATAATGTGCAGAGGGTGAGAGACTTTGGAGCAGCCAACCCTAAATGAGATATGTCATCAAAGCCCTCCCCCGAGGCTCAGGGATCCGTGCAGAAAGGAGACAGAAAGATTCTAAGAGCTAGAGTGAGGGAGGACTCTGAGGAAACAGTGTCTTCCAGACACAGCAGGCCTGATGCACATATGAGCTCAGAGACCATGCGCCACACACACATCTGAGCGTGTTCAAGCCAGATGGGACCCTAGCACTGACTGCGGAGGTGAGCATGGACCCCCAGCCCTTACCAAGAAGCTATCTGCAAGTGTTGCCCAGCAGCAAAGGACAGGTCGGCGTCTCTAATGGGGTCTCACTGTGTGTATGAGCCACACTTCAGGGCAGGCCAGAACTCTATGGTATTTTTGTAACTTTTTTATCTCTATTTACTTTGTTTGGTCATTTTTTTTTCTTGTTGGCCTTATGCTTTCTTATTTTGATTTCCATATTTCCATTTTTGTGTGTTTGGGGGCGGTTCTTGGTCTTTGTTTTTTTGTTTTGTTTTGTTTTTGTTTTGTTTTTAAAGAGAAAGAGCAATTTAGGCGAGAGGAACTGAAGGAGGAGAGAACACCATCAAATGAATTGTATGAAAAATGCTTTCAAAAAAATACTAAAATGGGACCATGTCACACTAACCAAATGTAACACTAGGGTTATCAACTCTGCAGTTTCCCAACATTCTTTGGACTCCCCTCCATTTCCCAGCAGCTTCTTTTGTAGCTATGAAGCAGCCACGCAGAGTTTTATAATTAGCACACACATACATGTATACATACATGCACACATACACACATACACACATACACAGACACATAGATGTATAGACATCTACACATACATGTATAGACACATACACACACACACACACACACACACACACACACACACACACCACTAATGGCAATATCCACAACTGGCCATTTCTAGCCATGCATATCCATAGTAACAAGAGGCCATGTAGACCTTGTAGACCTTGGTTTTCACAATAGGCTGTGATTAGCTTACAAGTGGCTGAATCCCACTACTCAGAAATTAGCACGACCAGCATCTGTTCCATTTGTTAAAGAGGGTTTTTGCTTGGCAGGGGACCCGATCATTGGGAGCACAATGGGGACATGGTCTTGTGGACAAGCCATTAGAGGCCCATCCCACCTTCATCAGACAGAGAAGCCACCAAGCCTTGATGGCAAGCCCTATGCCACATGCAGGGGCTGTCTCACCATCACCACAGCCTTGACAGAGTCCCCATGACAGACTCACCTCCATGAAGCTCCACGTCCTTACACTGTTGTTACATGGATAGTTCATAGGGCTGGAGATCTGGCTCAGTGGTTAAGAGCAATTTCTGCTCTTGCAGAGAACCCAGGTTTGGTTCCCAGTACCTACATGGTGGCTCACAACCATCTGTAAATCAAGGTCCAGGGGGATCCAATACCCTCTCCTGGTCTCTATGAGCATTGCACAGACAGACAGACAGACATAGATATAAAGCAGGCAAAGACTGATACATGCCACGTGAATTTTGCAGGAGGCCAGGATGGAAGCCAAAGCAGGTCTTCCTCTGCCTGCTCCCTCCACGCCTCCTGATTCCCATGCCCCACTTGGTGGAGGTGTAACAAAAGGATGCTCCAGCCTCTCTGTAATTAGTGATCTTCTGACACACTCCAGACTGTGACAGGTGGAACTCTCTGCCTGAGGGAGACTTGGAGAAACTGCCTCTCAAGGACAGAAGGGCAGGGAAAATGCCAGATGCCACTGTGGCTCCTTGGAAGCGTGTCTTTCCCTCACCACTGTGCCCCTTGAGCTCATATCCTGAGACTTCCCTCTTGGAGGCCTCCCCTCAAACCTCCCCGGTCCAGCAATCACGCCAGGCACCTGTGCAGCCCAGGGGCTGAAGGGCACAGGCGGTCATCCACAGAGCCTGTGCTCCTCCTTCGTTCTTCTGCCTGTATTGAATTCCTGGTGCTGGGTAGAGCTGTCATGTTCTCAGCTGTAAACCATGATCTGTCCTTCAACGCTCACTTCCGATGCTCTGGCTTGGTGTAGTAATTTTTAATACCAACCTGGGGTTTGCACCCCGCCTTTATCATTTAGTTCCTGGATAAAAGTTACACACAAGCTTCGTATTTACAATAAGCCTTAAGCAGCACAAGAGCTGGGAAGAATCTAATACCCTCCGTGTTATTAGAATCTACTTTCCTATCCATAACCCCAAACTATTACTTACTACTTACTATGTTTCATGTGGGCTGCTCTGAACTCCACGTGGCCAGCCCTCAGGGCCATGTTTTTATGATTCACCTAACCCATGGCAGCTTCTCCTCCTCCACCTCCTCCACCTCCTCCACCTTCTTCTTCTTCTTCTTCTTCTTCTTCTTCTTCTTCTTCTTCTTCTTCTTCTTCTTCT
Organism: Apodemus agrarius; assembly: GCA_964023405.1. Lineage (NCBI taxonomy): Eukaryota > Metazoa > Chordata > Mammalia > Rodentia > Muridae > Apodemus > Apodemus agrarius. The sequence goes on along the minus strand of OZ030018.1, from coordinate 2,859,749 downwards.
TCTTCTTCTCCTTCTCCTTCTCCTCCTCCTCCTCCTCCTCCTCCCTCTTCTTCCTCCTCCTCCTCCTCCTCCTTCATCCTCCTCCCTCCTCCTCCTTCTTGTGGTTCTCCACCAATCCCAAGCCCAGGAAACCTAAACCTTACCTATGTCTCTTCTGCCCAGCCACTGGCTATTTGCATCTTTACTTACCAATCAGAAAGAACTTGGGGGCAAGGTCTACACGTGGACCCTTGCATCTCTGGGACTATCAGGTCCTGGGAGCCTGCACTTAGCTTTACAACAGAAAACAGAGACAAGACCTCAATGCTGGCCACCCTACTAAGAGACACATTAAAGGAACTCTGTTCACCCATATTCTTTTAATTAATGTTCATGACTTCTATCACTGTTCATGAAGGGTGAACTCTACGTTATAGTCAGGCGTGGAGACTTGGTATGGGTAGTTGGGATGTGACCCAAGACTCCACAGCTAGGAGGGAGGTGGGCCAGACACCAGCCTCTTCTTACTCCCTTTTACACCTCAGTCAAATCCTGAGCCTTGGGCAAGTTCTCCATTTACAGGCAAAGAAGCCTTGGTAATAGTGGGTCTGGTTAAAATAGACCAGGCCACCGAGTCTCATGGTCTGGCTCGCCCTGGCTGATATCAGCCTGCTTGAGTCACCCCATTCCCACAGTCCTGAGATCTAAACTGCACTCGGTGAGCAGCCCATCTACAGAGCCTCTGGTGTTAGGAGATACCTACCTATGCACATGTTCCATGTTCCTTCTATAGCTGTCTTTCTGCTTGTAAGGAGGGGGGATTGAAATGACATATTTGGTGTTAAGTTTAGCACAGGACCTGAGGACTCCATTAGACACAGGGACACTGGCAACCACGTTGAAGGTCCAACTCATGTTCCCACCCTTGCAGCATGCTGGAAGATGCCAGAGACAGAGCAGCAGGCACAGGTGAGCCTGCGACACGTCTAATCCGCAGTGTATAGTTGGCCTGGACTGCCCCATAGCAGAAACTGCTAGAGACCCTCAAGAGTCCCAGTGAGCCACAGGGTCTGTGAACTTCTGTGCTGCATTTGAGGGTGAAATTTGCACTCAGCCTGTCTATCTGAAACCCAGCCACATTGGTGAAAAGACTCAGTGAGCTCTGGACTATTGAGAGCAGGCCACAGATCTCAAAGTCCATTACGCTCTGTAAGGCAAAGCTTCTTAGAATGTTCTACTGAGTTCTCTCTGCAGAGGAAGTCAGAAGGCCAGGGTCAGGAGCAATAGCCCAAGGCAACCCTGTAATGACCGTGGGGTGTCTTTGAAGTTTCATACTGATCTGAATAATTCATGAGAGTCTTACATCCCACTCTGTAGTTTGTTTGTTTTATATTAAATGTAAAAATTAATGATTGCCTGAATCCCCAGGAACTATTGATGACCCAGGAAGGCGTGTCCACACCTCTCCTGTGGCTGGGTGCCCTTGGGTGGGAACTGAGTGTCCAGGGAATCAAAATGATCCGTGAGAGAGACAGATTAATATCCTGACTTCAGAGACAACCTCTAGCTCACAGTTGGGAAGACTGCATGCCTGAGCTCAGGTGACAAGATCGTAAGGGAAACCCTACACAGGGGGCTGAGTCTCTAAGGGCCACTTACACAGAAGCCTGAGAACCATTCTACAGAAAAAGAGGAAAGGGGGAGCAGGAGAGAAAAGGGGGTCGAGCACGTGGGATCTGGCATTTGGAGACTGTCCACAGGTCTATCTTAGGGAGATCATCCTCACTGAAGGAACACCTGACGGCTTCTCAGAGTTGCAGTGTCCACTGGGGCTACAGAAGCCAGAACCCTACCCCAACCTCTAAGAACAAAGATGTTCTCACTGATACACTTTGCTCTAAGGACCTCTGGGACAGCACGTATTGCTTAAATAAAAATATATTTGGTCAACATTTAAAAATTGAGGGAGTCTCCATCAGTGTCACTTCAGAAAGCCCTGGCAGCTCTGGCTGAAGTCTCTGTGGCTCCAGCGGGATCAGCTCAGAAGTGGCAGCTTCCCACCCTCTCCCTTGGTACCTGGCCTTCCTCCGTTTAGAACATACACTGCCCCGTAGATAGCACAGAAGAGACATGGAGGTCTAGAACTGCCGAGCACCTCCTGAGTACGCTAGGGTCCAATTCTTGGGCTAGAACATAAAGGCATTGATGTGGACTAGAGAGTGAGTCCCACTCCCTCCATGGGTAGCTCTGCACCCCAGATGAGACCCTGAAACACAGATCCAAGCGATGGTGAGGGCATTCCTACGGCCACCGCCACCAGCGCCAGAGGCTGGGCCTCAGCATCAGGCCTGTGTCTTCCTACCAGCGTGGAAGGCAGAAGGCTGAGGTCAAGAGGTTTCAGGCCGCGTTCTCCCAGGGCCTCTCATCCTGGTGTGCAGATGACATCTCCCCAGCATCTCCATATCACCCCCCTTCACCACCCCCGTCTCTCTGCCTCTGTCTTCCTAAACTTTATTTTCTCACAAGTACAAAAGTCATATGGGACTAGAGTTCATCCTAAAAGCTTCATGTCAGAATTACCCTGTCTCCAAACATCATTAGAAGGTGGAGGTCTGTGTGTGAGGTAGATCTTTAACACAAGAATCCTGAGAGAGATGAGGACATGCTCTGGCCCATAACAGAGAGGAACTTTCAGGGAATAAAAGCAGTGGTCGAACAGGACATTGAACTAAATTTAAGTGAAGAAAAGCCACATTTCTCTTTAATCCACACCTCAGTGCCATGTACATCCTGCAGCCCCTGCAAACCCTATTTGGCAGAGGCACAGAGATTTTGGTTCTTGTTTTTGTTTGTTTTTGCGTGTGAATGTGGACAGTGTGTATATATGTATGCACTTGTGTTCTCAGATGCACTGACATGTGTATATGGGTGTGAGCATCCATTTGTGTTCATGTTCTTGTGGAAACCCAAGGTTGGGTCCTTCCCCGGTGGCTCTCCACTTGTCAATAGAGGGCCAATCACTTGAGTTTGGAGCCCACTAATCTAGCTATCCTACCTAGCCACTTTTCCCCAAGATCTCCTGCCTGACTCCTGAGTGCTGGAACTGCAGGTGGCTTCCATAAACGCCTGGCTTCTAGGTAGCTTCTAGGGAACAAGTTTCCGTCTTCGTGTTTCCGTGGTAATCGCTTGATGTGCCGAGCGAACTCCCCAGCTGGCAGTGGTCAGCGTTGAGAGTGGGCAGTCCCTCCCACAGTGGCCTCAGCTTTGCTATGTTGATGTAGAACATGGCTCAGGCTGCTCGCTCGCTCTTCATACAAGTCAGGACTGGGTTCCACATCCACTGACAGTATGTCGGGAGACACTCCTGGAGGAAGGTGAAAGGGCATGGCCTGCCCAGATAAGATGGCAAGATGTTTGGTCAAAGCCCAAGTACATCCTCTAGGCTTCTGACACCTCTGCCCACTAGTCATTCCTACCCAAGCTGTTCTCCACACTCTCTAGCTTCAAAGAAGGGGTGCTATGGATGGATTTGTTTGTTTTTCTAGAACTTAGTGGTATTTCAGTCAGAGTTCCCCAGACACAACAAATGATATATGTTCCAAGGACCACTGAGTCTGATCCACAGTGTAGGCCAGGAGGTCTTACCAGTTGATGTTTCTATCCTGACTCTCAGAGCAGAGCCTCTTCCCCTTCAGAGATCCTCAGTCTGTTCTCTCAGGTTTCAGCTTATTGGGTGAGTCTTATGGTTAAAATATGAAACACCCCACACCAGTTTAGAATTCAGTTTCCAGCTATTGGTTCTGCTTGGGTTGGCTTTACCTCTAAGAAAAATACCTTATGTAGCATCAAAACTCATCTAGAGACATGTGGGTGGGGCCTAGGCCAAGGCCAAAGGCAGCAAGCCCAGGCACAGATGTGAAGCTATCACCAGTCATGGTCAGACTTGGCCTACCCCAGAGGAACCTGAGGTGACTAAGGAGTGACCAACAGATCTCAAGTCCCTGGAACAGCTGAGTGAACAGTCTCTGTCCTAGGGGTGTCAGAAGGTTTAAAAAGGCATTTCCAAAGTTGAGGTCTCTGTGCTCTGTTTCTTAACCCTTCAGATCAAAGACCCCATTCTAAGCAGTGTCAAGTAGTCCAGGGGAAGATGAATATGCCACATGCCGACAGGCATGCTACGCTTATTTCTACCAGCTCACCCAAGGATGGAAATTCACCTTCATCCTGCATTGCTTCCCCTGACAGGATCTCTACTTTCTGGTGGATCTCCAAGATACTCAGTTCTAAGTTTTTAGTTCAGAGCTTGTTTAATGATCAGAAATACATGGACAAACTCAACCCAGGAGGTCACAGTATCACAAGGAGGATTCATTCTATCTGCAATCACCTCTTTATCTTTTACATCTTTCCCTCTCATTAGAGACTGATGTGGGGCTGCCTACTGTAGACTTTGCTGAATCCAGTGTCACCAACACCTTTGTGGAAGCAGCTAAGGCTTTCTGACCCTACAAACTTCCTGGTTCATGAGTAGTTCCAAAAGGATCATTGTAAAGAATGTGGTCCTTCCAGAAAAAGGCAAGAGTGTGGGAATATTTCAGCTGCAGCCCCTAGTTGGATGGTCTCAGTTACTTGGGCTATAAAATAGTGTATCTGTTTATTCTTCCCTACCTCATAACAACCACATGGTTCCTTCGACCTCGTGTGACAAATACCCTTCCATTCAATGAAACACCCTAGTGGAGTGTCAGCCTTGGGGACCATGAACCCCACCAACGCTAAGATGTAAACAGCTATTTCTCTGCAGAACACTTCTGTTATCAAGTAACGGGAAGTGGGAACAAGTAAGCGACCAAGTGTTTGCTAGGTTGTTGAGTGTTGATTAATGTTGGCCATTAGGGAGTTCTGAACATGGACATCATGCCACAACCCGGCTAGCCCCAAGCACCATGGAGAGTCAGGAGCAGGTGATAGCACTCAATAATGTTCTGCCCAGGCTTTCTGTCCAGTGTTTGTTCAGTTCACACAGATGCTTGACTCATGCTGAGCCCGTCCCAGGGTTACTTTGGTTGAGTGGTATCCACTGGTGCAGCTCAGAAAGAGAGTGAATGCCAAGAGAGAATAGGAGCCTGACAAGAGGAAGGAGAAAGGGCCAAGAAGCAGCAACCTCAAGGTAATGAAGCAGCCAGGTGGCCTCTCCGACGGGAGTCTATTTTTTGCTCATGGAAATCGAACCAGTTTCTGGATCAGTTGAAAGGATCTTCAGATTGTCTGAAAACTGAAGAGTGTGGCATAAATTTATAGACAGATTTGTAGAGAGGAGCACAAGAGAACAGAGGGTGGTTAAAATAGGAGCCAACCTCCCACTCCCTCTGTTGAAACTGGAGCCTATTTTTCCAGAGATGCAATAAAGTAAATAGTAACAACCTTAATTATGTTGGTGATGGTGGTAACGCAGCAATAAACTCCAGCAAGTTCTGGCTCGGTTCTGCTGGTGCCTGACCCTCTGCCGCCCTTGAGGTTTGCTGGAGCAATGTGGCAAAGCTGGACTCTAGGCCCTCCCCCACCCCCGGGCTCCAAGATGAAAGTACATGATCTTACTCTTGGCAGCATGAATAATCCAGCCAGACAATGAAAGGACTTCAGATATCTGTTCCATCAAACCACCACACAGAAGGGTGCTCTCTCTAATGGCCTCCCAGAACAAGAGCAAACTCGAGAGCTCAGTGTTTTTCTCTTGCTTTACTGTGAATTGGTGCCATAGCCTCCAGTGTGACGCCAACCCTTCTGCCCTCTCAGGCTCAGGAGCAAGTTCCTGTCTGCCGTGTCTGCAGCCACATAGGAACGCCACAAGGGACAACTCAGTGCAGAAGAGAAGCACAACCTGCAGCAGAGTATGAGTCCATACCGTGGGGAGGGTCAGCTGTTGCAGGACTGGCCCATCGCTTTGGGGTGGAGCCATGACTGTGGAGTAAGTCTGTTGCTGTAGAGTGCTGTGAGGTTGGTCCATTTCTGAGGGGCTCAAGTTCATTAATGTGGGGCATGGAGTGTTGTTGTGGTTGTGCTCAGTGTTGTGGAGTGAATTCATTGCTGGGAGACAATGTTGTGGAGTGTAGGTCATGCTATGTCTGGGTCCATGCTGTGGGGTACAGGTCAATGCTATGGGGTATGGGCCCGTGATATGGGGAAACAGGTCCATTCTGTGTGTGGGGGGGTGTCCATGCTGTGGGGTGCGTGTCCATGCTGTGGGGTGTGGATCTATTTCTGTATATCTTCTGCAAAGGCACATGCCATGTATTCTATTGTATAGAAAATTTCACAATGATAGATAGGGAGTTAGAAAATAAAAACCCTAATAGAAAATGTAGCATTTCTTTTGATCTTCATTCTTATTTTTACTACTTTAGGTCCCACAATTACCAGAAAATCTGGTATTCCAGATCAGAAGAGGAAGAAAAAGAGGAGATAAAGAGAGAGGGAGAGAGGGGGGGGAGGCAGGGAGGGAGGGAGGGAGGGAGGGAGGGAGGGAGGGGAGAGAAAAGAGGCTGAGAGGGTGAGAGGGAGGGAAATGAAGCCCATCTGATTAAGATACAAGTCCTGAGATGTTCTGCTGAGAGGGGACTGGTGAGCACAGACCTGGAGCTTGAGGTGAAGCCAGAGAACCTAGGCAGGGAGGTGTGGGACTGGGCTCCAGAGGCTGCTGCCTGCATCCTACATGAAAGTAGTATGTCTTCATATTGTTTTTATGTATTGAGAAGTTGTGGAAAGAAGTGCTTAAGAAGAGATTCTGGATGATAAATCTGACTGCAGAGCAGTGGAAGAAAGGCCAGGATAGGGAGCACAGATTGGCTAGCAATGAGCCTGGCACAGTTCAGCGTCTAAACAAAGCAGTCACTCAATTAAAAAGGTAACAAGGCAATCCCTTTAAGATGAAGAAACCCAGTCGGGCGGTGGTGGTGCACACCTGTAATCCCAGCACTTGGGAGGCAAAGGCAGGTGGATTTCTGAGTTCGAGGCCAGTCTGGTCTACAGAGTGAGTTCCAGGACAGCCAGGGCTACACAGAGAAACCCTGTCTCGAAAAACCAAAACCAAAAAAAAAAAAAAAAAAGAAGAAGAAGAAGAAGAAGAAGAAGAAGAAACCCAAACACAGAAGAAACAACCATGCAATGCTATGGTCTAGGTAGACCAGATGGACCAAAAGTGGGTGGAAGCAATAGAACTGGAGAAAGACAAGGGTGTATTTTGAAGCTTTTAGGAGGCTAAAAGAAAACACAGAGTTTTAGATACAGATTGGTCACTGGGATGTGCAGAGATAGTTTCAAAGACAGGAGGGTAGGGGCAGGAATCAAAAGGGTGAACACTTAACCAAAATGCATACAATGTGGGACATTAAAATGCTAGGGTTCATACAGGAATCTACACAGATCTTCAGGGTAGTAAGGTGCTGTCGTGACATATTTAACAGAGTTGAGTTCTTGTAATAAGGCATGGTTTCATATTCTTTCAAGATTCTAGCTCCTTGTTCAATCATGCTTCATTTGACTTACTTATCTTTTTAATTTACCTACTTAAGAAGATAGTATGCGGGGCTGGAAAGATGGCTCAGAGGTTAGGAGCACTGACTGTTCTTCCAGAGGTCTTGAGTTCAATTCCCAGTAACCACATGGTGGCTCACAACCATCTGTAAAGGGATCCAATGCCCTCTTCTGGTGTGTCTGAAGACAGTGACAATGTACTCATATACCTAAAATAAATGAATAATTCTTTAAAAAAATAAAAGATAGTGTGCACACAGGGAAAGGAGCGTCTGCCTTCATGGAAGACTCTCTTGAAGACAAGAGAGAAGCCACTCCTCTGTGAACCCAGGGTATTAGCTCCAAATCATCACATATCTCTGCTGCAGTGAGAGGGTGGCAAAGAGCAGAACTTCAGACTCAAACTCTGAATCCCGTCAGTCAAAAATTGTGAGGTTCTTGTTTTGTACAACTCAGCAATTATTCACAGTTTTGGGTTTCTATCTAAGGGGCATCACACATTCAAGAGCTAGCCTGATGCTCGACCATCAGGCACTAGTTCCAGTTATTTATTACTCGAGGGATGCCCTTTGTAAGTACTTATCTTGGTAGCTGCTCTCATCCTTACTTTGATTCCTGGTACTGTAAGAATTATGTCAGCCCCACCTGCCATTTGTCCGTGATGCTGGGGCTTCTCCTGCAAGGCTGGTGATCCTGAGTTAGGAAGAGAGTTGTGATGTATCCTCTTCATCCACCATTTTCAGCCACAGCAGTGACCACCAAGAGCTTCATTTCTGGTTAAGAAAGGCTCACCTATGCAGTGTGCTAAGAGAGGGCAGCATTTCGCAGGATGGAGAAGGAAATGTACCCGGAGAGAATTGGTGAAATAGAAAGGCAGCGACAAAGGGAGCACTCTCACTGCACAGGGTCCTCCTTCCTCACTGCTGGTTTCCCAGCAAAATGGTAGGGCCTGCTATCATGCCTAAGGAATCTCTCTCTAGAAAAGGGTTGAAGGCATCTTTTTAAAACCTTTCTTGGCTGAGGATTTCTGAAATCCAACTTGTTTCTAAATATAATGGGCCATGTGCTGTGGACCCTGGGAGACATTTACAAACCAGGAGATCCAAGATACTATTACCCAGGATGCAAGTGTTCTCACTTGAGGGTAGGGAAGGGAGATTCCCAGATACATGCAGCCTGCTTTATGAGATCTTAGCAAGCACATCCATTCCTGATCAAGAAGCAAGACTGCCTTAGGAAGGGTTCTCCACAGCCTGATCTCCCTTCTCTGCCATCTCAGGAATAAGCACAGTGTGTCTACAAAGATGTCTCAACTTTCCGTCACATTCTATCACTATGAAGAAGCAAATAAGTATGTTTTCTGGACACTGTTACTCTCTGTGCCTAAAAGGAAGAACAACCCAAACTCAAGGGCGACAATGTATAAAGAATCAAAGAACAGGTCAAGGAAGATGTCTCAGTCACAAAAGCATGGGGATTAAATCCAGTCCCCAGAACTCATGTAAACGGTCATACCTTGTCATGGGCTTATAATCCCAGCACTGGCAAGGTGGAGATGGGAGGATCCCAAGGGTTCACTGGCCAGTCAGCTTCACTGAGTCAGAGAGCATCTGGTAAACCAGAGACTGTGTCGCCAAACAAGGTGGAGATGGCACTTGAACATTGGTGGTTAGCCTCTGGCCTCCACACACAAATACAGCTATGTGCTGCTCACCTGCACACATACACAAACACTAACATACACATGTAAGCACACACACATACACAAGTACACACACACACATGAGAGAGAAACAAAAACAATAACATTTTCTTGACAGTTAACAGAAGCAAAGCTAAGCTGACCTCATGAGCCATGAGAAAGACCGAGCCGAGCCGTGCACCTGACCCCTGGATACCTTTTGTCAGAGTGGGAGGGTCATGTCTGGAAACCCACACTTGGGGCCTCCAAAGGCACCCTGTTTCCTGGAATCTGCTAAAAGAAAATGACAAAGCAGCCAAGATATTCAGCTGAGGTTTCTTTAAGAAAACACACTCTCCATTTGGGTTGTTTTTGAGGGATTGTTGGAGAGATGTGGTTTAAGGAGGAAAATCGTTCTCGGACAGCTATGGAAATAATGACTCTCCTCTGTTCCATGTGCTGCTGGCTATGGTCACAGGAAGCAGAGTGGAACAGGGTTTGCAAATCACCTGAGGACATGGGCAAGGGGATCTCAAAGGATGGTGACAAAGAACCATTGTCCAATAACCCCCCAGCCAGAGTATACATTTTGTCACTTGTGTATAAGGTTGGAAGATCTGCGCTCTGGAGCCTGGATAGACTTAAAACCAAATAGGTGAGGCTGCTTCATTTGATCTGGTGCCCCTGTTCCCTGGAGAAAGGCACATCTCAGGTGTCCGGCCTCCAGCCTGTGGGCCCCAGCACACTGGTCAGCAAGATCTCCACAAGGTCAGCCTCATACATGCCAACCAACAACTAAGTGTTGGTCTTGACCTCAACAATGGTTTTAGAGTTACAGTTCATTATCAAGGTAGATTGGTTAATCCAAGAATCCCAATCGTCTCGGTTGACTGACCCTGGAAGCTATTTGTCTCTCTGGGTTCACCCTCTGTCTGTTTGGGAAAAGATAAACCGAGGAAACATGACATATTTTGTATTTGGGTAGATAGTAAAAATATCCGCATTATTATCTTTGCCCATCAGAAGAAGGGTGAGAATTTGTAGAGCCCAGATGCAGCCAAGGTCAGTGGGCTGTTCTCACTCGCTCAGTCTTCCCCTCAGCTAGTCAGCCAAGCACCTGCACAGCCCTGGGCACTGGGATGGACTCTGGAGGTTCTGAAATGAGTGGACCCCGCCTTGCGTGTGAGGGATGCTCGGGGCCTTCATCATTATGAAGGGATACTCATGACGTCATGGGAAGTCAGAGTGGGACTTTTTCTCTCTCATGCCAGAGAGGGCTGATGTAGGTGCTGGATGAAAGGATGAAGTCTAGAAAGAAGAAAGAGAGGGTGAAGGAGCTCCAGATGGGTGATTCCCCAGGATGAGGGCTACAGTGAGGAGTAGCCACAGGACCTCTTCCTCTTGGCATCAAAATAGCACAGGCCACACAAGCTCTTCAGATGATGGGTATTTGTGTTTTCTTGGTAGATTTTTCTGAGACCCAAGAAAGGATCAGAAGAAGCAGGGGAAGTCTGCCCTGATATGTTAATCTTCTAAGCAGCAAAAAGATGACTGACAGATGGAACAAGAGACACATTTGAGCCAAAGTCCAAGACAAATTAAGGAGTTTTCCACAGTACAATAGCCGAGCTCTGGAGCCAGCCTAGGTGTCCATCAGCCAAGGGCTGGGTAAGGGAAACGTGACTCACACACTGAAGAGTAAAGTCACATTATTTACAGGAAAAGTGGATGAAACCTGAGATCATTACATTAAGTGAATTAGACTATTCTCAGAAAGAGAAATTTATTTTATCTTATTAGTGGTCCTTAGGCCTTAGAAAGCCATACAAAACCTTGTGTGTGTGTGTGTGTGTGTGTGTGTGTGTTGTTAGTTTTATATGTATGTGTGCATAATATATGTGAGTGTATATGTTTGTATAATATGTGTGAGATTCTATGTGTGTGTTATATATATGTGTGGTATATTTATATACATGTGTGATAAATATGTGTGTGTGTTTTATATATGTGTGTATGTAAATGTGGGGAACATGGATTAAACTAACCAAAGAAGGAACTGGAAATAAAAGGGGGTGTTATGTTTTGTGGGGTCAGGTGGTTCAAGAGTACATGAAACTTTGGAATAAAAAAGTTACTTGAAGAGTTGAGATCGTGGACAGACAGACAGGGATAAGGACAAGGACAGACAGAGTGATAAGAGCATGATGGGAGTTCTGAGGAAAGTTCAGGCCTCAGCACCAGAGATGGCATGATGGTCTCTGAGAGACTCGAAGCACACGTGGGTCAAGAGAGTGCTTCCTATACCTTGTGAGGGTGGCAGAGGCTCCTAGGAAGAGCCAAGAGCCCACCCCAGGTTCTCTGATCCCTAGGGTGGTGGGGGTGACAAGGGTGTGGGAGCAGCATGCGGCATCTCTTTGAAGTAGACTCTGTTCTCAAACGAGGCCTTGGCACCAGGAAGCACAATGTCCCTGAAGAGTGACTGTCAACAGCTGTGAGAGGAGGCTGAGTGGGGGCTGAGCAGAGACCATTCCTGACACTAAGTTCTCTCAGGAAGGGTGGGAAAAAAGTGTGTGTGTGGGGGGGGGCTGGGGGACATGCTCAAGCTGTAATATATACTTGCAAATAATAAACAAATGAATAAATGATCCAAAAGAAGGCACTGTCTGAGTAACACTGCTCTGTCACAGGAAGAAGGAGATGATCACAAGAAGAACCCAGATCTCCTATCAGCGCTTCGTGCTGACCCAAGCCTGGAGCTGTGGGTCAGCCATTCTGACATGAGGGAGGGCAGGGTCGACTCAGGGCTCCGTCCAGCAGGACCCAGGTCACGTGAGCCGGACTGAAGGAGAAGCCTCAAGCCTGACTTTAGTGGGCGTGACTCACGCAGGCAGGTGGGAAGTCATACCCAGAAAACCAGATGCAGCCAGGGCTGCCCCTGGGCTTGTCCAGCGATGTAAAAACAACCCTAGGGTTACATGTGCAGTGCCAACTGGTTCTTGGTTGAGGGGACCTGGAGGCTGGGTGGCATCCACTCTGAGGTGGCACAAGACAGTCACCCTCCTTCCCCCACTGCTGGGGTTTAAGTGCATCCTCTCAGGGATCAAGTGTCAGGATCTTGACCTCAGTAAGCAGTGTTGGGAGGGAGATGGTGGCACATTCCAAAGGTGGGGTCTAGTGGGATGTGATTTCATCCATGAGGATTCTGCTCTTGAGAGGGATTGGTGTGGCTTTCCTGTCAGGAGAGGGGTGTTTTTAAAAACCAAGCCTTGGTGTGTCCCTGGTTTCCTCACCTCACAGTCCTCGCCTCTTACAGTCGCCTCTGCAAAGAACCTGTCCACCATGTCGGAATACAGCTGCGAGAATACTCATCCGAGCTGAGACCAGGCTATTTAGACTTGCAACTTCCCAGTGAACTTCTTTTCTTTGTAAAGCTATCAGCGCAAGGTATTTTATTACAGTAATGGGTAGTTAACTGGCACACCCGATGTCCAGTGAGAGGGCTCCTAAGACAGCCACAGCGGCTCACCCTGTCCTCCTCCCATTTCGCCCCCACCTTCATCCTCCCTCTGACTTGGTGGGAAACTGTTGATCTTAACAGGTTCCCAAGAACCGAGTTCAAGGGTGCTGGATTCAGAGATGTTGGCCTAAAGCAGCCTGGGGTCTAGCTTGAGGTCTAGCTATCATGGAGCCTCTGGCTACCCTCTAGAGTCAGGCTTCATTAACAGCAGTCAGAAGCCCCGAGCCCTTTAGACCAAGGCAGGATCCACACTACACTTCATCCTCTCAAAGGATGCAAGTCTAAATAGCCTGGTCTCAGCTCGGATGAGTATTCTCGCAGCTGTATTCTGACATGGTGGACAGGTTCTTTGCAGAGGTGACTGTAAGAGGTGAGGACTGTGAGGTGAGGAAGCCAGGGACACCCCAAGGCTTGGTTTTTAAAAACACCCCTCTCCTGACAGGAAAGCCACACCAATCCCTCTCAAGAGCAGAATCCTCATGGATGAAATCACATCCCACTAGACCCCACCTTTGAAATGTGCCACCATCTCCCTCCCAACACTGCTTACTGAGGTCAAGATCCTGACACTTGATCCCTGAGAGGATGCACATCCTCTCAAAGCACCACATGCCTTGCTGTGTAGACACTGGTTCACCAGCATCCGGGAGCTTGTCAGACGAGAAGGATCCCAGGCTCGCCCTGGGCCCACACCCCAGTCTGTCTTTTAATAAGATCATAAAGCCACTTCCTTCAGGGCACATTAAAATCTAAGAATCTGGGCCAGAGAGGTGGCTGAGCAGTTAAGAGCACTGACTATTCTTCTGAAGGTCCTGAGTTCAAATCCCAGCAACCACATGGTGGCTCACAACCATCTCTGTACAGTTACAGTGTATTCATATACATAAAATAAATAAATAAATCTTTTTTAAAAATCTAAGACTCTTTGATCTCCTCAGTGTTGGCTTGTGGTAACTGTACCATCCCTGCCAGTACCTGGGTGAAAAAGACAGACAGACAGACAGACAGACAGGAGGAAGAAACAAAGGAAGGGTGGAGGGAGGAGAGAAGACGGAAGGAGATAAATAGGAGAAAGAGGAGAAAGAAGAACACAGGAGTTTAGGAAGAAGGAAAGAGAAAAATAAAAGGATACAGTGAAGAGAGATGGAAGATAGTGAGGGAGAGATTAAAATGGGAGAAATGGACAAAAAGACGGAGAGAAGAGACCGAGTGGGTGGCTGGGGGAGTGGATGTGTGAGGGAACGAGAAAAGAGGAGAGGAAGAGACAGAAAGACAGAGAGAGCTAGACACACAGATGAGAGAGATGCAGAAACAGAGAGACAGAGAGCAATATACAAGAGAAAGAGGAAAGAGGAGACAGAGATGGAGAGACACACAGAGAAAGAGAAGGAGAGCAGAGAGGAGAGAGACACAGAGAGAGACAGAGATGGAGAGACACACAGAGAAAGAGAGAGGAGAGAGAAGAGATGAAAGAGAGACAGAGACAGACAGAGAGACAGAGATCATGTTCAGCTTGTGAGCCTGGTCTTTGACATCTAAACTTTAGCCAGCAGGTGACACTGCAGGTTGGGACCAAGGTCCTACGAATGAGAGCTCTCCCTCCTTTTCCTTTGCCTTCCTCTTCCTAAAACTCAAGCTTATTCATGGTTCCTGTAAAGGCTATTAAGCCTCCGAGATTACAGGCGCTTCGTCACTGGGGGATCGGGAAGGGGAGGGGATCGCACTAAACCTAGAGTTAGCCTGAGTGCAACTAATTGAAACCCTCAATTAATAGGATCAGCTTCCGCCTTCAGGACAAAAGCAAACACTAAGAAGGCAAATTAGCACTGGGGATTTTCCGCCATCCCCCTCTGGTGACACTCGGAACGCACGACTACTGGGTACACAAGGAGCTTTGCGCCATCTGAGGAAAGGGTGCAGTTGCCAGCGGGCTGGGAACGCCAGGCTTGCCAGCCTAGCTGTGGATGGGCCTGCCACCTTAGCAGGCTGCGTCCTGACTGAGCTTCATTTCTGGCCTGTGCAGTGGGGACTAAAATAACAACCGTCTATTCAGAGAGCCTTGGCTGAGAGAAGTTGGGCTGGATCCCAGGTCTGGGTTCCCTGCAGCCTCCAGATCCTCCTGTCAAAGCACAGCTTGGACGCTCCATGTGTGCATGGTCTGGATCCGCCAGCAGGTGGCGGGTTTTCCTCACAACCTGGGGTTGAGGTGAAGGTTTTCTCTGTTTAAAACCAAAGCTATCCACAAAGAATGGGATAGGACTGAAGGAGAGCGCTATGGGAGGTGCTGAGCAGGTTTAGGAAACACTGGCGCCACCTTCTGGAACACAGCGGTATTGACATCTCCGTGGAAGTAACCTGTTTTCCAGCAGGCAGAGTGTCTGGCGCCCATCTTGGAACCTTAAGGTTTTTTTTCCTCCCCTCCTCTCCCCTCCCCTCCCCTCCCCTCCGCTCCCCTCCCCTCCCCTCCCCTCCCCTCCCCTCCCCTCCCCTCCCCTCCCCTCCGCTCCCCTCCCCTACCCTACCCTCCCTTCCCCTCCGCCCCTCTCCTTTCCTTTCCCTTCCTTTAATTTTCCTCTCCCATTTTCCAATATCTTCTCACTCTCTTAGTTTTTTCAGGCAGGCTGATCTGGAATTTGCTATGTAGCAAAGGGTGACCTTGAACTCCTGACACTTCTGCTGCTACTGCCCAAATGCTGGCATTACAGACATGAGCCGCCATATCTTCACTTTTTCCTCTTATACTCCTGTACCTCCTGGGATACAGCCAGAGCCTTATGCGCACTGGGCTAGTGCTGTAATTCTGTGTGTACATTAGCCCAGCCTCTGGTAACCATTCCTTACCAAGGTTCTGCACCTTCCTTCTGTTTCCCATGCAAGCCTTTCCCCTTCTCTGGTTTCTTAGGCCAGCACCCTCAGGTTTCAGTTCTGAGCATCTGACTAAGCACAGCCTGTACAGTGAGGACTCTGTGAGTGCCCTGTGCTCCCCCTTCCAGCAGGGTCCCCCTTCCTACTCACGCCCCATCCAGGCTCTGTGGCAAGGCAGTCAGGCTGGCCCCTGAACTAGGACTACACCTCCAGTCAGTCTTCTGTTTTGACATCATGACCTTAGGCAGGTGAGAGTCCCTGTCTTCTGTTTCCTTGCCCATAACAAGGCTGACTGCAGAAGCCACCCAGAATAGCCAGACACTCAGAAACCAGGGCCCTGTTTTCAGACCATTAGACTCAGCTGGGGGCGCTTGGCAACAAGGGTGGAGCCTACAGCAGCACTAGAGATAGGACCAGCCTGCTCTCTGCCTGGCCAGACTCAGTTTCTTTGATGTCTTAGTTAGGGTTCCACTGCTGTGAGCAGACACCATGACCAATGCAAGTTTTATAAAAGACAACATTTAATTGGGGCTGGCTTACAGGCTCAGGGGTTCAGTCCATTGTCACCAAGGCAGAAACATGGCAGCATCCAGGCAGGCATGGTGCAGGAGGAGCTGAGAGTTCTACATCTTCATCTGAAGGCTGCTAGTAGAAGACTGACTTCCAGGCAGCCAGGGAGAGGATCTTAAGCCCACACCCACAGTAACACACCTACTCCAACAAGGCCACACCTCCTAATAGGTCACTTCCTGGGCCAATCATATACAAACCATCACACTTGACCATCTTGTTTAATAACTGGCTACTAAGTGAGCAGAGGCCATCTACGTACTGTGTTAAGACCATTCGGGCACTCTGACTAAATCATTCCCCACGTCTGCTTACCTCTGTTAGATCTCATGCATACATTCCCCCAGTTGAATTAAGTGGATTGATGAACTCTGTCTTTAAAGGAGATGGAATAATACATTGCCGTTATACAAACAGGGAAATCGGCTCTGGGAGAGGGTCACGCCTCAACTTGGAGGTGCTTTACCAGGTAAAGGCCTCCTTCCCACCTGCACTCAAACGCACAAGGAAACCAGCCCTCTAACATCACTGGCGTCTGATGGAGCAACAGAGAATGGAGCCTTCACAGACTCAAGGATGCTGGGAATCCGGACCCACCTTTGTGAGGGCCCACAGCGTGTGACCACAGCTGTGGCCTGGCCTGCATGCTCCTCCGGAGGACATCAAGGAATAGTCTCTGCTGTTTCTGGAAGGCTGGAGGGCAGCACGCACTCAGTCACCTGGGCTGGCTCTCTTTCCCTCAGACATCGGCCTTGTTGTTCAGTGGAGTAGCAAGTCCCATAGGGAAAGCCTAATGATATGGTGGAGATGTGGACTCGTGTTTTGCCTCGCCGCGGGGGTGTGTGAACGCAGCTCGGGAAGACAAAATGCAGGGGTGCTAGGCTATGGTCCATCTTCATCGCCACCAGGTGCCTGGCTCCAGGAACACTGACACCCGCTCAGGGAAGGTGGAAGGCAACCTAAGATGGGGATCCCAGCCCGGGTGAGACACCACACATGCTGGAGCCAAGGTTGTGGGCCCCAAAACTCCTGGGCACCCAGACGCAGCTAGGACCCATGAGCTGGGCCTGTCCCCTCCACCCCCCGGGCTGACGTGGGTCGGTAATAAAGGGTTCCCCCACATCGGTTCTTGGTGAGAGAGACAGTTCTTGCTTGTCCAAACTGTTTACTCATAATGGAAAAAATGGAAGCGTATGGGGCTGTAAGGATGGCTCAGCAGTTAAGAGCACTGGCTGCTCTTCCAAAGGTCCCGAGTTCAAATCCCAGCAACCACATGGTGGCTCACAACCATCATCAGATCTGAGCCCATCTTCTGCAGTGTCTGAAGACAGCTACAGTGTACTCACATATAATAAATACATAAATCTTTAAAAAAAAAAAAAAAAAAGGATGCATACTCAGGGTGGACCAGAGGTTGAATACCTTTTGCAGGCGGGAATGTCTGGGAAGGGGAACCTTACTGGCTAAACCCTCCACAGACCCCTCTAACTACCTCATTAGCATGGAGGACTCTGGGCCACATGACCAGTTGCCATGGTCTTCTTAGTGGGGTGTCGTGGTCACGTGCTCCAGCACAGGAACACCTTGGGAGCAGATTCAAACGCCTTCGGTTCCCAGTTGCGAGAACTGCTGGGGCTCCTTAATCTGCTCGGCCTTCCCAGGTTCTGTCTAGTGATCTGGTTCCACTCGCCCCACGTGGTCTTGGGAGGTGTGGTCGGGCAATCTGCAAGAGGCACAGTTCCAATGGCCGCAGTGCTCCTGCACAGCCTGGTGACCAGAAGCGAATCTGCCCAGCCAGGGCTTCTCCTCGCTTCTTCTTCTTCTTCTTCTTTAGGGTCATTTTCTAATTAAAGAGAAACTTTATCCACACTCTTCCCCACAGAGTGTGAGTTAGACAGCAACACAGAAAACAGACTCACACAGGCAGGGGCCCAGAGACATACTTGTAGGGACACACACTAACACGTTCAGGCTCTGCTCGGGTTCAGATGGGAGGCCCATTCCACGCGCTGCATTCCAGAGCAGAGAATCCTCCACCTTTCCGTGCTCATGGAGCACAAAGTGGAGGAGAAACAGTCGGTCAAGGTGACAAAATGTGAGAGAGGAGGGGATGGAAGGAGGGAAGGGGGAGGGGGAGAAGAGGGGATGGAGGGAGGGAAGGGGAGGGGGGAGAAGAGGGGATGGAGGCAGGGAAGGGGGAGGGGAGAGAAGAGGGGATGGAGGGAGGGAAGGGAGAGGGGAGAGAAGAGAGGATGGAGGGAGGGAAGGGGAGGGTAGAGAAGAGGGGATGGAGGGAGGGAAGGGGGAGGGGGAGAAGAGGGGATGGAGGGAGGGAAGGGGAGGGTAGAGAAGAGGGGATGGAGGGAGGGAAGGGGAGGGGGAGAAGAGGGGATGGAGGGAGGGAAGGGGAGGGGGAGAAGAGGGGATGGAGAGAGGGAAGGGGGGAGAAGAGGGGATGGAGGGAGGGAAGGGGGAGAGGAGAGAAGAGAGGATGGAGGGAGGGAAGGGGGAGGGGGAGAAGAGGAGATGGAGGGAGGGAAGGGGAGGGGGAGAAGAGGGGATGGAGGGAAGGAGAGGTTATAGAGATATACAATGTGCACAGATTAATTTGCAGTATCTGTTTCATCCTTAGTATTGTGTTTTGTTTGTTTGCTGGTTTATGTTGATATTTGTGCTGCAAGACAGGATCTCCTGTAGCCCAGGCTGCCCTTTCTACGTAGCTAAAGATGATCTTAGCTTCTGATCTCCTGAGTGCTAGAATTATAGTTGGGCTCCATCACGCCAGGTGTATACAGCTATGGGGAAAGATGCTGTCTTCAAACATGCTAGGTAAGCAAACACTCTACCGGCTGAGCCGCACTCCCAGCCCTCTTTGTTTAGAGCAAGGAAGCTTGGGAGTAGTAGTAGTAGTAGTAGTAATAATAATAATAATAATAATAATAATAATAATAATAAAGACCACAAGGATGCCATCAGTCAGGATCACTTAAGTAGGAAGTTTTCTTGGGTACATGTGGGTGCTTCTCAGGTACTCCTCAAACCAAGAACACCACAAGGTGAAGGGAGGAGAGAGAGGAAGAAAGAAAAGGAGAGCGCTGGGCTCTGAGAGTGGACATGGCCTAGGCAGATCTCAGTGAGCCACGTGGTCCTTGAGCGAGGCTTGGGAGTGTGGGGCCTTCGGTTGGCTGTGACAGAGGAGGGGACTTCATGAAGCAATTGAAGTTTTCATCAGCAATTGACAGCGTCTTGCCCACACTGACCTAAGAGGCCCCAAATCAGGATGCTTCTTTGTCCTGAGGGCTGTGGGCACAGGTTGGAGCCCCGGGAAACTCACCTGGTGCTGGGGCAGGGGTCGAAACCAGACAGGACAGGCGGTGGGAACCCTGGGTGTGCTTGGCCAGGGAGAAAGGAGCTTTCCTGAGGCAGACATCTGTGGCTGTGGATTCTAAAGTCCTGGGCTGATGGGCCTGGTATCTGGTAAGCAGCAGGTGGCCCTGAGGCCATCCCCTCCCCCATCCCCTCCCCCACTGCTCACACCCTCAGATGCTTAGGGGATCTCTGGAAGCACACAGTTCTTAAACCCCAAGGCCAGATGCACCCTGCCGTCACGTATGGAGAGCTCGTGGCCCAGGATTTTCCCATCTTCCGTGATACCATGCCCATCTTGTGGAGATGATATTATAATGTGATTTTTTAAGAAACTCATAATTTTTTAAGGTTGTAATGATTCCATCTTGAGCCAGTGAGCTATACCCCACTGACTGTAGCTGGGCTTCTTTGTAAACACCCACACAACGCATCTGTGGATCTTAGAGTGTTCCAGGAGATGCTATTACAGGTAGCCTCCAAACTGCTCTACAAAGACAAGCCAAACCTGAAAGCTACCAAAGGCAGTGGCAGGCGCATGAAGCTCTACTGCCACCTAGTGGTCACACAGGATTCATCCTCCCCCTCCAGGATTTCTCACCTGCAGAGAGCAGGGTCTCCCCTCCATAGGCTGGATTCCTCTAGGTCACACATACGCAAAGGCCATCTTTACAAACCTTGACAATATGTCACAGAGGGTATGCCAGTAAAATGTGCTTAGCAGCAGAGCCAACCATTAATGTCTTTTATACTTGCATTTCATTTTCAAAAGGAAAGAAAGGGGACCACACCAACACTGGTTTTTCTGTAGCCGGAGTAAAGCAAGATAATGGTAAGGAAGATGTTGGACTGTGACGGGCAGGCGGTCTGTGTTCTGGTTGAGCTAGGTTTAACCAGAGACCCAACAGAGATTAATCTACGAGGGACTGTAGAGGTCTGTTTGTCCATGCTCCCAGACACTAGGCTCCTGACACCATGAGGTCCTCAATTCCATAATCCTGTGACCATCAGTCACGCAGGGTCACGTCCCAGGCCCCTAGTGTTCTGGCTGGACTCCATCCCCCCCCCACCCCCAGTTACCTGACTATAGCTAGGTTTGCCCTGTCCCACAGTTACCTGGCAACAGTCAGGTAGCCCAACCCACTATAAAAGGAGCTGTTTGTCCCCTCCCCCCTCTCTTGTACTCTCTCTTGTTCTGTCTCTTGTCTCCTGTTCCCCCTCTCTCCCCATTCTCGTCCCCACTCTCCCCATTCCCTTCCCCCTCTCTCCCCCTCTCTCCCATTCCCTTCCCCTTCTCTCCACAGCTGGCTTCTACTTCTCTCCCTTCTCTCTCTTGCAATTGTCTTCTACAATAAAGCTTTAAAACCATGGATTGCCTCCCAGAATTTCTAGCTGTCAGCCCACGCGGGGAAACACCTCAGCGCGCGCGCACACACACACACACACACACACACACACACACACACCCTTCTCCTTTGGCCCCATGGCTGACCGAGCTGCCCCTGGGACCCATTCTCAGCTCTTCCATGGTATCCAGAGGCAATGCCTGAGAGCTAGGACCTGTTGTCTCTGGCTTCCCCGAGGCCTAGGAGCCCTGAGACTGGGCTTTCCTCACCCCCTCAGTGGGCCCAGAGACCTCACACAGCTTGATGCCCTTCCCACAGTGGTCCGTGGCATCCTGTGACAGTCTCCCGTGTCTGCCCTGCCAGAGCTGGCATGTTCTGGTGGGATGCGTTTTTCCCCACCCCCACCCCCACCCCCCACCCCCACACAGTGGGCCCTACAGAAGGAATGAGTGTGAACTCCAATCTCCTCTCCAAGGCAGCAAGTGAAGTCAGGTTTCAAAGAAATTGAAGGATTTACTGCACACACACACACACCATACACCCATAGACACACATCACATACACACAGAGAGACATGCACAAACACACACACAGACACACACACACACCATATACACAGATACACAGAGACATACAGATCAAATACAGACACACATCACACACAGACACACATCACATACATACACAGACACACAGACACAGAGACATACCACCTATAGACACACACATCACATACACACAGAGAGACATGCACACCACATTCATACACACACACACACCACATACACAGATACACACACATACAGATCACATATGGACACACATCACATACATACACAGACACACAGACACAGAGACACACACCACACACAGACACACACACACACCACACACAGACACACACGCGCACACACACATACCCCCCCCACACACACACATGCACACACACATACCACACACATAGCAGACACACACACAGACATAGATACATAGATACACATATACACACATACCACATACAGGCACAAACACACAACAGACACATAGATACACATAGCAGACACACACACACACACACACACACACACACACACACGCACGCACGCACACACGTGCGCGGGCCACTCAACAGGGATATCCATGCAGGGAAATGTGTGTCTGCAGGTTCTAATCCAGCCCTTGAGGGCCAGTCTCCTTAGGCACCCACTTCTCTGCACCTTGCACTTTCCTGACTTAGAGCATCTCACACCATCCTTTTGGCTAAAGCTGTCTTCCAGGCCCTCTGCACTGGCCCCAGGCCCCAGAGGAGACAATGGAGCTGCCTTCTTCCGCTGCAGCTGCAGGGAGGTTTACATTCCAGCCCTTGCGGCCTGGCCTTGTCGGGGTGGAAGGAAGGCCCTGGCCTGCCTGTCACACACCCAGCAGCTCTCCTGTGGGGGCAGGGCTTCTGAAGACCTTCCTGGCAGGGACAGCATGAAGCCAAGATGACAGCTTAGATTCAGCTTACTGCCCCTCTCACAGGGAGGGAGAAACCCTGTCTACTGTGTTCCCCTAGGGTTCCATGGAGACCAGTTCACCCTAGGGAGGCGGGAATTCATCCCCGGAGCCGGAAGGGGAAGGGGAAACATGGAAAGAGAAAAGGAGCATCAGATATTAAGCAGCAGCAGGTGTGGGTGCCCTGACTGCAGTGACTTTCTGAGAGGAGCTCAGACCCGGATGGATGGCAGCTGAGTGTCTTGTCAGTCACACCTTAGAGCTGAGGAGCTTCTCTGAACCTGAAGCTTCACCCACACCCGCACAGCGAAGACAGCTCCCTCAGGTGCTTCACACTTTCGGTTCTATCAGCCTTGGGGAAGTGTGAGCTTTCACTAATCGTTCTTTGAAGCCAGCAAGGGAGAGTCCACAGCCTACAGTTAAAGGTACAGAGAGGTAGCAAGAGAGACAGAGACAGAGACAGAGACAGAGACAGAGACAGAGACAGAGAGACAGAGGCCCTTGGTCCACACATCTTGCTAAAGGCCCTTGAAGCAGGCAGTGGCTCCTCACCTTGGCTCTCTCCACTCCTGCAAAACTTCTTCAAGCCATGGTTTTCATTTCACAAGTTCTCTCTGCACTTCCACACACTCCAAGCTCAAGACCTTGGCATCCATTAAGAGCATGGGAAAAGCTTTACAAAGGACACTCTGGTACCTTGTCTTGGGCAGGTGACAGGGCATGGGTTTGGGTAAATGCCAGGTGACTTTCCAACTCCGCACATAAAAACCTCTGTCCCAGATTTTCACAAACAATTCCTTTGGGATCTAAATCCACCAGCCATTTCTGTCTTCCAGAAATCTCCTTCCACTGACCATGGCTACACATCCCTGTATCATCTGTATGATCAGAAGACTGGACCTGGACAAAACATATTTATCAGCGCAGAGGGGAACCATGTAAATAGATAAAAATTCTCACGCTGCAATACGATGTAGTTCTAAGAAGAATCTCGAACTTTCTATACGTGGATAACGTATCAAGGAA
Organism: Apodemus agrarius; assembly: GCA_964023405.1. NCBI lineage: Eukaryota > Metazoa > Chordata > Mammalia > Rodentia > Muridae > Apodemus > Apodemus agrarius. The sequence continues at coordinate 2,836,372 of OZ030018.1, read as the reverse complement.
GGGTCGAAACCATCAGATTCCCTGGGCAGAGAAGGTTCTAGATTTCTAGAGTCTTCTAGAATTCTGCTTGAGCCACTGAGACACCATGATATTACCCAGTGATTGCTAAGCATGGGTCTTTTTTGTTTTTTCTATTTGGGAATGTCTGCAGACATGTTTGGTTGACATTGAGGAGTCCCCGCTGGCAGGGGGTCAGGAGGGAAGAGGATGCAGCTGGACCTCCCCGAGACGGGTAGAACACCCCCCCTCCCCACCCCAGTGAAAGACTGATTTTTCAGCTCAGCATGTTAATCAAGCAAGGTTGAGAAAACCCACTTTAACTGAGAGTTTGGGTAACAATCTTGACATTACAAAATAAGCCCGCCCGAGAGGAAAGTTCACAGAGTGGAAAGGGAGCTGAGGGATGAGGAAAGACTGGAGACAGGCATTGAGAGCAGGAAGGATCGATGCCCCCCTCCAGCCTGGATTTCCAGGACCTGCACAGGGAACAGTGTCAGGATTCCACGGATCTTCACTGCGTGCCAGGAGTCTCCTGCTCAATTAAGTCACGATAACTGTAGGAGTGTGAATGAACGCAAACTCAAGCAGTGAAGGAAACGAAGGAAACGGATCTGGCCGGGTGCGACCCTCCACCTCACGAGGTTAATGAGGTGAGGTCAGGGAGGCCCTCCGGGTTGTTCACAGCTGCTCTGCCCTGCGGGAAGAGCACCCAGGCGGTAAAGACCCTAAGGTGCCGCAGACCTTGGGTGTGAGGAGTGGACGGAAGGATTGGGGTGAGGACGACTTTGGAGACATGGAGCCCCACCCCCCAACCCCCCACCCCCACCCCGGGCCACATCCTGCAGAGCCTTTGCAGCAGAGTGAGTTTATTCTCACTGATAGGAAGTTTCCGGAATCAAAAGTCCCTGGCAGCTCCCCGGTGGGAAGGGACAACAGAACAGCCTGTGACAGTCCCCCTGTGTATGAATACAAGAAGGGCCTGGATTGGGCTCTGGACAGGGTCCCACTGTCACCACAGTCATGGAGTCCATGTAACATGGCCACCAAGTCCCAAGATCAGATCCCCCACCCCTCCTAGGGTGAATCTCCAGGTGCCAGAGGGAGAGCGTGTTTTTGATCTCCAACAACATGGCACACAGGAATACATTCTCAAGTGGCACTTTATCTCCAAGCACAGGGCTCCTACCTGTTACTAAGGATTCACCACCCCACTTAACCAAATGTTTGTCTGCTTCTGAAACAGTCGTGGAGTTGGGGCTCTGCTTACCAGAAGCCCCTGATCTTGGGAAGAGAGTGTTTTTGTACAGAGTGAGCCCTGGGCACAAGGAGTGTGGACTGTGCAGACAAGGGAGGTGCCAGGCTCTGACAGGCCTGTATCACTTTCCAGCGAAGAGCTCTGGGCCTCAAATGCCTGCCACAGAGGTTGGGAAATGCCGTGCAAGTTTAGTTTCAGCAACGACTCTGCTGTTACATCAAATGAGCCCACGGCTGACGCCCACAGGGAGGAAACGGAGGCGAGGGTGAGGAAAGCGTGAAGACATCGTGGAGGCCCCGGTGTCTGTCTGCCATCCAGCCCTGGGCGTCCTGGGGGCACAGAGGGACCCAGGCTCCCGGCACCAAGCGTGCAGCTGCGGCAGAGCTGGGTCCTCCTGCTCGCTTTCTTTTCATAATTACCAAACGAAACACAAGGTTTTTAAGCTCCGTTTTCATACATGGGTGTCCCTGTACTTTGCTCACGCGTGTGCCACTGCACTTGCTCACACGTGTGTCCCTGTGCTTTGCTCACACGTGTGCCAATGCACTTGCTCACGCATGTGTCCCTGTGCTTTGCTCACACATGTGTCCCTGTGCTTTGCTCACGCATGTGTCCCTGTGCTTTGCTCACGCGTGTGTCACTGCACTTGCTCACTCATGTGTCCCTGTGCTTTGCTCACGCGTGTGTCACTGCACTTGCTCACGCATGTGTCCCTGTGCTTTGCTCACGCGTGTGTCACTGCACTTGGCTCACGCGTGTGTCACTGCACTTGGCTCACCAATGTGACACTATACTCCGCTCACATGTGTCTTTGCACGTTGCTCACACCCATCCGCACACGTCTCCCTCCTGTTCCTTCCTTCTCAGTGGTTCCCTCCTCCCTCCAAACTGTCTTCTGCTTTCTTATCAGGTTCGTTTAATACAGTTTTAAATGTAGATTCTGCAAACAGAGAAAGCAGCGCTGTGTAGTTTCCTCCTCCCCCACCCTCTCGTGCCCTCTCCAGACTCTTAAAGTTAAAAAAAAAAAAAAATCACAGGGACCCACAGGAGAGAAGCCAGATTCTTAGCCCCTCACCAGCCACGACCAGCCATGACCAGCCATGACCAGCCATGACCAGCAGAGGGCATGTGGCAAGAGGAAGCAAAACCCCTTAGAACACAGAAACCCATGGCTGAGAGTGAGCTCCAGGCCTGCTCCTAAGAGCACACGCAGCCCCCCATGCAGAAGTCCGCCCGAGTGCTGGGCCTCCCACCGTGCCATTGACCAGTGCTGCTCAGGCTTGCTTCTCTGCAGAGATGTTGACTAATCCCTTTTGCATAGCACATTAAAACATAGGAAGAGAACTCCTGTAAACCCTGCACAGAGACGCAGATTATATCTCTGCTGCTTTCTAATCTCCCCTCCCCTCCCTCCCTCCCTTCCCTCCCTCCCCTCTTTCTTTACCCTCTTGCTCTTCCTCCTTCTCTTCCTCCTGTAAGCCTTTCTCCCTGGTGGAGATCAAACACAGGACCTTGTGCACACCGGACAAAGCCTCGGCCCCTTCTTGATGCCAACCAGCTAATTTTCATCTCCACTTTAAAAGTATTCTTTCTTTTTCAACTGTCATTGAATGCCCCCTAAAGAATACATTGATATGGTTTGCCCAGCTGCTCTAAGTTCCTGCCTTGATTTCCCCACAATAAAGAACCTGGAATTGTGAGCTGAATAAACTTTTCTATCAAAGTTGCTTCTGTTAGGGTAGACTACCTCAGGAATGGAAACACAGCTGCGAAACGGGGCCACTGCTGTGATAAACCTGACAGTGGCTTTTACACTTCTGAGCTAATCTGTGATATCACTGTGGACATATCATATATCTCTGCTGCTTTCTGATCTCCCCTCCCCTCCCTCCCCTCTTTCTTTACCCTCTTGTTCTTCCTCCTTCTCTTCCTCCTGTAAGACTTTCTCCCCATTGGAGATCAAACACAGGGCAGATTTGGGACACAGGGCTAGAGGTGTCACTGGATGCTGGAAGCAGAACTTCGTTAGCTGTTCTAGTAGGAGCTTGGGAAGCAGGGAGGCTGATAGTGCATGTGAGGGAGTGACAAGGTCACTGGACTGTAGGCATAGAATCTGTGGAGGGCCATCTTAGTTAATTGATGTAGGAATAACCAGTCCACTATGGGGGGGCCCATTCCCTAGATTTGAGTGCTGGGATCACGAGACTTCAGAGGAGACAAGGAATACAGATCTTGGCTTTATCATGAGCTGTGTTGGGGTCCATTGGTGTGTGACATTTTGGCTAAGAATCTAGTTGCATTCTGCTAGAGTCCTGAGAGCTTCTGTAGGATTAAGTTTTGAGAGTCATGGATTATCTTGTGTGAGAAAATTTCAGGATGTGAGGACATTCAGGCTGAGGGGGCAGTTGTGCTTTTTGTTAGACACCAGCGCTCTGAAGTGAAAACACCAGTAGAGTCCTGAGACAATGGGAAGGCTCTCCTGGGGTAAGACCCCACTCACCAGAAACTCCATTTGTGGATATTTGAATTCATTTTTTAAAAAGATTTTATTTATTATTATATGTAAGTATGCAGCTGTCTTCAGATGCGCCAGAAAAGGGTGTCAGATCTCATTATGGATAATTGTGAGCCATCATGTAGTTGCTGGAATTTGAACTCAGGACCTTCAGAAGAGCAGTCAGTGCTCTTAACTGCTGAGCCATCTTGAATTCATTTAAGGAAAGCCTAAACTGAAGGGGTTCCCTGCTCCTCAAAAGCAACTCCCCAGGAAAGTGCTTCCTCGGAGTCAGCACACAGAAGCTGTGTCCAAGGGGGACAGCAGAACCTGGCAGAACTGCACAGTGCTGCTTCTGAAGGCAAAGACACAAGTGAGAGCCGTGGAGAACAGCTAAGGCTGGGCACTCTGTGCCCTGAGAGGCCACTGTATGAAGTCTCCATTGCAGTGGATCCTGGAGATATCAAGACCTAGGACTATCCACCAAGGAAGCTGCTGGGGGTGTAGAACCACCAAAGTCCAAGAGAGGGCTGTACACATCACATCACATGTCATGGCTTCAGGGGTGAGGCAGTCCAAGACCTTAGCCCAGAGCTACTTCGCAAGCTCCAGACGCTGGACATTCAGCTGCAGGGTTTGGTATCTGCACTGCTGAGTTCTGGTTTTGTTTCAGCCTCACTGTTCATAAGCTCCGGTTCTTCCCTTTCGGAATAATAATGTTCTCTCATTACCATTGCAGGTAAGGACTGTACACCGTGGTTTTGATTTTGATAGTAGTTCACAGTCAAGTGACTTTGGACTTCAAAGTATTGGGACTTGTAAAGGCCAGAGGGCCCTTCAAAGTTGGACTGTATTTTACATTATGAGATAACAGACCTTGGGAACAAGAAAGGAAGGTTTTTCTTTAAAGTAGTGTGTTTGTGAGTCAAGGGAATGGAGTTGTGGTGGTCAGTTTTGTTTGTTTGTTTGTTTGTTTGTTTGTTTGTTTGAGACAGGGTTTCTCTGTTTAGCCCTGGCTGTCCTGGAAGTCACTCTGTAGACCAGGCTAGCCTCGAACTCAGAAATCCACCTGCCTCTGCCTCCCAAGTGCTGGGATTACAGGTGTGCACCACCACCACCCGGGTGTGGTGGTCAGTTTTAATTGTTACAATCTAAAATCTAAAATCCCCTAGGAGGAGAAAGCCACTAGATCAGACTGGCCAATAAGCCTATCTGAATAGGACTATCTTTATTGGGAAGATCCAGACCACTATTGGTGGAGCCATTCCCTAGATCTCAGTCCTGACTTTTGGTAAGATTACAGAAAGCCAGCTGAGACCAGGGATGTGAGCATCTGTTCTTTCTCTCTGCTCTGTGGAGGGGATGTGGTTAGCTACTTTAAGCTCCATCCTCAGTTGCCCTCCCACGATGCTGCCTAAGTTGGAAGTGTGACTATGTTGTGCCGTTTCCCCTCTGAGAGGCTTCCCTCTGAGTATTTACTCAGTGATGGAGATGAAGCTTAGACATGGTGCAGGATATTCCCTGTCCAATCGGAGTTAGAGAGACAGGGAGCATCTCAGGGTAGGAGGAGGAACCAAGATGGCTGCTGGTGCATACCTGTGTGACGTTTTCCAGCCACACGTAGCTATGGTTCCACAGGGTTAGAAAGATTGGGATCCAACTTTTATCATTATCTATTGGCTCTGAAATTGCTGTATTGACATCTTGTAATTTGTGAATTTATTGATATATAAATCTGACTGGTTAATTAAACTTTAAGAGTCATGATTCTACCGGTTACTGGGTATTGTGTTACGCAAGCGCGAGGTTGGCAGTTCCATTTGGTGACTAGAATGCGGGCTCGCCGACTCCAGGGGGTCATGTCTGAGGAAGAGCTAGCGGCTCCAGGGGCAAGGGAGCGAGAGCTGGGAACGCAGTGATGGGACGAGCGGGAGCCAGCCGGGAGAGTACACGGCAAGCACGCACTGGTGCCGGGTGCCACGGAGAGTTGGCGAGCGCATTTTTAATATTTACCGCAACACAGATACCCAGGGACTTGCTATCTAGCCGAGGATAAGCTTGAATCCGGATCCTCCTACCTCCGCCTCTCAATTGCCGGGATCACGGAAGGCCGTCTTCATGCTCTATCTTACCCTCTCTTTTTAAGTGCCTTGTGACCGGGACCGGCAAAGGTACTGAGACAGACTCTGGTGAGAACAAGGAGAACTGCTAAGTCGGCCAGCCCGAGACAAGTTCGTTGTCATCCGTGGTCGTGTAAGGAACTGTTACTCTTCATTAGTCACGTTTCCATGGAGAGGGTTCTTAAGGCACTCATGCTGGATCTCTCCCACAGGAGGAAGTGAGACCTACCCTGAAATACCTGTTCTGGTCTCTGTCTAGGAATCTGCTTTCTGCCCTGTGTCTGACTAAACGTATCAGTGAGGGCTACGATGCTCTCATCCACTGCTACACGTGAACAGTGTTCTCCTACTGCAGCCATATTTGTCCGTTTATCTGTCTGACTCCAGGGTTGATAGTGAATATGGACAGTAATGGGGGGGAGGGGCTTGACCTTGCCAGTGTGAGCTGGCCTTCACCTCTGACAGCAAAGAGCAGATCGGTGAAGACACCAAGGCAGCCCACATGTCAGGAGTCTCTTCAATGATGCCAGGCATAGGCTGCTGGTGCTGTTGGAACCCTGTGTTTTCAACGAGTGTGCTCTGTGCTCTGTATCAGAGGCACCGCCTGCCAGCCCCTGTCCTGTGCTAAGACTGGAGGATGGGATGGGGAAATGGGAGGGCTATGTTTCATTTCCTGCTGATAACCACCACCAGGCAGGCTTCTGACCAGACTTCCAAGACATGGGAGGGCCCTTAGCCTGACCAGCCTGGGTAGACTTTCCAACTGGTTCCTTTGGGGGACTGTCAGAATTCTGAACCCTAGAAGGTGCTCATGTGAGGTAGACTGATTTTCTAACAATGTCTCAAGAGCTTCAAGTTCACACACAAAAGATAAGAGATGAGAATATTTCATAGTGTTGTTGTGCAAGTTAAAAAGACTCATGCATATGTGTCCAACCCATTTCTGTTATTAACATAAAAATAGCAAAAGAAAAGTTCAGAGGAGGGAAATGATATCCATCAAGAAGGTCCTTTTTGGGCCTGGAATCTTCACTCACGTCTTCCTTAGACTGGAGGTCTGCCCTTCCCATGGTCTTTTGATGTAGTAGCTTCAAATCCCTGACCTGATACCACAGCCTGGGAACCCATGTCCTGATGCCTTGGTCTGGAACCATGGCCTAGAGTTGTGGTCTAAGAGCCATGGCCTGGAATTATAGTTTGCAGCTGTGTCCTAGAACTACAGCCTAGAACCACAGCCTGCAAACCAACCACCAGAGCCCAGAACCACAGGAAAGTTGCAGACACCTTTCTCTCTACCCTTTATCCTTAACAGGAAAACGCTTATAAGTTACCACCCACTGACTTCCAACCTTTCCAGTTGTAGCCCTGCCAAGAAAGAAAGAAATTAACTAAACTTACTTAAAATTTGTTTTTATCAAGGCCAGAGACATGACTCAATGTCTAAAATGTCTTCTATGCAGGCATAAGACCTGAGTTCATTTTCCCAGCAGCCGTAAAGAAACCCCAGGCACGGAAGAGAGTATCTGCAATTCAGGGTAAGGGAAGCAGATGCTGGGCTGGAGGCCTGAGGCATGCTGGGAAAGCAGAGGCGGGGCATTCCTGGGCATGCTGGGGAAGTAGAGGTGGGGTAATCCTGGGGCACGCTGGGGAAGTAGAGGTGGGGTAATCCTGGGGCATGCTGGGGAAGCAGAGGTGGGGTAATCCTGGGGCATGCTGGGGAAGCAGAGGTGGGGCAATCCTGGGCATGCTGGGGAAGTAGAGGTGGGGCAATCCTGGGGCATGCTGGGGAAGCAGAGGTGGGGTAATCCTGGGCATGCTGGGGAAGTAGAGGTGGGGTAATCCTGGGCATGCTGGGGAAGCAGAGGTGGGGTAATCCTGGGCATGCTGGGGAAGTAGAGGTGGGGTAATCCTGGGCATGCTGGGGAAGCAGAGGTGGGGTAATCCTGGGCATGCTGGGGAAGCAGAGGTGGGGCAATCCTGGGCATGCTGGGGAAGTAGAGGTGGGGCAATCCTGGGGCATGCTGGGGAAGTAGAGGTGGGGTAATCCTGGGGCATGCTGGGGAAGTAGAGGTGGGGTAATCCTGGGGCATGCTGGGGAAGCAGAGGTGGGGCAATCCTGGGGCATGGTGGGGAAGTAGAGGCGGGGCAATCCTGGGCATGCTGGGAAAGCAGAGGTGGGGTAATCCTGGGCATGCTGGGGAAGTAGAGGTGGGGCAATCCTGGGGCATGCTGGGGAAGTAGAGGTGGGGTAATCCTGGGGCATGCTGGGGAAGCAGAGGCGGGGCAATCCTGGGGCATGCCGGGGGAAATAGAGGTGGGGCAATCCTGGGCATGCTGGGGAAATAGAGGTGGGGTAATCCTGGGCATGCTGGGGAAGCAGAGGTGGGGCAATCCTGGGGCATGCTGGGGAAGCAGAGGTGGGACATTCCTGGGCATGCTGGGAAAGCAGAGGCAGGGGGATCCTGGGGCATGCCGGGGAAGCAGAGACAGGGGGATCCTGGGGCATGCTGGCTCTAGCCAAGAAAGGTTTAGTGAATAAGCTGTCTCAAAGCTAAGGTGAAAGGAGATTGAGACTTCTTGACATCAACATCTGGCCTCCACATGCACCTGAACACCCAAGTGTACACTTGTGCGCATGCATACACACACTCATGAGAGCACGCATGTATGCATGCACACATGCACACCTCATACAACAAACACAAAGTTGTCAACCTCTCACAGCTTGCTAGTCAAGATACCAGACACAACCTCTGACCTGCACTCCTCTCTTTTACTCTCCACCTCCTGAGCCCACATAGGAAGGCTGCCCTGGCTCTCAGTCAGCCTCCTCTGCCAGCTCAGAGGAGGAAACGGTTAGTCTGCAGAAGGGCTGGGAGTCCCCGGGGCAGGCCGACACTCTAATGCTGAGCCATATCTAATGCCGAGCAGGCTGTGACAGACAATCTCCTCTCCCATGCCCTCACCGCATGGTTGAGGTTAGGCATGGGTGTCACAGGAGGCTGGCTTCCTGCTAGGGGGGGGGGAAGGCTCGGTGGTCCTATAAAATGGCTGTTTCTGTCCTTTACCTGGGCTCTGCACCTCTGAACAGGTAAAGGTGTTCTTCATATTGATTGACAGACTGAGTTTAGGTCAGTTTGCACAAAAGAACTGAAAGGATGAGAATTACAGGCTAAGAATCCCCCGTACCTAACTCTTAAATGACCCTAAAAAGCAGACGTTTAGCCCACTCTTTGTTAGTCCAGGAATGCACACATCACACCCGCCTGCAGGGTCCAGCTGTGAGCCGCAGGCCTGGGAAGGTCTCCAGTGTCCTTTCGCCTCTGTGGAGCAGCTGGGGCAAGGGCGAACGCAGCTGGGTTGGCAGGGCTGTGGGGCTCGCGCCGGCCCCCTAACAGGAAATGGGTAACAGGAAATGTGTATGTGGCGGCCATGTAAGAGGAAATGAGCTGACTAGTTTCTATCTGGCTTCTATAGGAAACTGATTGGTTCTCAGAGCGCGGGCTTGGATAATTTAAACTGATTGGCTTAGAAGCTATGGAGTGGTACAAATCCATTGGCTCGCACTGCGTGGGCTCTCGATGCTAAGGGATGATTGGTTTGTGTTAGGCGGGTTCTGTTGTAAGCCTATAAAAGCTGTCCTGATTCTGCCCTCGTGGTTCACAATCCTCCACCCTGTGTGGTGTACAACTGTGAACCCCAGAGCCTCTGGAATAAAAATCCTCTTGCTGTTGCATCAAGACCGTTTCTCGCAAGTGATCTGGGGTGTCGCCTTCTGAGGCATGGGGTGCTGGGGGCATCCCTGTTTTTCTTTCGGGTCTTACAGAACCACAGGAGCACATATCTGGGAACATCCGGGAGCCTCTGATATCTAAGCCTTCTGGTTCAGCCACGCACACTCTTACTACTGTGCCAGCCTGGAGGGTGGTTGACCCCTGTGATCTCACTCCCAAGGTGACCTTTGCACTGGCTTTTAAGTTGGCTTGAAGCTACTTAGTGGGAAAGCCGGCTGGCAACATACAACAGCTGGTTTCCAGCATCAGGAGATCCAGGTAGAAGGCTTAACCTGTACAGTGGTTTTAAATAGTTGCCCCATGGAAGGCCACCCACAGAAATCTAAAACTAGTCACAGTGCAGAGGGAAAACTGATCGTGGCCCCCTACCCCACCCCCCACTTGATTATGTCTGTAACGCAACCCACACGCCCACGGGACTGTGGAGGAAGAAGGAGTAGACAGGCTGTGAGAGAGAGGACCAGAGTGTCTGCTGTGAGCTAGTGTCTTCTATATATAGCAGGGAATCTGCACCCATGAAGTCTCAACAATATGGCTGCCTGAAGAAGACCCACACAGTGACCATAGCAGCGGACATCCAACATAGATGGGGCGAACCTTACAAGAGCCCTCCCCTAGATGAACAGCTACAGGAAGTTAATGGCTGCTGAGAGAGGGGGAGACAAGCCCCAGTCAGCCTTAAACACCTGTGCATATGCACAAAACTAATTGGACTCCCCAGTGTGCATGTGTGTGTGTGTGTGTATTTCTGTGTGAGTTTCTGTGTGTTTGTGTGTTTCTGTGTCCATGTATGTGTGTGCATGTGTGTCTGTGTGTGTCTGTGTACATGTGTTTGTGTGCATGTCTATGTGTCTCTGTGTGTGTCTGTGTCTGTGCGTGTGTCTGTATGTGTGTTTGTGAGTATGTGGGTGTGTCTATGTGTGTATGTGTCTGTGTCTGTGTGTTTGTATATGGGTGTGTATGTGGGTGTCTGTGTGTACATGTCTGTGTGTACGTGTGTGTGTGTGTGTGTGTGTGTGTGTGTGTGTGTGTGTATGTCTGTGTGTGTGTGTGAGGGGAGTTGGGACAGAGGAAAGAGCAGAAATTGAGCAAATACACTACTTATAAAATTCTAAAAAAAGAGTAAATATAATAAGGGTAAAAATGTTTCATAGGAACAGCTGGAAGGTGTAATTAGACGGCACGCGTGTTTAGCGTCCCTTCTGTTGCCCTGGTAAAATGCTCTCACCAAGTGCAGCTTGTGGAAAGGCCTTACCTGACTTACACTTCCAAAGTCATTCATTATCATCCAGGAAAGTCAGGCAGAAGTCAGGGCAGGAACCAGACGTTAGGACCACATCATTAGCTTCGACCAGGGAGCCCATGCATAGCCAGCGCGTGCAGCAGAACCCGTGGAGAGGCTGCCTGCTGCCTTGCTTGTGTGCATGCTTGGCTGGCTTGCTTACACAGGCGGAACCACCAGTCCAGGAATGGTGGCACCCGCAGTGGTCCGAGCCCTCCCACGTCAACAACCGAGCAGCCTCTCACAGACACACCCACAGACTAATTTGATCTGGGCAGTCCTTTAACGTAGACTCTCAGGTGTCTCTAGTCAGTGTCAAGGTGACAGTTAAAACTAATTAGGAGAGGGGGTGGAGAGACGGCTTAGGATGTGAGCACTTGGTGCTCTCGCTGACAGCCCGGGGTTTAGCTCCTACTCACACAGTCTAACAACTGTCTCCAGATCCAGGGGATTGAAAACCCTCTTCCAGCCTCCACAGGAACTGCACACATACACCACACACACACACACACACACACACACACACACACACACACGTATGCAGGAAGGAAAACCCCCATATACATAAAATACAAATAATACCTAAAAAACTAACTGGGAGACATGGTTGTGCCTGGCCCGTATGTGGATCCTTCCCTGCTGGCTCGAGTATGTTCCAGCATCTCTGCTTTCACAGCCTCTCCTCATTCTGCTTCCCAGTCCCACATCTAGGTGTTTGTGTTAGAGTGGGATCCCAGCACAAGTCTGACCTACCTGTGATCCTTGTGAGAAACCTAGAGCCTGTCCATGCTAGGCCTGTGCTCTACACCAAGCTACACCTCCACTTGACAGAATCAGCTTAAGTGGGGAGGGATTGGGTTTTGTGGCTTCAGCCCATCATGTGTGGGGGAGGGGGAAAGGGGAAGTAGCCAGGAATGTGGCTCCATCACAGTGACATGGCAGTCCAAGGAAGTGACTGTAACCCTCGACCCCAGTGACCAGCCTCTGCAGCCAGCCACCCTTACAGCCTGTAGGATTTCTCTAACCTGGTAGTTACAGAACTTACCTTGTCCTCACAGATGCAGCATTAGCTTGGCCTCAGCTCTGCTGTGCCTCACTGGTTTCCGTTTCCTCCCCAGCTTGAAGAGCTCCACCATGCCCATAGCACTACCCCAGGCTCCAAGCTGTTTGGGTTCTGGCTTTCAAGGGCAGATGGGTCAACAGCAGTCATTCCGAGCGGTACCCAGAGGGACACAGAGCCCAAAGCATATCATCTGGAACCTTCCAATATGCAACGGTGGGGTGGAGTGAGGGTCAGGTCTTGACTGAGACTGGGGATTGCATCCAGTAGAGTTCCAAGACGGGTCTCGCCAGCAGGTGGCGTTCATGCAGGGACACACCACAGGAGAGACAATGAGGGGAGGTGGGGCACACCAAAGCCCCTTAGAAGGCCTTGGAGACCGATTAGCACAGAGCTAGACCTTAACTTTGACCATTAGTTCAGGTTGGTTGAAGACTCACCTATCCCAGAGAACCAATTACTACTGCGTAATCTCAAAATCACACAGTTGCTCAGGCTGCTCCTGGGGCTTACTAATAGCCCAAGTGTGCAGGGGACAGAAGGGAGGGCTGTGAGGGACCTAACTGAGAACATCTGTTAGGATTGAATCTAAGGGCTGTGGCTTGCTTCTATTATTTCACTAACAGTGGGGTCTCGAAGGGGGTAATTGAGTGATTACCCAAATAAATTTGTACATTACACAAAGAATGTAGGTGCGCCTGGTTCTGCATTGCAAAACTAAAGCTCTCAACTCCCTGTCCCAGGACCACGTGGCTCTCCCCCAGGACCACGTGGGCTCCCCTCCCAGAACTACCTGGCTCCCACCCAGGACCACGTGGCTCCCTGGGACCATGTGGCTCCCCTCCCAGAACTACCATGTGGCTCCCCGGGAGCACATGGCTCCTCCACCCCTGCCCTAGCCGCCGACACTGGTACTCTGCTCTCTTTCCTCCTAAGGAGATGCAGGCCATCTACAGGCCTTTCTCCAGCTGTTGTAGAATGACCGACATCTGGACTCCTCTCCATCTGGCAATGAGGGAGGCTGAAGCTTTGGTAATCACACCCTACTGAGTTCACAGGCCAGGTGGAGGGGGGTTTTGGTGAGTGCACTGAGTCATAGCAAAGAGATTACAAAGTGCAAACTGAGTCCTGAAACTACTATGACATGAAACAGCCCATTTAAAAACTGACTCAGGATCCTGGGAGGTGGCTTAGGCCACACCACCATAGTACCTTGGCCTAGGTAGGTGGCCTTTATGACGTGAAGAGGACAAGAGATGTCTGGAGAAATTGATGTGAGATCATAGACAATTACAGTGTGTGAAGGAGAGCTGCGAGGGCCACCCCAGGACTGAGGACTCCAGGGTGGAAGACCAGAGCATCAGTGTAGCTGGGGGAGTCCTCAGAATGAGGATCCAGGCAGTAAGCTGGAAGCTGTGCCTCGGGGCTTTGTGTGTGTGTGTGTGTGTGTGTGTGTGTGTGTGTGTGTGTAGGGGATGCACATGTGCATGCATGTGTATGTGCGTGTGTATTTCTGTATATGAGTGCACACATGCCTATGTATGTGTGCACATAGGGGTCAGAGTATAAATAACCTTGGGTGTCAGTCTCCAAGTACCTTCCATAGCTTGTTGAGACAGGATCTCCCACTGGCCTAGAACCTCACAGAGCAGGCTAGGCTAGCAGGCCAGTGAGTTCCAGGGATCCACGTTATCTGCCATCTTGACTTAGATGGGATTACAAGAGTGGGCCACCACACCTGACTTTTACAAAGTGACTAGGATCAGTCTCAGGTGTTCATGCTTGCAAGCAAGAGCTGAAGTCACTGAGCCACGTCCTGGGCCCTCCCCTTGACACTTTGTAACAAGAAACTGCAGCTCTCCAGTGGCTGACATATGGATAATGATGACAAAATTTGGCTTAACAATAGCTTGTTCATCACTCAACAAGAATCTCATGATCATGACAATGAGCCTGGTGACCAGAGGCCAGTGCAGAATGGAATTCCTCTGTGACAGCCTCAGCTGTAGAGGCCTCTTCATCTGCTCTGAGCAATCACGGAGGCCCTTAGGTGAAACCTGTGTTCTTTCCGTGTTGGGTGAAAATGAGGGAGCGAGCTTGTGGGAGTCAGGAGGTGTGCTTGCGTCACACCCCATCTGTAGGACTCCCACCTGTTCACATTCTCGGACAAACTAAGACCATAACATAAACCCCAAAGAGCCAGAGAAGTTTCTGTGAGGCAGCTGTCCATTAGCAAAGAAGTACAAATGGAGACCACCGCCATTCTGGTTCGCCATGAGAGGCCAAGCTCATTTTATTAACATACATTCTGCATTCTAAGAACTAGTAACTTCATATTGTAAACATTAAGCATTACAGAGTTAAAAATTCAAGGCCACATCTTATGTTTGATTGTCTCTTGTGTGTATGTGTGTGTGTGTGTGTGTGTGTGTGTGGTCTGTCTTTGGCTGGCCGAGGTCAACTCGTAGTGTATAAATGCATAAGTTATATAATTATTATATAAAAAGAATAAAAACCATTGACTTGTAGACTTCGTTCTGACGAACGCACAGCGTTCGCGACTCGTTAAGGAAAACTGGAGCCCACCTTCCCACAATGCCTGTGTGGTCTCTGATCATGGTGGCTACCAAGGTCACCTCTCAACTGCCCCCATGAAGGACAAAGCCTCCACCGAATGCTGAGGTTCTGATATTCTTTTTAAATATCAGACAATTCCAGTTATGATTTCCTTTTCACAAAGAGACATGTTTGTTTTTGGTTCTGAATACTATTGCTCCCCGTCCTCCACAAGTCTGTGCTCTTATAACACTGACAGCATCAAGCGTCTCTCCCCACTCATGCTCTTTGGTCCCAAGATGTCCTAAATTCAGCTGTGGCGGCTCGAGCAGCTACCGTCTATTCCTCCTCCTCCTCCTCCTCTACTTCCTCTTCCTTTCTCCTCTACTTCCTCCTGCTCCTCTTCCTCTTCTTTCTCTCCCTTTCTCTTTCTCCTTTTCCTCCTCTCCCTCCTCCTCTTCTCCCTCCTCTTTTTCTCCCTCCTCCTCCACTCCCTCCCCAGCCCCTCCTCCTCTACCTCATCCTCCATTTCAGTCTCTCTTCTACAATCACATACTCACAACAACCTGCACATCCCTCCCCCACCACGTGGCTCACATTTCCTATAATACTGAAAAGGAGATGAGACCCTGGGTCATCTTCACAGTTTGACAGAGCTGGCAGCTCTCTATCAAATGGAACGAATCTGATTTCAATGAAAACAGCAAATGCCAGCCAAGAAAGTCCACAGCCGATGTGGTCTGTGGAGGGGCCGCCATCTTTTTTTTTTTTTTTTTTTTTTTGGTCTTCTTTGGTTTTGATATGGTTTCTATTTTTAAACACAGGTAGTTTTCCTTCAAATGACATCATACATGGTGTGTTAGGCCTAGACTGTTACTGTTCTATTGCTTTCACTGAATCCTGGTAGGTACAAGCACGGTCCCACACTCTACAGTTTGTAGACTACTAAGGCCACTTCCTTGGGCAGTTGTTCTTATTGGTCATGCTTTTCTACATACAACGTCTTTGACAAGGGTGGACCACAGGTTATATGTCCATGTACAGTATATTTTGAGCATCTTCTATTTCTGTAGTAATACTTGGGTGGCGCCCACCCTCCCCTTCGAGTCTTGGTTTCTTTCCCGGCTTCCTTCCCCAGCTCTGGCCAACCGCTTCCGTTCCTCACGAGGCACTTTTGATTTGTGTTCTCTGAGTTTGTGGTGACTACCAGGCGATTGGACGCTGCTGGGAAAGGCCTCCATCTGGTCCCTAGTAGTAGGTGCCCAGGTGGGAGGGCATATGGCTGGCTGGGAGCCTAGTGTTCGGGTAGATGCCCCCAGTGGGTGAATTCCAGTATGGGTTTGGGGTAGCAAAGAAACTGGAAGATGTGACTGGGAGGGCTGGAGGGTGAGGAGCCACAAAGTTCATCTTCTGGGGGTGGGCGTGATAGGAGCCCATGTACGGCAGGTCGGAGGGATACTTGTACAGGGACGACTCAGGGGGGTGGGGCTGCAGGGCCTGGGCGATCCCGTGGAAGTCAAACTTGTAAGCGTAGCGCTTCCCGTGCACCTTGGTCATGATATTTTTGTCGTAGTAGTAGCGGAGGGCGCGGCTGAGTTTATCATAGTTCATGTTGGGCTTGCTCTTCCGCTCCCCCCAGCGCCGAGCCACCTCGTCCGGGTCTGTCATCTTGAACTCCCCGTTGGTACCCTCCCAGGTGATGCAGTTGGAGTTGGAGCTGTCCGACAGGAGTTCTAGCAGGAACTGCCACAGCTGGATCTGGCCACTACCTAATGATAGGGAGGGACACAAAGCCAGTGAGAACCGAGATCAGGAGGTTCACTCCTCAATGGCAGACTTCCTGACCAGGTCCGGTCCCCAACCCCAGTCCCGTATCTCTGCTTCTGGGCTGTTGCTACTTTTGACTCTTGGCTCCTCCTTTATCTAGAGAGCAAACCTTGGCTGGCCAGGAAATGCTCCACACCCAGATATTCCGGGCCACACTGATGAAGGACACACTGTTTCTGAATGCTGCTTGTGCCCCATAGATACTTAGGAACCAGGCTGGCACATGATGGCTTCAAGATGGCTGGGTGGCGGCTCAGCATCCCTTCTACCCAATGCTGCCTCCTCCTGAGACCAGACCCTAAGGCCATCACTTGCTGTCCTTATCTCTGCCTCCACTTCTAGGACACTTGGCTTTGTATGGCAGTTCCTGGTTGCTCTCGCATTGGCCTCACAGCCCCAAGTTCTCTCTCTGCATGCACGCGCGCGCGCACGCACACACACACACACACACACACACACACACATGGCAAAGTTCAGTATGTTTCCTTCTACTTTGGAATCCTTCAAAGGGCGCCCCGGTCACCCTGTTTTCACGGGAATGAATGAGCTACTTTTTCCCATTTTGTGAGGCGGAAAGGGCCATTCTGTGGATGGCAATAATGGCCTGCCACCATTTATATTGGCTGGGTAAAGTGAAATAACAAAAGTCAGATTTAGGAAACAAACACCTACGAGATCATGGAAAAGCCAATACAGAGTGGAAGTAAACACTGTTATTTCTAACGTAAGATCTGGCCGGTGCTCAGATGGCAATTCTGTCAAAACTTTTCCTAGGACAGAATTAACCCACTCCAAATGAGGAAGTTTGGAAAAAAGAACTGGCTCTGTTTCAAACTAAGATCACCCATTCCAGTCCTGGGCCCAGTGCACCGTGACAAAACCCATGTGCCACAGTGCTTCTAAAAGACAACAGGCTATGGGTGGAACTCTCTGGAATCAGAGACACTGACTCAGTCAGAATGATCAGTGTGTGTGTGTGTGTGTGTGTGTGTGTGTGTGTATGTTTGTGTCTGCGTACATGTGTATGTAGATGTCTGTGGGTGTGGACATATGTGCTTGTGTATGTGTGTATGAGTGTGTGTGTGTGTATGTGTGTGTATGCATGTTTGTGTCTGTGTACATGTGTATGTAGTGTACATGTGTATGTAGATGTCTGTGGGTGTGGATATATGTGCTTGTGTATGTGTGTATGAGTGTGTGTGTGTGTGTGTGTGTGTGTGTGCATGTAAAGGTAAGAAAGACATTTGGTTATGTTGTCCTACCTTGTTTTTTAAGACAGGCTCTCTTAATGGTTTGGGATTTTCCATTAGCCTAGGCTGCCTGGCCACTGAGCATGGAGATCCACCTGCCTGCATATCCACACCACTGGGGTTATCACTGTCCACAAAGACGCTAAGGTCTTTGTATTTGTTCTTTTGCTTGTTTTCTTCTCTTTGACACAGGTTTTAGAGATCAAACTCAGTTCTTAGTGTTTGAAACACAAGCACCTGACTGACTGAACCACGTCTCTGACCCTCATGTCTCCTCAGTCAGAGAAAAGTCTAAGCGTGTCTTTCTAGCCACCACGTTACACAGCTCTGAGATCTTGGGTTTGTATGGGGAACAGGCAGGCTCTGCACTAGGCCTCTCCTGTGCTGCTCTGCTTTGTCCCCAGGGTTCCCACTTCTCCAGAGAGCAAACCCTGGCTGGACAAGCTCATATCCACACCCAGATAGTTCAGGCCAGATGGGCAGAGGGAACTATAGGACACTCCAGTTCTGTCTGTGCCCTGAGGGATATTTATGTTGGGTACTATGAGAAACAGAGTTGTGCATTATGTATTTTAGTTTTAAAGTAAGTGGGAGGCAGATCTCTCGTCCAAGACTCCAGGGAAGCACACTGCCTTGGGCTCATTACCAGAAAGATTCTCTTTTATGTTATGATAAGTACTGTGATACATATGATCAATGATCAGATTAACTTTGACTGTCACTTATTCAGGGAACTGATGGAATGTAAAACTCAGTTATGAATTCTCTGTTTTCTCTGAACCCTTACCACTAGGCCCCCTCTACACTGCCCAGTCCTTGTTTCTATGTGGTCTACATGGAAATGTATGTCTGTGGATCCACCCATGTAACAGGACCGTGAGAAAGGTCAGCCTCTTTTGATGATGTGATGGAAAGGGTTGTTTTCAGTCAAGCGACACATTTGTGATGTATTAACAGCTTGTAGCTTGTGGGAATGGCAGCCCGTGCTGTTGCAAAGCTACGCATACAAACTACTCTCAATTGAGGGCTGTTGCCTCCAACATCTCATTAATATGCATTGGGAAATATAAAGGACGGAACAAGAGAGCCATATGGTTTTGGTATATATATTGTAACCAGAGGATTAAAACTTGAGAGAAGGATTCCACAGATGACCTGGGAATAGGAGAAGCTGTGGGTTTTGGATGTAACAGTCTTAACATATGCCTCACTCCAAACATGGACAGTTGCTGGAAAATAAATATTTAGTGTCAACTTCCTCCCATAGCGAGAGAGCCACCCCACAGGTTTTGTACAAATACACAGAACAAATAGCACTTGGTATCTGTCCAAACATTGGCATCGACTTTGGGAATCTGTCCCACAGCCACTTCCCTTATGAGCTTGTGGAGGAGGGAGGTGGGGGAGGGGAAGAGAGTCTCCTGGCTCCCTTGCTTCTGAAGAGCCAGCAAACAGGCAAGCCCTGCGTGCATGGCCGGGAACTCAAAGCTCGGAGGGGAGATGAGCTCATGCTGCCCTAGGCTGTCTGACTTTACTTGTTAGCTAGGAAGACACAGGGCCCAGGGCTGAGGACCAGCCTGCCAAGCCTCCCCAGAAGACACCTAGAATCAAAATCCATTGGCCTCCAAACATGAAAATGAAAGAAGCTGTAAAACATTGAAGCTAGCTGTAAAAGCCAACATGCTTAGGTAAACACTACGAACAGCAGCAGCAGCCGGTCAATCTCTAAGTGTTTAGGACACACACATCTCCTCCCTGAGCAAGAGTTCTCAAGGGTACTGAGGGAAGAGGTACTGAGGAACCATGTTTGCCAGCACTTCAGAGGCAGTTTGTTAAATTGCCACGGCCGCCTGGACCGTAACATTCCTGATGGGGTGGGGCGCACTGGGAATACAGAGTAGAACCCTAACACAAAGTAGACTGATGGATGGGGGAGGGGCGTCACTCACCAGCCAAACCAGTAAGAAAAGACAAGACTGTGGCTGGGAGACAGCTCAGGGCTTTACACACTTGCCATGCAAATGTGAGGTCTGGAGATCAGACGTGCAGAAGCCATGTAGATACCAGGTAGGCACAGTGGCTTGTCTGTGATTCCAGAGTCAGTCTTTCTCACTGGCCGGCAGGAAGTAGCCAAACGCAGTTGACTATCCAGGACCATCACAATGGCCAGGTAGACGCTTGGCTTGGGCTTGTTTTGGGGCCCCGACACCCAGAAGCTTACTGGGGCTAGGCGCTATAGTGAATACTCACCTGTGCCCATCCCCCAAAAAAATCATGTTTAACTTACTGGAGTGCTTAGGAAACAGGAGGCAGGATCAGATGGTCCACAGAGGTCAAACTTCAGATGGATACTCTGTCTGACACAGACCAGCACTCAAGCCACGTGCCTGCACGTGCCTCTGCAGCCTGCTGGTGCTCCCTGGGTTGTCCTCTCTTGGGCTTTCAAATTGTTGGGCACTTGCCTGAATGTGACAGGTTTTCATGTCCTGACAACTAGCAAATCTCTAAAATGGCTCTATCCCTCCGTAAGGAGCTGGACGCATCTTACAGAACGCCTGGCCACTGGATGAACTCAAGAAAAGCTGTTCCACAGGAAGGAACTTGGAGTCCATCCCAGGAGCTCAGCAATCAGCAGTGCTGATGGAATGTAGAGAAGCCAGTGGCCCCTCACTGATTCGTCGTCCTGAGGTAGGGATGCCAGGACACACCTTTCTCAGCAGGAGAGAGAAGTGTTCAAAGCACACATCGGATGCATGCTCAGAGTGGAGATGCTGGGGTGCCCACATCCCAACATCAGCTTGTGCATGCATATGCACTCCAGGGGTTGATAAGTGACTCCATAGTTAAAGGAGTTGCCTGGTCCTCCCTCGGCCACGTTGGGACAGCTCACAGCCACATATAATTCCAGTCGCAGACCCAACACCCTCTTCAGGTTTTTAAGGGTGCCTACATAAACATGGTGCCCAAGAACTCGCACGGCACATATACTTACTGTAAAGTCTTTCCATTAAAAATGGCTGAAAAGATTTTGAAGAAGTTTCCACATGATGCTCAGAAAAAAAAAAGATAGTGTGTTCCCTTTCTACTATCTTACACAACACATGCACACAATGCAAGTTCATACACAGTACATTTCAATTCTGCAGTGTCTTTACTTGGTTTTAGTTTGGGGGAAATATCTAAACCTGAGAGCAAGGGTATGGAAGTTCTACACTTTCACTGTGTCAGGAACCGTGTGGCCATTTATGGTTTTTAGTGTTCGTTTTATGAAACCAGAGGCTCCAGTATTTGTTGAACAAGAATCTACAATTAATGAACTGTTCATTGATCTATGAGTATGTAGAGCCAGCCCCTTTTATTCTATTCCAGTGAGTTCTAGTTTGCCTAAAGCAGCTTGCTGATTTCCTTCCTTCCTTCTCTTTCTCTCCTTGCTCTTATGCCCTATCCTCCTCTTCCTCCCCCTCTTCCTCCTCTTCCTCAGGCTCATCCTCCCAGCATCAACAGCCGTACAACTAATAAAAGCCCCCACAGCTCACGTTTCTCAAAGCTTCCTTCCTCCCTTCAAACTCATCCTCCAGAAGTGTAGAAAAAGAAAACAAAATCAGACTTCAGAGGACTCGGGTCCCACACTGACCCGCCTTTCTGTTGCAGTGTGACGCAGGGAAGGTTCCTTGACAACTCAGGGCCCCTGCCTGACTCTTCTAGAGGATGGAAATAACAATGTTCCGGGCCATGCGAAGCCTGGCAGGAACCTTAGGCATAAACATGCCCTGTGAGTGGGCACTGCATGGAGTGGAGGCTCCCGGCATGCTATTTCACAGCATAGGTTGGCGTTCCCAGAGCCCGGAGCCTCCAAGTGTCTGGTGCTGCCAGGCCAGCCTTTCCAAAGCCTGGTTATCACCACCACCAAAAGCAGCCACGAAAACATTTGTGTGTGCACACGTGTGTGTGTGTGTGTGTGTGTGTGTGTGTGTGTGTGTGCGCACATGTGCACACACCCCTGTGGAAATGGGAGAAATAACGTCAGGTGTCCATCTTGCCTTGCACCTTGTCTGAGGCGTCTGTCCTTCATGGCTGTGTATGCCACACTGTATCAGAGAGCTCCTGGGGGTTCTCCCATCTCTGCCTCCCTTCTTGCCAAAGGAGGACTAGAAATACACATTCATTCTACAAATCTGACTTTGATACTGTGCTGGGGATTCAAACTCAGTCCTTGAAACCACACAGTGTCTGCTCATAGGACAGTCTCCACGGCCTCGTAGCCGTGACGGGCATCAGAACAGCAACCTTACAACATGGGCGGCTGAGAGGAGCACAAGTCCTGGCCGCCGAGTGTTTCCATGGGCTGTGGGGCACTGTGTCGGCTGTGCCCTTCTCTCCACTAGGTGACAGTGCCTGTGGGGACCTGTATCTTGGCACCCCAGAGATGCACGGACAAGCAAACGAGGAGCTGGTAGCCAGAGTGTGCGCTGGGCTAAAATGGTGGAGGAAAACGGCCTCCTCGTTCGCAGGGCTGCTCAGAACATGTTTACCGAATTAATCAGCAATAATCACAATTTCACGGCGGGCTCGGTTGCTCGACGACGACGGTATTTCACGTTCTCAGAGTGTGGATTCTCTCGAGGGGATGCACAGGATGAGAGCATCGGAATTTCTTGTTTTCCAAGCCCTGCTTGGCTTGGGGTTTGTGAAACAGAAATTCCATCCTGTTCTTACACTGTGACTGTGACATCTTGGCATCAAATTTTCAGCTGAGAATATGAAGCAGATGCCACGGCACCCTGGGATTCCTGCCAGCCCAGCACAGCTGGTTCTCATCGGAATACTAACGAACAGAACAAACTAGCTGACAGCCACCGGCCTGTGAGGACAGGTGAAGAAGGGTCTCTGCCAGGTAGCGGTGAAGAGCCTGGTTTCTCTCTGCATCTGAGTCAGAAACACATCCTCGTGGAGGTCCACAACTGGACTCTGATGGCCATTAGATTATCTTTTTAAAACACCCGTTATTGAATCTCCTTGATAACAGGTAGGATCCTGTCCCCTAAAATTCATACATTGAAAGCTGAATCCCTAGTAGCTCCTCGTACTGCTTGTTTTAGAGACAAGTATTTCAGAGGTGATCAAAACAGACTAGGCCCACTAGAGAGGCCTACATCCCAGTGTGACGGGAAAAGTCTGAAATGTATGAATCTGATCTTCAAAACCTAGATTTTAAAAAGCCAAGCACCATAGCATGCCATAAGGCAGAGATAGGTAGGTCCCCCGGGGTTCACTGGACAGCTGGCCTAGATCGCTTGCAGAATTCCAGGCACTAGAAAGCCTGTCTTTACAAACAAAAGGGGTAGACAGTGTGGTATTGTGGATGGACTGTGGGTGGATTGATACCCTAAAACCAAAGGTTATCCTCTAGTTTCCACATACATGAGCAAACACACACACACACACACACACACACACACACACACACACAAAGTCTGGACACAGAAGCATAGCGAGTAAGGAAGCACCGGCTTCTGCCCATCCAGAAGCCAGGGAGAAAGACCCGGGGCAGACCCTTTCCTCACAACTCAGATGCCTCCCCCTGCTGGCCTCGGACTTCCAGCCTCCAGAGCTAGCTGATACACAGAGTTACTAAGTTACTAAGTTGGCTTCAGGCTGTTACTTTGTTGCACTGAAACATAAATTCAATTAGGTTATAATCGTACTTGCTAAGCTAAAATCTTAATTATAACCTGATCCATTCTATGGAGGCAAATAAAAGAGTCCAGTCAGAGTTGAAAGCCAAGTTTCTCAGTTGGAGAAGTTTCTCATCAGTACAAGTTTCTGAAACTGTTCCAGATTCAAAAGTAACCATAGAGCAGCAGGTCACAAGTGACGACTCACCTGGATTAGCAAGGCGGCTACTGGTGGGTCCCAGGATCTGGTAAGGATCTAGGGTAGAAAAAGATGAGTCAGGCTGCCAGACAGAACTATGTGCACACAGGTAAAAATGCTTGTACTGCCCAAATTCCTGCCTTTACCTCCCACATAAGGTAAGATATCACCCAGGACCTCAGGAGAGTTTCTTACTGGACGCATCATAATTGGTAGAAATATTTGACGTCTGATATTCCCACTACCAACCACAGTCCATGTAACCTGGGATCTACCTGGGCCATAAGGGCCAGTATGTTCAAGGTCAGCTTCCCACTGTCTTTCCACCTTAGACTTGACAGGGGTTAGGATGCACATCATGAATAGTCATAGTAACAGAATTTATAACTCCCCAAGGCACAGCCTTCATGCAAAGACAGTGGCTTGCCCACACTCAACTTACAGGTTTTAGAGAAGTTTTAATAAAAACCTTTCAACTGAGCAACTACTGGTCTAGACCTCATTTTACATACATGACAGCTATGAAGTTTATTTTAAAGGGGACATGCTTTAGAAACTCCTGTCTGAGCCTGTAACCTTTTCCAGGGTTCCCGAGATGGTTTCTGAAACACACCTAACTGAGGACGCTGGTCTTCAGTTTTGGGCACTGTGGAAGGTGATGGCTGAGCAGCTGAAAAATCCAAGAATAATAATTTAAAAAAAAGACAATTAGCAACAATTCAGATCAGGCCACACATCTTCAGTGTCATTCACCTTACAATCAATTAATAGTCCAGATAGCAATCTTATTCTACAACATAAAGCATTTGTAGTAAGAAGAAACTGCCCCCTCTAACGAAATCAGATATAAACATTCTAAAATGTTTCCAATGATTTAAATAACCTAGTGTAGCTATTGCTTCTAAACATAATAAAAAGAAACTTGAGCTCGCTTACAAAGGAGAATAAAATGGGCTTCGGGTGTACAGCAAAGAGCCAGGGAAGATGTAAAGCCAAGCAGAGCCACAGCAAAGGAAATCAGCAATTAGTTCATCAGTATGTAAACATCTCCTGGAACTGCCTTTGTCCACAATGAGAATTACCCTTACATTCATTTCCTTATACAAGTAAGTTGCATCTCAAACAAGAAGGTTCGTTATGCTTAAAGGTTACATGTGTTTCATCATGAGTGGAAGGAACCCTCTATGTGTCGGAAAGACCACAGATCAACCACCCTGATTATATTTTATCCTGGCTATAGTCACCCTGCCTTGGGACATGCAGATCAAGGCTGGACTGAGCCTGTACCTTTGGACTGAGGGGTGGGGTGGCTGTGGCCGGTCCAGGCTGATCTCCTGGGAGGCTCATAAGGTAAATCTGTAAAAAACAGATACATGGACTAAAAACCAATTACTTTCTATGACAGATTTGTTTCTTAGAGTAAATACTGAGTAAAAATTCAAAGGCCATAAAAAAATCAACTTGGGTTTTACCTATAAATTGCACTTTGCATGTTTCACACACTTGTATATATATTTTTTTAAATTCTCTCTTCCATTTAGCTGAAGACTCTCATTGGTAGATTCTTCTAGACCTTGCTTGCTGACTGTGTGTGTGTGTGTGTGTGTGTGTGTGTGTGTGTGTGTTGGGTGTGTGTTACACGTGTTTACAGATATGTAGTTATGCAAGCATGCAGAGGCTAGAGAGGCCAACCTGGGACACTGTCCTTAACTGCCGTCTATTCGCCTTGCTCTATGAAGCTGCTTTTGTCCCCGGGACATTAAGGCTCATCTGGGACTCACTGATTCAGCTCACTGACAAGGCACATATCACCGAGTGCAGACATGACCGAGTGCAGACATGACCGAGTGCAGACATGACCGAGTGCAGACATGGAAACTTGGATGAATCAGGCCTCCATGCCTGCACGGCAAGCACGTCACCAGCTGAGCCATTTCTCCAGCCCCTGCTGATGACTCTCCTAAAGCCTTGTCCTGCGACAGGAAATCAAGATCCCAGACAGCTTCCCTTTCACAACTTGATTCACCACGGGACCCACTGGAGTCTACACTTTCAGAGCCCGTCTGAGCCAGAGCCCACGCACAACGGGTGGGAAGACACGGACTCCTGTCTGGGATCACCCCAAACCCACCCGTCGTTACACTCATGCCCCTGTTTTCTGCACTCCTCTTAGAGATGAGAATGACTTTCTTATCCTCCAGTAAGCTGCTTCCCTGGACTTCCCTTCATTTCCCTTTGATAATCTTATCCGTTTATAGTGTCGGTCTCAGTTGGCCTAGTTGTTTTTCTAGGCAAAAGGCCCTCTTTCTTCTTTTCTAAAATTTAGTATCTTTCTAAGATGAATTGCATTAAAAAATCAAGACTAAAATGATGGTCCTACAACACATTAGCAGCAACCGTGAGTGTAAGTGCATGCCAATTCATTCTAAGTATTTTTTTTTGGGGGGGGGGTTCTCTGTATAGCCCTGGCGGTCCTGAAACTCACTCTGTAGAGTTGAACTTTGAAATCCACCTGCCTCTGCCTCCCAAGTGCTGGGATTACAGGCGTGATAAGATTTATTTATTTATTTATTTATTTATATGAGTACACTAGACACATCAGATCACTTGTGTCATGAATTCTATCACATACCACATTTGCAAATTTCGTGGCTGCATCTCTGAGCTCTCAGGGTAGGTTCTGTCACCAATAACTAAGCATTTACACCACTTCAATTTTCTTTCATAAATGTATCCCAGAAGCATTGTTTTCTCACTCTTGTTAACCATGGATATGTGAACACTCCTGCTACATGCAATTCTATAACACAGCCATTCTAAAACTGGGATCCAGGCGTGGTGGCTCATGCCTGTGATTCCAGCACTTGGGAAGTAGATGCAGGAGAATCAGCTCAGAGTCTTCTTCAGTTACACAGAATATCCAAGGCTGGCCTGGATTACATGAGACACTGTCTCAAAGAAAGCTGGGCATACTGGCACTTGGGAAGCTGAAGCAAGAGGAATGCTCTAAGTTCAAGATCAGTCTGGGCTGCAGAGTCAGACCCTTTGTCATAACAAAAGCAAAAAGTTAAATGAATTTAAAAACAAGACTTCCTTGGTTGATGGGTCTCAGTGCAGTGTCTCAAATGCCATTCTAGAGGCCCTGAAAGCAGCAGCCCTGAACTCCAGGAGGCTTGCTTCTGCTGACACCAGGGGACGGCCATGGACCTCTCTCACTCGGAGGACAGAGCTGTGCGATTGTTTGGCCTTCTTTTCAAACAAATCATTTAACCTCGTTTTAAACGGGCAATCTGATGAATCAGCCTTCAAAGGACCCCACTATGTTGCGTAGAGTGTGTGCCCCCTTCCAATGTTCCCATCCCAAAGAGAACAGCACGAAATCCAACGCAGAAAGGCCTAATTCAATCAGTCTGTTTGGCTGGAAGCATCGCAACTCGTGTGGTCTGTGAAATTCTACCCTCCTGGGCTTCGGAGAGTTAGTCAGTTTTCCCCTTTAAAACTCTGCCTTTGCTCTTGCCTCTCAGGGGCATGTCTGCATTCTGGGACCGTCAGCTTTTCTAGGGCTGGGACAGCATGTGGGAATGAAATCTGTAGCTGCGATCAATTTACAACTAAATTTTGTCTTACATCTCTGGGAACATTTTGAAAACAGATCGTCAACCTGCTGCAGTTTTCTTTCTAAAAACTGGGGTTTGAGAAGCCATCAGTGAGACAGCTCAGTGGGCAAAGGGGCTTACTTCCAAGTCTTAGGACCTGAGTTCGATTCCCGGGACCGGCATGCTAGAAGGAGAAGGGTCAACTCTGCTAAGCTGGCCTCTGACCCCCCACCACTTGTGTGCCGTGTGCAACCCCCAAATACATAAAATGTAATAATATCTACTTTTCAGAAAGTGGTTAGCCAGAGTTTCATTACAGAAATCATTTTAGGAAAAGCAGCCAGCAACTGCTTTTCCCCACCTGGTTCAAGGGTTGACAGACACACCAGCCAAGGCCCAATGACTAAATGAAGGCAGGGGTATCACAGGAATGTGCCCCAGGTCACGGCTTCTTGAAGTGTGTTGCGTGGGTCATCCACCAAAGACACATGTGAGAGTTGTGAATGCAGACTCTTAGCCTGGACTTACTGAAGTCAGAGTTTTGACACGGTTCCAGGCCACTCCCAGGCATGCCAGCAGCAGACATAGCTATCTCAGGAAGATTCCCACAGCTCTTACAAGAATTCTCAAAGATGATGACTTCAGGTTTGCTAGTCAGACTAGGTAGGCATACCTACAAATCTGTAACTGTCTAGCACGGAAGGTTCTAAAGGGACCTCCGGGGCCTGAGGTAGAAGAACACAAGCAGAAGGACCAGAGCTACGAGTCTGTCAGCTGCCACCCAGAAAGGCGTCGGGCATAAAGTGTGGCAGAGAGAACACTACATATCACGCTAGAACTAACGTTTGGAAGCCCTTTATTCACAAATCCTTGGAAAGACGAATACCATGTTCCACCCGCCCTTGGAAATCACAGCCACCAGCCTGGGTCTAAGCCCCAGCCAAGTACTTGGGATGTTTGCCTGGACAGTGATTAGCATGTTCACAGACACGCTGCCTCGGTAGATAGGCCGGTCTTGTTTGCTTTTGCGAGTCTATGCCAATATTTCCTTATCAGCTACCGGTCACACGCTGTGATACTAGAGCCCCCTCCCGTGGGAGGTGACCTTGGGAAATGCTGACCTTGGACATTTCTGGGGATGCGGGACAATCGGGCTGGTGGCTGAGCCAGCACTGCATACATACTTGTCTACCACTGCCTGCTTAGACAACCACTACCCATGAACCTTTGCTGCTCAGCCTGATAGAAGGGCATAGGGTTTTTTAATAAATTACATATTTTACATTTAATTTTGGTGAGCAACTCAGTGCCCACTTCATTCCTTTTCGAGCTATCCTTGTTCCGCAACGGGAAGGCCGCTTTCTGGCATTCACCCTGCTAGTGTAGCTGTTGAAAACGATTGCAAAAACACAAGCTTTACTAAAGCAATCCCACAGGCAGCTTGGGGAGGGTACAGAAGTATGGTATATGCCGCGATCCATATGCGAACAACATGGAGGTAGAAACGCAGCGCTCATCTGGGGTAGGTAACCACACACAGTGGCTTTGTGCGCTTTCTGGGAGCTAGGAGCAGTTTCTGATTCTGTATGAGACTGCTCTACCACATTCTTCCTAAGATGCCAGAGAGTCATCCAGACCTGGCCCCCCTCCCCGGTGAGGGGTAAGTTCTACTCTACGGCATTCTCCTTCAGCTCAGGTCACTGGTGGGCTTTCTGGCTCCAATGGCTGCCACAGTCACCTGCATCTGAAAGGGTCAGGACCTAGCTCTCGAAGCTCTCCCTCATTCTGCAGAACCTACAGGATGTCTACAAGGTGTCCCTGGTGATCCCTTGGGGAAGGAAGGGGGTGGGAAGGAACGGACGGGCCCCCTTTCATGCACTTGAAGCTAATGGAAGAGATAAAGTAGGAAGGCAGTTACTGTGTAGAGCCAGTCTATAAAGCTCTGGAAAACAGAGGGATTTCTAGACTCAGCCTTAGAGCAACTAAACTGCATTCTCTTCTTCATCCAAATCTTACTGTAATTTTTTTTAAAACTTTATATCAAACGCATGGAGAGCATGTTTGTTGGCAGATGATGGTTGTGGGATTTTAACTATGCTTGTAGCTTTCTGGGGACAAGCACAGAATAGGCCAACGGCTGAGCTCTGAGGCTTACTAAACAGTACCTGACAGAGGGGCGCTGCAGCCGTGGGCTCCCGTGGCCCAGTCACATTCAGTAGCACCACCTTTCAGGGTTCCACGGAGGAATGCCCCCGACAAAGGCAGTAGCTTCAAGTCCACACTCTGTGTGTAACAGTTACGTGCTCTAATTGCTTCTGGTAACATTCGTAGCATGTACTGATCTATAATCTATATGATCTACGTGGCAATCATGGAGGAGGGGTGGAATGGCCTCATGATGTCTCCCATGTGTTAGACTAGATTTCCTGTGACCGCCTCATAAGAGGATAGCCTGGGTCCTCATAAGAGGATAGCCTGGGTAACATATCATAAGGTCATCGGCTGCCTTATAAAGAAATGTGGCTAGTGCCTGTCTCTGATCTTGACAGTTTAACCTAAGACACCAAGGGTCTATGCCTTCCAAAGAAGATGACTCTGGAGGAGAATAGTTTGTACAGAGGGGCCGGGGAGAAGTGTTTGGGGGTGACAGAGCCTGAGAACTGCAGACTACCAAGCAACAGAACACAAAGATGTGATGTACCAGCGTCCAGGCAGAGGGACACTCGAGATGTTTACTCCACAAAGGTGAGAAGAAGCTATAGTCTCACTCTAGAATCATGGGAAGCAAAGTAACAAGTGTGGGAAGGGATGGACCAGACAGGAAGGCAGGAGGGGGAACGGAGACCATGGGTCATGATCTGCAAGGCCACAGGGCTGGATAGCCTTGCCCAACCCCGAGCTGATGTTAAAAGGACAGCCATACGGCTCTTGGATAAATAGTCCCTTGCAGACATCAGTCATTCAAAAGAGAAAGATTGGTGTGTTATCTCAGAAGTAGGTGACAGGAGCAGAAGGACAGAAGACCAGGGAGGAGGAAGCATCTGGCAGCGAGGTTCTGAGGGCGGCAATATGGGTAGAGGTAACCCGCAGAAAGGATGAGAAGACCATCTTTAATCTCAGGAAACAAGGATGTTTGTGGGATTTTCTTGCAGGGAATCTGAGGCGAGACAGCTCCAGGATAGGAAAAGATTGGAAGGAGCCTCCATGGACTAATTCCCTAGGAGCCTCGGCATCAGCTCTGGGTGCTTACCGGCCTCTGTGCACAGTGCCAAGTTAGAGAGATGGGGCAGATAAGGACCCATAAGGAACAGGGACACCGGCCTCTGTCACCAGACTAAGAAGCCTCCTTGCCTGCTCGGCAGAGGATCTGCCTCTCTGTGCCTTGCTTAGTCTTTCCTCATCTCTGACAAAAGTCTTTCTCTGTCCAATGATTCCTTGTCTGCTGTGTTTGAGATGTTCCCCGCTGCTGCCTATAGCACTCCCTGCCTTTTAATTTCTTAATTGGTGAAGAAAACCAACCGAGACGGTAACAGCACCACCCTGTGAGCACTACAGACAGGGCCCCTTGTCCCGTCTAGCCAACCTGTTTACAGAAGTGGCTCTCACACCCCGGCCTTGAAACTCAGCCAACAGCATTCCCGAGGTGGCTTTAAACAAACGTAATTTTTAAATTGACTAATTAATCTCAAAGGCCACATGCTCCGCGCATGGGGAGCTTTAATTTATTTATTTTTAGTTCTGGGTAGAAGCCCTTTTTAAAACGTTCCCAAATCATCCATGCCCATTCATGGGCTCCCCTGTGTGGCATAAGACACACATGTAGGTGGCATGATCAGGAAGCCCTGGAGCCAGGGACAGGAACAAAGGAGCAAACTGTCTCAGATCAGAGATCACTAGCCTGACATCACGGTGGTGGCTTTGGAGCAGAGGTGAGATGACCCTGTGGCCACCATTTAGCCAGCTCCCAGCCCACTGTACCTTCCTCCCTGGAGAGAAAGAGCTCCTGAGCCGGAGACCAGAGCAGCTAGATCCGTGCAGACTGGCCATGCAGAGCCAAGGAAGGGAGACATGGGCTGGGAAGACACGTGTGCTGGACCAAGGTAGGAGTCTGGGAAACCCGGTGCACTTCCTGGAACTGTGATCCCTCGTGTTCAGGCCAGTATGAGGAGTTCTGACTTATAGGACAGTCATGGCCCCCGTGAGGGGCGGCGTGTCAGGGTGATATGTACCCACTTCACAGTGTCCTCTCCATGGAAAACACGGATTTCTCCTCTGGGATCTTGCCAGTCTCGCTGAGGCTGCCTGGCTGTGTTCATGTGAGCCTGACTCCATCCACACCCAGGCCTCTGGATTCTAGGCAGGGCCTCCGTTGCCAGCTCCTATGGCTTCGTACGAAACACTGACAAGTCCCTGGCTGTTTCTGGCGCCAAGTTAACACTACTGAATTATCCCCCAGAACTCTGCGCTAAGCCTTCCTACCACTCGCTGCGGCGCCCCCATGCCAGACCCAGACGAGGCACTCCACCAACCCACAAGCCTGGCGGAATGTGCAGCGAGCTTTCTGAAGACAGACGCCGCCTGGAGTCTGATTCAGCTTTCCACTCCCAGGGGCCAACTCTATGCTTGGCATTAGATCAATGTTTACTTTTGTGTGAATGATATGTAAATTAATTACCTAATTCAATCATTGGGAAAGACATAAGTATGACGCTGATGTAAATGTTATACGCCAGATGCTTCTCTGGAAAAAAAAACGGCTTCTCGTGTAGTGACGAGAACCGGTCATTAGCAGATTTGGGAATTGTTTTCTCACCCCCAAAAGGACAGACTGCACATCAATCCTTCCATTAACTGAGAGTGCAAGGGGTTCCTATCCTAGGCACTGGCTCAAACACTCACAACTACTACTTAAGGCCCTGATCTGTTTCTGATTCCACAGCCTGACTCCTCTGCTGTGGTTTCTGAGTTCAGCATCTCTGAATCTTAGGTGCCCTTCAACGGGGCCAGGGAGAAGACTGGTTAGAATGCACTGCTTTTCAGGTCCAGGACATGTTCCTGGGGGTCACAGGCTGGGGTCCTGGGTCTAAAAGGGGGCATCTGGGAGTTTCTCAATGAAGCAATCACACAGGAGTGTAAGCGTACCTGGCCTAGTTGTAATTCTTTGCGTAGCTTCGGGATATACTGAAGTATTTGGGAAAATAAAAGCTGCACCCCCTGCAGACAAAAGGAAAGACAAAGCATGAAGGTCCTTGGTGGTGACTTTCAACTTGAGTAACAGCACCTCACCCTGTGACATTGGGGGGCAGTGGGGGGCTTGAAACTTCAGTGGAACTCACAGCAAACAGGAACCCGCTCAGACGGGAGTGCATCTCCCTCATGTACAAAACAGAATGCTGCATTTATTTATTAATTCTTTAATGGCTTCTTGACAGAGCCCCACATGTGTCCCACCGGCAATCTTAGTTTATTAAAAATTATCTGTGGCACAGCTATCTATTTATTGCCAATTGTATATGATTCGCAAGTGTTTTAACATATCTTGGAAAGAAATATACATACTTTGCCTAAGACTACATGGAATGTATTCAAAATCAATCCACCTTCCCACTCAAATACACGGTTCTCTGTATTTTCTTCAATCAATGGTCATCTCCCCAGATGAGGAGATTTCCCCTTGGACATTCAGTCCTTTAGGAATTTATCATCCTTTCCCTTTGATTGCCTCTATATTTAGCTATAATAAAAATCAATGAATTCTGAACTTTTGTGGAATTTTTAGTCACTGTGAAAAGAACTTCTAAATGCGTGTAATGTAAGATTCTGTGCGGCTCTGTGGTGTTTCCTGAGATGGGATGTCTCTACCAAGTTCTTTGCTAATTTTGGCCACGAGACCATCAGCATATTCATATGTGTGTTACAGGAGCCTAGAACACCCCACATCACATTTTAAAAAAAACCACAATGGTTCTGAATACTGAAGACCAAGGCAAACCAGCTACTTATTACAAATAAGTAGACAGAGACTCAATTCATAAGATGTTAGACATTTTAAAGTAAAAGGAGAATAACTGGTAAGCTGCTACCTTGCTCAGTCAGGGAGAGCAGTGGTTGGGCTCCCTTGCTGGCAAGGGACAAGAGGTTTCCCAGCTCTTGATGCTTTCTTGCTAGCTGGGGACTGGTAGGGTGTAGTAGGAAGTGGTCCTTGACTAATCCAGTGGGTGATCAGCAAGTGGCCATGCCTCTGCCAGTGATGCCATCAGGACAGGAGGTAGATGTGTACTTGGAACATGTGTAACACATTTATACACAGAGAACCCCAAACACAATGAGAGATGGGGGAAGGTTAATCAGGACCAAGTGCCTCGTCAAGCCCTGCAAGGCTCGGGCATGCAACAGACACAAGAGTAGACAGAACCTGTAGTTAGAGACAGGAAGGCAGATGCTGCGTCAGGGACCAGTTGTGCATTCTCTAAAATGGCAGAAGAGTTTCCCTCAGGTTTGCCTAAAGTGTGAAATATTCCTGTCACTGCCGTTTGCAAACATATAAACATGTGCAGAAGATAAAACCAAGGCAAGTCCGACCCAAAGCTGTCTGTAAAATACCAAGGAGTCCTGGAAAACACCACTTTAAAAAGGAAAATGGAGAACTACAGGTCTGTGGGGCTCTTTATACCAGGGAGCTTTGGTCTCCACAGGCAATGACAGTGGTGCACTGGGGCATGCTGGGGGATCAGAACAGCACTAAACTCGTGCAGCTGGTTAAAAACAACAGGAAACCACTTCACTGCCTTCAGGGTTACGGTGGAAATAAGGGGAAGTGTTCAGATGCCCAATGGCTTCACTCCTAACCTCTAACCTGTGAGTTTCACTTAAAGCATGCACCCGTAGAGAGTTACCCAAGTGTGTCCTGCGGTCAGGAGGGGCTGGCATTACCTGTGTTTCTAGCATGCATTAACCGTGGAGAGTTTTGTAAAGCCTTATCAACGTCATCGGAAGTCAAATGTGGAAGAGGAGCTGCAAAACAAAACACAGCGCAGCACTGAGATAAAGAAATGGAAAAATGAGCCTCCTTAAAAAAAAACGTGGAATTAAGAGGAACGGTCTAAACCCTGCGGTACGGGTTAGTACCTTAAACACTGAATGAGATGACCTCATACAGGAGAACAAGTGTATGGGTGCCAGGCAACAACACAAGGGAGATGCTCCGCCCACTTGCCCTCGGGATCCTTTCAGACCATGCTCAGAGTTGTCGGAATTAAATCATGCAGCAATCAGTCGGGGTCATGCTGCTGTAAGATGAGACACTTCTGTGGTCAGGCGAATGGGAGGAGGGGCTGCATCCCACTCAACAGAAGGCTAACTAAGCACATGCCCAGCAGGAAGAGCCTTTTCCACCTTCCAGTTTGGGACGCCCTGGAAACTAGTGAATGTGGCCACTTCTCTGCCACATTTTATTTTCCTGGTCTTAGGAAGACAGGAGGGGGCTGCTGCCCTGTCCCTAGGGTAAGACTGCTTTGTTCATCTACATCATGAAGTTCCACTGTGCGGTCCTCGCAGGTCAGACAAGAGGATGCTGGGAGCGCCCTGTCTGAAGCCACTGAGGCCGGGCCTGCAGCCATGGCGACAGGCATGCTTACTCTCTCTGAGGTAGTGGAGATGCGAGAGAAGAATGTCCGCATTGTAGCTCGGAGTGAGCCTCTGGAAGTCGTCCTTGGTCATCTTGCACAGCTCCTTCCCGTCGATATTCTGAAATAGTAAGACGTCCACGTCGAGAAGGCCGTATTCTTTCACCGCCCACTCCAGCCACTGCCGCACATGGTCTGTGCTCCACAGAGTGGGATCTAAAAGGGAAGGAAGAAAGACGCCATCAAACTCCCAAAGGCAAATCTGATGGCAGCACAGTCAGCCTCAGCACAGGCCCCCACCCCTGCAGCCCTCTGAGGATTGCACGAGCCTGAGGCCAGCCTGAGCAAGTCACAGCAAGGGAAACAGTATCCTGGAGAGGGACCCAAAAGAGCCAGGCCCACGGATCTCCGTCATCCAGGAGATCTGGTCTGTCTCAACTGTGGCTCAGTTTCCAGTAGAGATCTGGGTGTTTGTTTGTTTGTTTTCCTCCCAGCTGTTTTTTTCCACTTTTATTTATTCATTAAAAAAAACTGTACAAAATTAAAAGTCATCCCTTGAAAATTTACTGGTCCATTTATATAAAAGAAAGTTATAAAACATCAAGAGACTGCTCATCGACCCATCTCATGGACAAGCACCAATCCCTGACACTATTAATGATACTCTGTTGCACTTGCACACAGAAACATGCTGTCCTCTGAGAGGCTCCACCCAGCAGCTGACTCAGACAGATGCAGACACCCACAGCCAAACAGTGGATGGAGCTTGGGAACTCTTATGGAAGAGTTGGGGGAAGGATTGTGGGCCCTGAAGGAGATAGGAACTCCACAGGAACACCAACAGAGTCAACTAAGCTGGATCTTTGGGGCTCTCAGAGTCTGAACCACCAAGCTAAGGACAGCCGTGGGCTGGACCTAGGCCTCCTCACACACAGGTAAGCATATGTGCAGCTTGGTCTATATGTGGGCCCTGAACAACTAGGGTGAAGGTTATCCCAAAAGCTACTTCCTACATGTGGGATATGCTCTTCTAGCTGGGCTGCCTTGTCTCCTCACTTCAGTGGGAGAGTGTCTCACTTCAGTGCCCAGCCTTGCACAGACTTGAAGTGCCAGGGTGTGTAGGGGTGGAATACCACCTGCTCAGAGGAGAAAGGGAGGAGGGGGAATATTCGGGGGATCAGGAGTGGGCAGTGAGCAGGATGTAAAGTGAATAAGTAAAAAATAAAATTAAATATTAAATACAAAGAATAAAAGAGAGAGAGCTCATTATAGATTACAAAAAGAATACAAACAAGACTAAGGAGATGGCTCAGTCTATAAAGCTTCTGCTTTGCAAGCATGAAGACCTGAGTTAAAGTCCCAGTGGAAAACCCTCGAAAGCCCAGAGTTGGGAAAGCAGAGGAAGACAGAGCCCTGGGACTCATAGTGAGTCAGCCTGGTCTATTTAATGAGTTTTAAAAGTCCTCTGGTCTCCACGCGCATATCCAAATATGCACATACACAGACACTCAAGAACAAAATAATGACCACCCTTGCACAAACTACTAACCAGGGAATCTGAAATAAAGTATAGTTGACTCAGGCCTACCTCTTATAGCTAATTCGACTAAAAGGGAACCATCAGTGGGCATTCTCAAAGAAAGAGGGGATGGAAATGGAGGCTTCAGATGAAGAAGAGGCACACAGATGGGTCACGGAGATGAGGGATAGAGATGGAGGAGGCAGATGAACATGGCGGATGGAGACAGCGGATGGAGCTGTGGTAAGGAGATGGTGGATGGAGATGGTGGATGGATGGAGATGAGGTAGAAAGATGGTGGATAGAGATGGTAGATGGGGGTGAGGGATGGAGATGGAGGAGACAGATGAACATGGCGGATAAAGATGGTGGGTGGAGATGAGGTAAGGAGATGGTGGATATAGATGGTGGATGGAAACGGAGGGTGGAGATGGTGGATGGAGCTGAGGTAAGGAGATGGTGGATGGAGATGGTGGATATAGATGGTGAATGGAAACGGAGGGTGGAGATGGTGGATGGCATATGGAGTCACGTGGAAGGGAACAGTAAGCAACTTGGTAAGGCAGTCACACTTCGCAATGTGGAATTTCAGCGTCATTAGGAATTTCTGAGGCACTGAAGGGTGTGTTTAATTACACCAAGCACAGAGAGCTCATTGGTGAAGGGTAAGACTCTTGGGAGTCAGAGCAATGCGTGTTTGGACTCCGACCCCCCCCCTCTGACTGGGTGTAAATGTTACCTTCTCTGGAATTAGCCTTTTTTTCCTACGCCTAATTAAATGAACGGCTGGAGAGTTGAAAAGTTGGTGAGATAAAGTGTGTGAAAGTGCTTGGCCAACAGTAACAACCAGAGAGAAGGAATTGCCCGCCCGCACCAGAGGTTTGCACGGTCAACTCTGCTAAGACGAAAAATCTAATTTCCAGGGCTGCCTCTTCCTTTGTACACAAAAGCCTGTTTTATCTCTTATGTTAAGAGCTTTTCGAAGGTGCTTCTGTTGAACAAAACATGAGCCAACGGAGATAAGATGGTGTGTGCTTCGCCTCCTCCTGGAACGTAGAACTGTTTTGGAAATAGCCATGACATGGTTCCAAGGACAGCAAAAGAGGAAGGCGCCACATCAAGAGAGGGAGTCGAGACCCTCCACTCTTCTGTACCTTGAAGTCCAAACGTTTATGACCTCTACTTCAGCCAACTGGATATTAAAACATCTAAGCACACCATCACATAGAGCTCCCTGGTTATGTTATCCTTAATGCCAATGTGTGGGAGAGACACGTGTGGGAAAGGCAAGAGAGAGTCATAAAGACACTCTGCTGTGCCTGGTGGGATGACTCAGTGGATAAAGACATTGGCTGCCAAGCCTGACCACTGCAGTTTGATTCCCAGGACCCACACAGTTCTGGGAGAGAAAGGGCACCTTTAAGTCACCTTCTGGCCTTTAGGCACTAACTGTGGAGAGCCCCGCCTGCCATCTGCTAAGCGATACATGAATTAACATAAAAAGGAACACCCTTGAACGAGATTCTGATCCAGTTGAGTTCATCAGCGGCCAGAAAAGTATTAAAGAGATATTGCCTGAAATTAGGTAAAGGGGTACTGTGTTGTCAATAACAGACTATACTATCATGAAAACAGCCCCTTCAACTGGCATACACTTCCAATTGAATAAAATCAGACATGATCTGAATCGATGAAAAATTATCAATGATTGTCCCTTCCCAACAGAATGGCTGTCTTGGCTATGGAAAATGTGGAATATACAACAAAATAACATGTACTCCCTAGGCCGTATCTAAGGATTAGTGTAAGAGTTTTGTTCACAAAGTCAGGCCTGGGGTAAGTCAGCCTATTTGATCTAACACGAGGCTAGGAAATTAGGACTAAATACCCGGCCTCCTGGTATGGGCAGATCCGTTTACAAAGCAGGCACAGGGGGTGGTGGGAACTTCAGAACTGCTCAATGCCACAAACTGAATTTGGCCCCCCAAGAGAAGGACTTCTTCGAAGCTGTTTCTAAGACTTTCAAATTTCTAATTGTCGGTTTGTGGTTTATTTTAATCTATCCTCTTGGTACCAGAGAGCAAGGATGACTATAACATTGATTTTTAACATGCTGGCATGCTAGTCTTTGTGATGGCAGAGACCCTGGCAATATTTGTAAATGTGCCTTTGGGTGCTTAAAAGTATATATTACCTGTTCCATGCAGAGTTATAGAATATAAATATATATAATACCAATATATAATATACATGTATATGTGTATATATAATATATATAATTTTGCCAGTGACCTACCAATTACTGAGAAAGGTAAATTAATCTCACTTACTAATATGCATCTGTCAATTTCCCTCCCTTGTTGGATATATTTTTGAGGCTATATTACTAGGTAAATATAAATTTATCATTCTTATGCCTTTTATATGAATTTAATATTAAATAACAAACCTATGTCATCCTCCCAATGGCTTTCTATCTGAAATCTTACTTGTCAAGGTTTTATTATTATTTTTTTCCAGATTTTTATTAACTTTTGATTAATATGTGTCATTCCAGTTGTTTACTGCCAATTATTTTAGTGTGTGTGTGAGTGTGTGTGTGTGTTTGTGTAGAGTGCTTTTATAAACACATAACTGCTTTGAGTGAGTTAGGATCTAATTTCATTCATTTTTCTCATAACTATTTTATGTGTACCGGTGTCTCCTCAGTATGACATGCACCATGTGTGTGCAGTAGAACTGTTTTGGAAATAGAAGAGGGCATTGCTGCCCTGGAGTCAGAGCCACATGAAGCTGTGGGCTGCCATGTGGTGCTGGGAATGGAGGTCAGACCTTCTCCAAAAGCAGCCAACGTGCTTAACTGCTGTGAGCCATCGTTTCATCCCAAGATTGATTAGTTTCATTTTTACTTTCATCCCCTCTTCCTGTTTCGGCCATTTGAATGCTATTTCTCTTTATTTATTGTTATTGCTTAAAATAAATTTTAAGTTTTATCTTCAGAATCCTCTTTTCCCCAAGTAACAAGAGACCGTAGAAAGCTTCCTTTCCAATCATTCTCTTACAGGGTAACACGGCCTTTTCACCTTGCCCCTACTCCCTACCTAGGGGACTATGATGGCTGTTGACACAATCTTCAATCACCTGGGAAGAGACTGTGTTGGGGTGGTCTGTGTGTGTATTGATGGGAGCTTATATCAATTATGTCGATGGACATGGGGAGTCCTAGCCCCTTGGTGTCTTGCCTAAGGACCTACAGCTACTGGCGTTTCATGAAGCTGGGATCCCAAGATGGGCAGTCCATGCTCTGGCTTGTCCCCCAACCTCTTGGAGCCATGAACTCATTCATTCTGTCAGATGAGGGTCTCCTTGGGGTGGTGCTCATGAGTCTTCTCAGTAGAATGAGAACTGTCAATGATTCCTGCAGTGTATCTTGGCCGGGATACATTTCCCCCGACCGCTGTGTCCTAGTGCCCCATCATGTGTAAGCAGCAGATGTTAGCTGCCATCATTTGCTTTTGTAAAACTTCAGTCATATATATATAACCCCATATGATTTCCTCAACTACCATCCAGCCATAGGTGCGCAGATAAGATGAACCCTGACTTCAGGGTTTCAGTTCTCTTGTCTGGTGGTTGGCACAGCAGGAGTCCAACACAAGCATACAGAAACATGATGTAATGGGTGAGGTCACCAGGAGTGCTTGGTAGGGTGACAAAGCAAGATGAAGGACTGATTACAGCTTTTTAACTGAGGGTTCTTTGCAGGTCGGGGCCCTGGCTCCGGCCCCACTCAGCCGTGCCGCTGAGTCTGGAGCAGTGTCTATCTTTCTGAAGTGTTATTTTCCCACGTTTAAAGGGAGCTGTTGAACTGAGATTTTTCAATCACCCTGCAACTCCCATGATCCTCTGATTCATGCTATGACGTGACAATTATTATCAGCTCCATGTGCTCACCACACAATTTGTAATCTACATATACACAGTCTCATCAATAACAAATGATGGTGTGATAAAACTGTGCTGCCCAGCTAACAAGAGTCTGGAATGGAGTATTCTAGTCCTGGCCCTCTGTTCCTTTCCCAGTCCAGCTCAGCAATATCATGTTCAGGGAGGCTTCTATCAGTCCTCTGCTGCTTTGAGAAGCACAAGCCTGTCCTGTGTAGCCACCAGAGTCCCGAGTGTCTGTTGGTGACTTCCCTGGGATGACTCTAGTGTAACTCAGTCTTTTCACAATGTGTCAGAAGACTCAGGCTGTTGCAATGCTCAGCCCCAACGGCCTCAGGGAGGGCCGAGGATACTACTTTTTGGATTCTGTGCTGAAATAAACATTACCTCTTCTATAAAAACAACTTTAATCATTTCCCCCATTACAGTTTTTATCTTGACTACCAGAAAGCTCAAAGCCACAGTAGGGACTTGGCAACAGCGTCTCAGGCGAGCCGGCCACTGGAATGGCTTCACTCTTTCCTCATATCCTTTAAGTCTTCTCTGTGTATTTTTAACTGTACTCAATCTGAATTTTGATTGGCCAGTAGTTTGGGTCACAAACCAGCAGCATCTCGTTCCCATTTCAACATCAAATGCTACTGTCTCTATTTAAATAAGCATACGCACGTGCCTCGGGAACACAGAGTAACACGTAAGTGTGGTGAGAAACAAGTGGTCAGGTGTCATAAGAAAAGGGATTGATTTGCTAGGCAATCGAGCATGTAGACAGGAACAGTGCAAAGAGGTCTTGAAGGATGGGCAGAGTTTGTTGGCGAAGAAAGGAAGAAGGGTACGCACAGCTGCCCACAGGCAGGGTACGCACAGCAGCAGGCCCGAGCCCAGGGAACGGCTGTGAAGGAGGGGGAGGCCTGGGAAAGGCTGAGGAAGGGCGATGAAGCTGAGGAAGATGGGGGAGGCTGAGGAAAATGGTGGAGTCTTGAAAGGCATCTCCACAGCTATGAGACTTTCATGACCTCTTTCTTTCCTTCTTTCTTCCTTTCTGTCTGTCTGTCTTTATGTTGTCTCCCTTTGCTCAGGAATTCCAAAGCATCCATCAGTCATAAGTTCAAGCTCTTGTCTGTTTTCCTACCACACCTCTATAGCACAGGGGTGGGTGTTATCGACCTCAGTGCTCTTTGGCCATCTCTTAAGAGAGTGGCATATGCGTAATGGATGCTCAGTGAACACTTCCTGGGTTACCCCGCATGAAGGAAAGACTGGCTTAGATATAACTCAAGGGCTTTCCATGTCGGCCATGGAAAATCAGAGGCTGAGAAGAAAGAATTCAGTCTCGTGGGAGCCTTTGTCCACAGGGATGGAACACAGGAAATGCTTAAAATGCACAGAACAAGGGAAGATAACGAGTGTGGCCACTCAGTCGCCACGATGCTGATATCAAAGGGTTTGAGCCAAATATTAAAAAAAAAAAAAAAAAACTAAACTAAAAGGTGAAAAAATAGTTTAACATTTTAGCACCTATTTTTTAGGAAATAAAAAGAAAAATCTTTCAAAAATATTATCAAGTGCTAAAACCAGAGGTCCTGTTGTATTCGGTCACCAGTTTGCAACTTTTCAGAATGATGGCGAACGTGTTTGCTTTCCTTGGTGGCAGCCCATGAGCATATCAGAGTATATGCCACCAAAACAGCTCTAGACTCCGCGAGGCGCAGCCAGCGCACAGAGGACACACACTGTCCTTGATGGCAGGTGCTCGTGAGACACACGATGCTGACACTGGTTAGAACACTGGCATCACGTGTACTGGAAATCCACTGTTTCTAACTCTGATCTGTGGCCACAGCCTTGGCAACACCTTGCACATCAGATATCTGAGTCCAACCTACTGGGATTGGGCTGTTGTTAGGAGCCCAGAATAGGAGACACAGCTAGTTTTGGGCTCAGTGCCATCTGTCACCATGGAAATCTGAGCTGACACCAAATGAGGCTGAGGAATGGTCTTTTCCCAAAGTGCACACAAGATCATTATGGGTTTTAGACAACACATCACCTGTGCTACTCAGCATTTTGTTATTAAAAGAGGACTTTGTTTAGATGATTTTGATATTGCAGGTTTTTTCCAAGATGGCTTAACATTGGTGAGGCTACACTGGGGTTCTTTCTAGGGGAGAGAGTTTATTTCTAACAGTATCTCAATTTATACTGAACTGACTGGTATACAATCTCACAAAAAGCAGAGGAATGCACACATATTCATGTGTGTACACATGATGCATACTACACGCCAGTCTCCCTTTATGTGTACACACATAGGATACATACCACACGCTGGTCTCCCTTTATGTGTGCACACATGATGCATAACACATGCAGGTCTCCCTTTATGTGTACACACATAAGATACATACCACACACTGGCCTTCCTTTATGTGTACACACGTATGATGCACACCACACGCTGGCCTTCCTTTATGTGTACACATGCATGATGCACACCACACACTGGCCTTCCTTTATGTGTACACATGTATGATGCACACCACACGCTGGCCTTCCTTTATGTGTACACATGCATGATGCACACCACACACTGGCCTTCCTTTATGTGTACACACGTATGATGCACACCACACGCTGGCCTTCCTTTATGTGTACACATGCATGATGCACACCACACGCTGGTCTCCCTTTATGTGTACACACATAGGATACATACCACACGCTGGTCTCCCTTTATGTGTGCACACATGATGCATAACACATGCAGGTCTCCCTTTATGTGTACACACATAAGATACATACCACACACTGGCCTTCCTTTATGTGTACACACGTATGATGCACACCACACGCTGGCCTTCCTTTATGTGTACACATGCATGATGCACACCACACACTGGCCTTCCTTTATGTGTACACATGTATGATGCACACCACACGCTGGCCTTCCTTTATGTGTACACATGTATGATGCACACCACACGCTGGCCTTCCTTTATGTGTACACATGCATGATGCACACCACACACTGGCCTTCCTTTATGTGTACACACGTATGATGCACACCACACGCTGGCCTTCCTTTATGTGTACACATGCATGATGCACACCACACGCTGGTCTCCCTTTATGTGTACACACATAGGATACATACCACACGCTGGTCTCCCTTTATGTATACACACGTATGATGCACACCACATGCTGGCCTTCCTTTATGTGTACACATGTATGATGCACACCACACGCTGGCCTTCCTTTATGTGTACACATGCATGATGCACACCACACGCTGGCCTTCCTTTATGTGTACACACATAGGATACATACCACACGCTGGCCTTCCTTTATGTGTACACACGTATGATGCACACCACACACTGGCCTTCCTTTTTGTGTACACACGTATGATGCACACCACATGCTGGCCTTCCTTTATGTGTACACATGTATGATGCACACCACACGCTGGCCTTCCTTTATGTGTACACATGTATGATGCACACCACACGCTGGTCTCCCTCTGTTAAACACTTCCTTTTATCCACACACCCATTCCTCTAAGGTTGAGGCTATCCCACTTTTGTGTATGTCTGTACATACAACATTTCTTAAATTCATGTGGCCACAGGAAGCAGTGTAAACACATATGATTCTGGCATCTGCACCCATAAGAACATGCCTATGATTCATTACTCTGTGAATATTTTGGGGGTTTCTTAGCTACTGGGTAGTTAACGGAAGATGGTAGGTATCAAAGGCAAAGCTAATGGAATAATTTTTCAAAATGAACAGTAAGCCCAAAGGTTCTATGTAGGCACAGAGTTACCAGGTGCTCCATTTTGACTGCACTCCTCCCCTCTCCTTTTCTCCCTCTCTCTCCATCTCTCTGTCTCTACCTCTTAGCCTCTCTCCCCCTCCCTCTGTTTCTCTCAGACATGAAGGTCAGTATGTAGTGATAGAAAGAGAAAATGCTTGAGAGCAACTGAGGCTTCTGTTTCATATTCTTGGGTACCAGGCAGGCACTGCATCTAACCAGCAGGAGTTCCAGGAACCAAGCAGACTCAGGTCTGAAGATTTCGATGTGGGTAGAATGCTCCTCACCTCAAAGGAG
Organism: Apodemus agrarius; assembly: GCA_964023405.1. Taxonomy (NCBI): domain Eukaryota; kingdom Metazoa; phylum Chordata; class Mammalia; order Rodentia; family Muridae; genus Apodemus; species Apodemus agrarius. The sequence goes on along the minus strand of OZ030018.1, from coordinate 2,792,061 downwards.
CCTGGGTAAGAAGTGTGGGTAATCTGTGCTGCTGCTAAAGGGATGGATACAGGAGCTGCTGACCACCTGGGGTCCTGCCATCCCATGGCTGTGCTGGATGACCTTTGAAATGTGTGAGTGTTCATGTGCGCATGCATGTGTGTGTGTGCACACGCATGTGTATGTTCATCTGTTTGAATATACATACCTGGACCTTGACCAATAACTGAAAAACTCACAACTTGCACAATCATCCACAGCTCCCTCTTTTACCAATACCATTAACTGAATAACTGCCTACCCTGGCATGAAGCAACCCGCCCAAGAGGTACAGCTGAAAGAACGCTTCCTCTAGAATGAAGAAACAGCCATCTAGCCAATGCCAGCTGCAGCTCAGCTGCAGATGCATCCTTTGGCCTGTCCAGCCAGCACGGGACACAAGAACTGCTGGCACCTGACTCTACCAGACAGATTCTTTGCCTCAACTTCCTGTGGGAAGACTCAAGTCTGACCTCACTTAAGAAGACTTGAATGAGCCGGGTGGTGGTGGCGCACGCCTGTAATCCCAGCACTTGGGAGGCAGAGGCAGGCGGATTTCTGAGTTCGAGGCCAGCCTGGTCTACAGAGTGAGTTCCAGGACAGCCAGGGCTACACAGAGAAACCCTGTCTCGAAGAAACAAACAAACAAAAAAAAAACAAAACAAAAAAAAAGACTTGAATGATATCAAAGCACCCTGATGATATTTCAGAAATATGAGATGGTCTAAAGCAGCCCTGTGCATCGGTGTCCTACAAAGCAGTGGCGCCCATCATGACTCCACAAGAAGAAGTTGGGTGGGTCAACAGGCTCTGCTCAGCTTTAGTCCTCTATCCTACAGGACTAAAGTTTTGCCTCAGGTGAAGAAATGAAGTTTTTCAGGAGGAAGGCAATGGCACAGGTGGGCTGGGGTCAGCTTCCACCCAGAGGGAACTTCCCCCATGACTAGGCACAGTGGAAAGCCAGGTGGCCTCAGAGTACAGGGCTCCGCAGCTGTGAGTAAGACCGAGCGGATCGTCTGAGTGTATGCTATCCACCTTCCATTCCCTATCTACAACAGTTTGGGCCCGCTGGCACATGGGACTGTCCTTGTTGTGGCCTCTGAAGCTTTGCTTGTGTGGCAAAACAAGGCATATCCCTGAAGGAGGACCCCAGTGCCCTGATGTCATCCAGCCATCTTTGCAGTCTATTGAAAGTCTTGTAGTGTCATCCCTGAAGGGACCCCATCTGGTGACACATCTGTTAGACCTGTATTTTGCCAGTCTCTACACGCTGAACTTCCTGTTTAGAAGGTGACAGAGCCTGAGATGACATCATACCATGGGGAAGGGGCTTGATCCCATTATTGCCCATTACATAGATGAGTTTATTTAGAGCAGGGAACAGTGGAGCTCTCCAAAGCTTTGCTATGCGTAACTTGGACCACTCTGACAGAAAGTGCGCCAAGTGGCTGCACATCTTCTATCCTGCCTGCCCCTGGCTAACACGCAGAGTGCTGGGGTGGGCCGGACAGAGCGTTGGCCCTTGTGTTGTGTGCCTGCGTTCCAGTGAGAGGAAGACAGAGTGGAAGGACAACGGGGCAGAGCAATGAGGCAGATGGGAGCTGAGTGATGTGGGCGGAGCACAGAGCAGCTCCACACACAGAATGCCGGGTATATCGTCCCTGACCGAGATTCATAAATAAAGGACAGAGGTGGTCTGTCCCTCCTGGGAAGCATGGTTTGTTAACCAGAGCAAAATTTCAAGACCTCCGACCTGCAGGGACGATCACTCTGCGTTCATTGGTGGTCATATTGGGGGGCGGCATGTGCTTCTCCTCCATGTAGCTGCCGTAGCTCATCCCCACAGTATCAGGGCTGCCCACCATCTTCCCGCCTTTGCTCACACTGCATTCGTCGGGTGAGTTCCTATAGGAGAAAAAGAGAATTCCTTCTGTTAGTCCGGTACCAATGAACAGGACTCGGCGGTCTTGTGATATACAGGACCAATGACAGGCAGCATGGCAGAAAGCCACGCTCCGGAGGCATGACAAAGTCAGAATGCCATGGTACTCCAAATCCACATGTTGAAGCAATAAGCCCCACACATCTGTATAGAAGGAAAATCAGATTTAGCTCAGGCTATGAGGGCAGAGACAATAATGGCAGGAAGATGGAGAACTGGGGGGCTGGTCTAGTGAGCAAATCACTTAGACAAACACAAAGACCTGAGTTGGATCCTCAGAATCTACTGCAAGACCAGTGTAATGGTGTGTGCACCTGGAAAGACCAGTCAGATGGTGTGTGCACCTGGAAAGACCAGTCAGATGGTGTGTGCACGTGGAAAGACCAGTCAGATGGTGTGTGCACGTGGAAAGACCAGTCAGATGGTGTGTGCACCTGGAAAGACCAGTCAGATGGTGTGTGCACCTGGAAAGACCAGTGAGATGGTGTGTGCACCTGGAAAGTCCAGTCAGATGGTATGTGCACCTGGAAAGACCAGTCTGATGGTGTGTGCCCCTGGAAAGACCAGTCAGATGGTGTGTGCACCTGGAAAGACCAGTCAGATGGTATGTGCACCTGGAAAGACCAGTCAGATGGTATGTGCACCTGGAAAGACCAGTCTGATGGTGTGTGCCCCTGGAAAGACCAGTCAGATGGTGTGTGCACCTGGAAAGACCAGCCTGATGGTGTGTGCACCTAGAAAGACCAGTCAGATGGTATGTGCACCTGGAAAGACCAGTCAGATGGTGTGTGCACCTGGAATGACCAGCCTGATGGTGTGTGCACCTGGAAAGACCAGCCTGATGGTGTGTGCACCTGGAAAGACCAGCCTTATGGTGTGTGCACCTGGAAAGACCAGCCTGATGGTGTGTGCACCTGGAAAGACCAGCCTGATGGCATGTGCACCCATTCTCCTAGCACTGCCAAGAAACTTTAACCTGTCAGCTAGCTCTGAGGTTCAGGAAGAGACCTCACATTAAAAAATAAGGTGGAAAGTGATTGAGAAATACAGCAGACACTGACCTCTGGCCTCCATGGACACATGCATGAGTGTGTATACCTGACACATATACACACGCATGTACACATGGATAAGACACACAAGTAGGAAGAGGAAGAGAGCACCTCCCCTTGCTTCACCCCCTCCACATGAGCAGGTCGCCACCTACAACAGAGAAAATGTCCCAGCAGATGAGCTGACATGGAGCTGCCTGGCATCTTGTCCTTGGATGTCCCATCTTCAGAACCATGAGTAACGTGGGCCTGGTGTTTCATCCCAGCAGCCTGCACTGCAGCTGAGACCAAGCTCAGGAGAGACACTAAGTGGGAAGCCAAGCTGCTGTCTGGCTTCTGTTCCACTTGTCTGTTCCTTCTGAAATGGTCATATTCAGACTCCTGTGACAGATGTCTGTGAACACTCGCAGGGAACAGAGAGCTGGTGTTCATTCTTGCGGGGTGACAGTAAACAGAGCTAGCAGCAGACACTGGGTCCCACGCAGCTCAGCGATGCTTCGGGGAGTGATGCTGCTTTTGAGACCCCAGCAAAGTCCCCTGTTGGATTCCTATTCCTCATGGGATCTAGAGCTGAAGAGTTCTAGTGATGGGGGCACAGTCAGAAAGGCAGAGAGGGTGGGGAGGGCTGAGGCAAGGGAGGCAGCTTAAGGGTACAGACAAGCGACCTAAGTGAACCAAGGCGGGGCCTGAAAACGGCAGTGTATATGATGTGAGCTGCCCGCCCTGGCCCTGGGATCAGGTCACAGGAACCTTTAGAGAGGCGGTCACTGTATGTGCAAGAAGACAAACATATCTTTCTATGAAAAACATACACACAGGAAAGTTATATTTGAGAGATACAAGTCTCAGTTTAACAACAAGTAAAGAAACAGTTTAAGGGGAAACAGCAGAAAGGGCTCAGCAGTTAAAGGCACCTGTTGCTCTTGCAGAGAACCTAGTTCAGTTCCCAGCACCAATAAGGTGGCTCACAACCATCTGTAACTCCAGTTTCAGGGCATCCTACACACTTTTCCAACCACTCAAAGCCAGACCAGGCATTCACATATACACATGCATGCATAACATACATGCACACGAAATACATATTTTTTAGCAAAGAGGAAGAAATCCAGCTTCATCAGAGAACAAAGAAATGTACAGCTGTCTTCTCAGATGGTGGCCAGCCCACGGATGCAGGCTAGCCCACGGACACTGGCTAGCCCACCGACGCTGGCTAGACCACGGACGCTGGCTAACCCACGGATGCAGGCTAGCCCACCGATGCTGGCTAGCTAGGCTCCGGATGATAGACAATGGGTACCCCTGCACAGGAAGGATGCAGGCTAGCCCACACAGATGGCTAACCCTGGATCACCACAGCAGCGGTACCTCTGTGTGCTGGTCACATTATTTGTAGTAGAATTTTGGAAACACTTCTCAGGTTCTACCCGACACATGGGTATCTATATTCCTGGAAACATTAGACACCCATGGACTCTTTAGATTTTCACTCTAGCTCTAAAAACTTTGCTTCCATGTCCCGAGGGCCCTTGTCTGCTCCTCTGAGCACTGTTAGCTGCAGCTTAGCATGTAACCTGTAGAACCGCAGGCTTGCTATGAGCTTCAGGTTTGAGAAGGGCAAAACCATGTAAGGCAGGTAGGTAGACAGGGCTAGCCTCTGAGCAAGATGGAGCCTAAATGGCACGGTGACATTCATTTCTCATCCACATCCTTGACAGGACTGTGGACAGGAAGGGCTGGCTGAGGGCCCGGCGCCCCGGAAGAGTTTTAGGGTATCAAGTGCTTTGAAACACAGACTTCTCCCCAGCATTGCTTGCTAATGCGTCCAGGAGCACAGAGGAGCTCAGTGCTGGCACCGAGGAGACAAGAGCTACCTGACAGGTGACAGCCAGGGTTACACAGGATGACGTCCTGCCGCTCCCTCGGAACACACGGCCCTACACGTCGAATGCTCACCGCTGTGCTAACACGGAGGTGACTTAAACATAGTAACTGTCCGCGTTCCCATGGAGCAGGGCCTGTGTCTTCCCAGAGCTATCTACACATGCAGGATTTCTGCTTGATGTGATAATGTTTTCCTGGCTTCAAACGTTTATCTCCACAAGACTCATCCTACTATCAAACCACAGAGTATCTCTACTTGAGACAGAGTTTCCTGATCGTTTGGAAAAATCTGTCAACCAAGTGCAATGTGAATGTTTTGGTGTTATGTGCCTCAAAGAGAGAAGATTCATGGGGGGAGAGAAGTTAAGAACTTGGTTCTTTGGGAGGAAATGTTTTTGACAGTGGGTGGCACCCAGGGTGTGAGAGCAACATCAGACATGATTGTGAAGTCTAAATATAATTCCTCGCTCATTCATTTAGTCACCTTATTGAGTGTCGACTGTACAGCAGGCACTAACTGGTTTTTATTATCTAGCAAAGGAATTAATCACCTGAAAGATTAAGGCCAGAGAGAGGAGGCTTCGGGGTCTTAACTGCCTCTTTCCTTATTATCACCTAAGTGTGAGCGCGCGCGCGCGCGCGCGCGCGGGCGTGTGTGTGTGTGTGTGTGTGTGTGTGTGTGTGTGTGTTTGTGTTTGTCTCTGTGTGTGAGTGTCTGTGGTGTCTGTGTGTTTGTCTTGGTGATCTTTGTGTATCTGTGTCTGTGAGTGTATATATGTACATCTATACACACAGGTGTATCTTGTGTGTCTGCATGTCTCTGTGTATGTATCTGTGTCTGCATGTTGTATGACTGTATCTCTGTGTGTGTGTCTGTGTACATCTGTTTGTCTCTATGTCTGTGTATATGTATGTGTGTATCTCTGTATGTATGTGTATCTGTGTGTATATGTCTGTATATCTCTGTGTGTATGTGTGTATATCTCTGTATGTGTGTATGTGTCTGTGAATGTATGTTTGTATGTGTGAATGTGTGTCTGTGTCTGAGTGTATGTGTGTCTTAACATCTCTGTGTGTCTGTGTATGTATGTCTCTGTGTGTGTGTGTGTTCATGTGTGTATCCATATCTGTGTTTCTCTATGTCTGTGTGTATGTGTATCTCTGTGTGGCTCTGTATGTCTGTGTGTATCTTTATGTTTCTGTGTGCATGCATGCGTGTATGTGCGTGTGCGTGTGTGTGTGTGAGTGTGTAGACATATGAATGCCATTGCATATACATAGAGGACAGAGGACAACCCCTGGTGTTAGGCTTCATCTATTTCCTTATTCGAGACAGTGATATGACACACCACTAAGCATATCCTAGCTGTCCCAGACTCTCTTAGTCTCCTCTCTGGTCCTTCCTAGTGGCTTTATAACGCTGAGATAACACACACATGCTGCCCTCCTGGCTCTACATGGGTTCTGGGGATTGGACTCAGATCCTCATGTATGTGACAGGTGCTTTGCCCACTGAGCCACGGCCTCGCTCCCCTTTAATTACTGACAGTTTGCTTTTCATAGCTGAGGACAAGAACTCCATCCATGAATCATGGGAGTTTTTCTACAAAACGAGGTAGACACCCTTACCAAATCTGGATGAATGAATCTGGGTCATCATGTTGCATTTGCTAGTATGTGTCCAAACTATATATAACTAAAACAGAGTCAAAGCAAGGATGGTTGATGCTGAAATAGGAGGATCACAGGTTTGAGGGCCAGTATGAGACTCTGTCTCTAAGCTAGCAAGCAAACAGCAGTGGGAAGACTTTAGCTAAGTTGCTTTGGTTTTCATGCTGTGACCTGCAGGTATAATTCATTAAGGTTTTTCCAATCCCATCCGCCATCATAAAACATAAAAGTCTAATGAAGCCATTAGACTCTATCTTCAAAGCTTACATCTTATAAATAGATATAAATAAAATGTATAATGTTTTACCCTGTTACTCTTAGTTATTAACAAAGGAAGTCAGGATGAAGCAGTGATTTTGACTATTATAAGTTTTTCACTAAGGGAGCTCTTAACTCTGAGAGGAAAGGTCTCGCATGGCCCCCTGAAGTGGCTTTTAACAAACACTGACTAGGTGGAGCCCCTCGGCTCTCATTACCATTGTGTCTGTGATAATATGTCACAGGAAGACGTGGCATCAACCCGTGGAAAGAGTCCTCACTACAGCTCATCAGGTGTCACCGACATCCTACAGAGGTGGCAAGCACACAAAAGAGAAAACTGGAGAGGTTAAGGACACTGGCTGTTCTGCAACAGGACCCGAGTTCAATCCCCAGTCACATGGCTTCTCACAGCCATCTGGAACTCTGGTCCTGGGGACCGCTGGTCTGGTGTCCACTGGCTTCCTTAGGCGCTGGGCATACAAACAGTGCACAGCATATACACCATGCAAAATAACTATACAGGTAAAGTAAAAGGGGTGGGGAGTGAAGGTGCCCTAAGAGACAAGTCACGACGGAAGCTGAGTGGCCGTAACTCACAGCCATGCTTCCCCTGCACAGGGGGATGGGATGAGACTCTACTCTGGAAGACAAACATCTCAATATGAGGTAGACAGGAATTCCCTGCGCCTCATGTTATTAGAGCTTAAAGTCTGCACTATGGCCCTGGAATGCTGCCCTATCCTAGAGACCTAATCACTCCCTGGTACACCCTGTGTGCAGCAGGGATGCATGTGCAATCCAGGGCCAGCCAGAAGAAAAGAAATCTTTTTCAGAGTCATCTATTCAGATATTACTTTATATAAGAAAAAGTAATCTTACCAGGACCAGAAACAAGAAAGTAAGTATTCCTTTTAATGCCTCACAGAGACTGGGAGAGATGACGTAGAGGTTAAGAACACTGGCTGCTCTTCCAGAGAACCCCAGCTCAAATGTGAGCACTCATTAGGCAGATCATAGTCATATGCTACTTCAGGTCCTGGAGGCCTGACACCCTCTTCTGGCCTCCTTGAGTGCATGTGTGCACACACAGCACATACTTGTAAAGATACACATACACACAAATTTAAAAATAAATCTTGAAAAGTGCACTGGCTGGTTTTGTGTGTCAACTTGACACAAAGTGGAGTTATCACAGAGAAAGGAGCTTTAGGCGAGGAAGTGCCTCCATGAGATCCAGCTGTGGGGCATTTTTCTCAGTTAGTGATCATGGGGGGAGGACCTCTTGTGGATGGTGCCATCCCTGGGCTGGTAGTCCTGGGTTCTATAAGAAAGCAAGCTGAGCAAGGCAGGGGAAGCAAGCTAGTAAGGTGTATCCCTCCATGGCCTCTGCATCAGCTCCTGCTTCCTGACCTGCTTGACTTCCAGTCCTGACTTCCTGTGATGATCAACAGCAATGCGGAAAGTGTAAGCTGAATAAACCCTTTCCTCCCCAACTTGCTTCTTAGTCATGATGTTTTATGCAGGAATAGAAACCCTAAGACAAAAAGCAAAGTATCACAGTTCTCCAAGCAAGCATATCCTGTCCCTAAGTACTGAAGGACCTACTTAGTACAGCAGTGTCACACATAAAGCAGGGACAGACTGGATGACTTGCCCAAAGCTATAGGGCCGACCCCAGAAGTGTTATTTAAACTCCTATTTGAGGTCCTGAATTCAAGCTCCCTACCAGCACACGCCACAACTCCTCTGGTGAATCTACTACACATACCAGACACTGTTGGATGAGCTCTCTGAAGACTCTCTTTCTTCAGTATTGAATATTTTCCAAAACTTCTCCCCCTCAGAGAGGAGCAGGGTGGTCAGGACATGTTGTTTTGTTGACTGGGTTGGGGGCAGCCATGTGGGAGGGAGGCAGAGTCCCTGAGAAGACTCTAAGAAGGCACTGCCTATGTGGACACATGATCCTGACGTTCGGTTGAGTGAGTCTCTTGGCTCTGCAACTGGATGTCACATGTTGTCCTTGCTCTGTGAGGTGCATGCTCCACACGGATGGTGTGCCCACATATGGGAGCATGGAGAAAATCAGGGCAGAGAGCTCAGGCTGAGAGGGCTGAGTGGGAGCGAACCTGACTGAGATCACCTGCCTGTGAAGAGATGGTCAGAGCTCGGGACAGACAACAGGCTGCTGGGAAAGCTTCTGAGCGGATGTTTATGACCGACTGGCACGCAGCCCAAGAAGAAAGCCCCTTTCAGATGTTTCCACACACACATGGTTTTTTTAAGAAGAGGTAATAAGCCTGGAAAAACACACTGAGAAATATAAAATGAGGTCTTTTGGTCTTTGAAAAACAAAATAAACTTGGCATCTGCGATCTATTTTCTCATGTGGTGTCTGCTTGACAGCAGGGCAGATTCCATCATGGGACACTCTCACAGAAAAATGGCAGAGCCATGGCCATGAGTCGGACAAGCGTGGCTGTTATCCATCCTGTGTCACCTGCCACCACCCTGTGGGTGTTAACAGCCCTCATTCATACAAGAATGTCACCTCACCATGTTCAAACCTGAGCTCTCTGGCCACCTTCAACCTGTGGCTCACCCTACCTTTGGGACAGCTAGAGGGGACACTGGGCCCCTCACACAGGCCAGGGTCAGCCAAGATGGAAACTAGGAAATGGAGGCATCTTTGTTTTGTGTGGGTGAAGGCGACCCAACAAAACTGTCAAATACCTGGCTGTCCTTCGAAACCTGCCTCCTTCACCTAGCTCTCTCAAAACTCCCCTGCACAGAAAGGTGACCCTCCATTGCTCTGCTCTTTGTCCCACAGCTGTGCTTTCTAATTGTCCTTGCTGCTAAGACAGCGTTCTCCTTCTCAAAGACAAAGCCAAGTGAGCCAGGCCCATCCTGGCTCTAATCCTGCGCCACAGGGATAAGCATACTCCTCAGGTGTCCCAGCAAGCAGGGACCTTTCCTTCACCCACAAATGTGCATGCAGCCTTCCAGACCAGGCACCACCTGAAGGGCAAGGGTACATCAGTGTCCCTGTCCTCAGTGGGCCAGGTTGGACTGGAGAAGGCCCCTTTAGTTTACATGCCAGAATGACCACATGCTAGAACAGAGCAGATGGCTCCGTCAGTAAAGCGCTTGCCTTACAAGGATGAAGAATTTGATACTGATCCTCAGAACCCAAGTGGAAGACCAGCACAGGAGACGTAGAGACGGGGAGATCCCTGGGCTCACTGCTCAGCCAGCCTAGGTTCGTGGGTGAGCCCCAGGCCAGTGGGACAACCTGTCTCAAATAATCAATCAGGTGACTGTGGCCTGTAGAATGATGTCCAAGCATGAGGAAGCATGTCTGGCTTTTACATGTATTTACATATAGGGGTACCTATACACACCTATATACACACATGTACATGCACACATGCACACACACACATATGCACATGTGCACACATGCACACCACACACACATGCTCACATACATTCTACATCCTTACAACTTCTCTTCTTATGCTCCCTCTCCTTCCTCTGCCTTTAGTGCTGAAATCTCTGCTCTAAACCACTATGCCTGCTGTACTCACCGGTCTCCATCTCTAGAATGTATTTTCTCAGAGTCTCTGAAACTGGTGAATGACTGAGTGGATTGATTTCTGGTAAATCTCTGCAGGTGAACTTTATAACTGGGGAAAGTTAGGAGCCCTCATCTGAGAACTAGAAAACCAGTAGTGACTGTGGTTGACTTTGACTGAGTCGCCTTCATCTCTAGAAAGGACTGAACGTCATCCTGAATTAACACAGCAGCATGAGCAGGTATATGTGTGTGTATACATGCATGTGTGTATGTATGTGTACATGTGTGTATATGTACATGCATATGGATGTGTGCATGTGTAAATGTGTGTATACATGATTATATGTATGTGTGCATGTGTGTGCATGTGTACTCAGGTGTGTACATGTGTATGTACATGTGTATGAATGTGTGTATGTATTGTGTATGTGTACACATAATTATATATGTGTATGTGTGCATGTGTCCATATGTGTATGTGTACATGTGTGTGCATGTGTGTGTACATATGTATGTATGTGTGCATGTGTTGCTGGCACTTGGTTCTTCACTGTACCTCAGTAGCTCTTCTGTTTTCCATCACACTTTCCTGCTTATAACTGGCTATTAGAATGTCACAGTCTCTAAACACCATCTGCACTGTTAGGTTATAATACAATAGGAAGAACATGGTGCTGATGGGCTGAGGAGATGGTTCAGTTGGTAAAGTGCTCACAAGGACCCAGGTTTAATTCTCAGACCCACACACTTTAATAAAGATTCATGGAGATACATAAAAGCCCAATTTTCAGCTTTGTCTTAAAAGACAAGGGTCATTGCCATGAGTGGACCACCATCCTTACCTCTACTCAAACGGGGCAGGCTGAGAATGAGCCTCAGGCCCAGATCCCACTGGAGTGTAACTGGAGATGAGTCTGAGGCCGGGGTCCCACTGGAGTGTAACTAGAGATGAGTCTCACGCCCAGGTCTCAGAGTAGTGTAGTCCAGTCTAACCTCCCCGAAGCCCCTGCCTAGTGTTAATCAGCCAAACCACCCTACCCAGGTTTCACAGTGTGAATGGAAGCAAGTCCCCACAAAATGTATTTTTAGGGCTCCAGACAAGGAGTGGATTGTCTGGCCAGCTCTGGGGTAATTTGTGGGTCTGTTTTATTTCTGAATCAGATGCAGTGGAAAAGCTGCTTCAGAGCCCACGGCCCGAGCAGCGGGTGGGGCTCTGCGTGATTCATGTGCGACTCCAGGCTCAGCCTGAACCATACATGTCTGTCTTCTCAGCTGAGTGTTATTTTTACTCTGGCTAAATATTCTCTTACACCTGGGATCTCTGCCTCTTCTGAACAACCCTGTTCCTACCCCTTTCTCAAGCAGCTGAAGTCAAAATTAATTAATCGCTAACTCGACAACAGTTCATTCTTTGTCTCCCAGAAGGGGCTTGACATTTCCCGACGAGTTTAATTATTTAAATACATGCCTCTATTTATAGCTAAAAATGGTTATCAGCAAAACAGTGCCTCATTTGGGTCTTGAAAACTAGAGGGAAATTCAAACTCTGTGGAGGGTTTATCAGTGGGGACTAGAATATTCTACAGAATGTAACTTCTAGAGTTCTGAAATGAAGATCTCACACAGCATCTTCATTTTGAGTTTCTTTAGTTTTGTTTGAAATACATTTTTCAGAAAGGAAAGAAATCACTGGGGTTCTAAGGTGTGTGTGTGTGTGTGTGTACACATATATGTGTATTTGTGTGTGTGTGTGCATATATGTGTGCATTTGTGTGCCTGTGTGTGTATGTGTTTGTGTGTATGCACATGTCTGTGTCTATGTGTCTTTGTGTGTGTCTTTGTGTCTGTGTGTCTGTGTGTATTTGTATGTGTATGTGTATGTGTGTGTCTCTGTATATGTCTGTATGTGTGTCTATGTGTATATATGTATGTGTGTAGGTCTGTATGTGTGAGCATGCATGTGAATGTGCCTGCATGTGAGTGTGTCTGTGTTTATTCTTGTGTATGTATGTGTGTCATGTATAGTGTACATGTGTCTATGTGTACGTATTCCTTGTGTATATATGTAATTATGGTGTGCATGTGTGTATGTATGTATTCCTTGTGTGTGTATGTCTCTGTGTGTTATATATATTGTATCTGTGTCTGTGTGCGCTTATGTATGTGTCCTATGTATGTCTGTATGTCTTCCTATGTGTCTGTGTGTGTCTCTATGTATGTAGTTTGTATGTCTGTGCGTATTCCTCTGTGTGTGTTATGTATGGTGTGTGTATTTCTGTGTATGTGTGTACAGTGTGTGGTTTATGTGTTGTGTTTCTGTATTTGCATTTGTGTGATGTTATGTACATGTGTGTGCATACATGTGGAAGCCAGAGGTCGATACTGGGTGTCACTCCTCAGTCTACTTCCCTCTTGTATTTTGAGGCAGGGTTTCTCACTAGGACCGGCAGCTCACGGATTAGGCAATGCTACCTTGCTAAGGAGACCTAGGCAGGTCCTACCTGTCTCTGCCCGACCCAGGGATGAGATCAGAGGCGTGCCCTATGCTGTGGGCTCAGCTTTTACCAACCTCAAAAGTTGATAAAAGCACTTTGCTGGATGATCTCCCATCCCCAAGCTCTGATTTTTATATTTTAAAATTTGTAAATTCTGATCAATTGAAAGGATTTCACTTTCAAGTCAGAAAATGCCAAAGCTAGGCAACCCCAGCAGCAGCCTTTCGGCAACCCCAGGGGTGACACAGCCTCATGTCCCCTCTTTTACATAATGGTGCCCATAGGAACAAAGATGACAGGAAGCCGAGGAGAAGGGAGGAAGGAGGTGAGAAAGCAACAGTAGAGCCTCTGTGTCCTTCCTAACCCAGTCCTTTGTTTGTCATGTCTACATGTCGCCTTTGCACCTCCACCAAGACATTGGGTTCCATGAAAGAAAAGGAGCCAGTGTATCAGGTCCAACCATAGCCAGTGTGGGGCGGCTGCTCGCTGAGCTAATATGTAGAAACCCAATATGATGAAGTTAGGTGGACACTTGGAAAATACTAGGGTACAAGAATAGAGCCTTCATCTCGGGATGGGACCGACTGGCATCTTTATTTAAGAAAACTCTAGGGCTGGCTCTGTGGAGTGGATAAAATGCTTGTCATGCAAAGGTTCAGATCCCCAGGGCCCACATAAGATAGGGAGGTGTGGTCGCCCACACAAAATCCCAGAGCTTGTGGGGCAGAGGCAGAGGATTCCCCCAAGGTAGGCTAGGGTGAGCTCGTTGGCAAGTTCTGGGTTCCATGAGAGACTCAGCCTTAGTAAGTAAAGAAGAAAACAACAGAGAAAGATATCTGATACCAACCTCTGGTGCTTATACATGGTAAATGGGCATTCCAAACAAACTAGAGAGAGAGAGAAAGACAGAGAGAGAGAGAAAGAGAGAGAGAGAGAGAGAGAGAGAGAGAGAGAGAGAGAGAGACAGAGAGAGAGAGAGAGACAGAGACAGAGACAGAGAGACAGAGGCAAACAGAGACACACACACAGAGACAAAAGCACACAGAGAGATAGACAGAGATACACAGAGAGACAGAGCAACAAAGACACTGAGAAAGGCAGAGAGAGACAGAGACACACAGAGAGGTAGACAGAGAGACACAGACACAGAGAGAGGCAGAGAAAGTCAGACAGAGAGAGACAAAGAGACAGAGACAGACAGAGGCAGACAGTGACAGAAAGAGACAGGGATAGAGACAGAGACAGGCAAAAGTGACAGAGAGAATTTGTGCCTCAGTCATGCAAGCACGCAGCAGGAAGCTACCCTCAAAGAACAGGAAGCAGGTGCTCACCAGACACCAAATCAGCCGGTGACCCGGTGCTGGGATTCTCAACCTCTGGGAATAGGAGGAATAAATACACTTGTGCTGTTTATGAGCCACCCAATCTCGGGTATTTCTGTCATAGACACCCAAGCGGACTAAGATACCATTACTGTTAGGAAAAGCTACTCATTGGAAAGTCTCCCAGCGCTGCGCCAGCCACAGCCTGGAGGGCAGCCGAGCTCAATTAGGAGGCAACTTGCTTGCCAATTCAAGTCAGAGCCCTGAGGCAGAAGGGGGCAAATGCAATTAGCCCAGGAGTATCACTGCCCCCTAAATAATGCCAAGAGCTCCCCAAGTACGAGAAAGCATATGTACAGCAAAACCCAAACTGGAAGAGAAGCCAGGCCTGTGGATAGCCTCAAATGTTCATCGTCAGTTGGTTGCACACAAAGAGAGTTCCTGACATTAAAGGTCTGTTAGGAATTCACTGCACCAGGTACACAAAGCACCCATTCTAACACACTGAGAGACAGAAGCTGCAATGGGTGTGCACCTGAAACAGGACTTCACAGCTCATCAAGTATCAGTGAAGGCCACTGGAAAGGGTCCACCTGGGGGCTCCTTGTCACATTTAAGACTTTCGGGTGCAGTGCCCATGGGAGACACAGCAGGGTCAAAGATGACCACAGATTAAACAGACGCTGTGACCAGATTAGGTCAAAGTAAATGGTTTTAAAACTTACAACACAGACATGAAACCAGGAAGAGGAGAGGCACTCATCACTCCCCAGAGACCTTGATGCCTCTGGCAGCAAAGGAAATGCCCCCCCCCCATGTGGGGAGCCCAGAGGGAATGAGGGGAGGTGTGAGGCCGGGGACAAGCTATGATGGATGGGCTTGAGTTGGTTTTACAACCTCCAGAAAGTCAGAGAACTTCATCAGAAAAGCGTGAGTCTAACTGTAATCATGCCCTCTTAGAGTCTTACTGAGGAAACTGGACATCCTCTATCCTAAAATACCTTCCAAACCCTCACAGTGCATTTCAGAAATGTTGACCAATGGTGGCTTTTGGCAGCCATCTCTCCCAGTGCCCTGCAGCTGATCTCACAATTGGCTCTGTCATTGTGGGTCCTAGGCATTCTCTGGGTTGAGAACACCTGTTGCCAATCTTTGGAGCTATTTAATTTTTGTCATTGTTACTTGCATGTTTTAGGCAGGGTCTCAGGTAGCCCAGGTGGGTCTCAAATCTACCGTGTAGCTTAGGCTGGCCTTGAACTCCTGATCCAACTGCCTCTGCCTCCTGAGTGCGGGGATTATAGCCACCTTGATGGTCTTAGGCAGTTGGAGAGCTTAGGGCTGTGTGCATGGGCATGGGAGAGTGCGAGAAAGGAAGAGAGAGGGAGGGAGAGAGACGGAGGGGAAGAGGGAGGGGGAGAGAGGGAGAGAGGGAAGAAGGAGAGAGGAGGGAAGGAGAGAAAGACAGAAGGAGGAAGAGAAGGAGGGAGGGGGAGAGGGAGAGAGACACAGACAGAGACAGAGATACAGAGAGAGTCAGAGAGAGACAGAAGTGACAGAGAAAATTTTCCCCCTCACACTCTACCAGCATCCAGACCACCATGAGCTGCATTGCCCTTCACAGACTGTACGCTCCCATAGCTCTATCTTCATGGCAGTCTGCAGGGACAATGATGTTGACGAAGCTCACAGCAGGCTTACACGCCCTGAGCATGTGGAGTGAGATCGCCTTTGAAGGGGGCAGTGCCATCTTGCTGACACCAGCGTCCTTTGGCCTCCATTCTCAGATACCTAGGGAATTCCCAAAAGCCTGCCACACGCACACACACGCGTGCACACGCACGCACACACACGCGCACACACGCACACACACGCGCACACACACACCTTTCAGACATTGTCAGCCTCCAAGTAGGTTCAAAACTCCCCTGTGCTGGGACTCACTGGTGGAATGGGTGAAGGCTTACTCCACCAGTGGAGGCAGGAGAGCCTGACATTTTACCGGAACTGGTCGGAGCCAAGTCACAGTGTGAAGGCTGTTGCCCAAGAGGAAGCTGGACTGTGAGCCCAGGGTGCTTCCGAGCTCTGTCTGTCTGCGGCGTGCTTGGTTTGTAGTCTCTATCCTGTCCCGGCTTCCTTCCTGCCTCACACAGTTCATCCCGGTAGCAGGGCACACCACCTCCCTTTCCAGCCCGCCATGCCGCTCCCTGCCCTCCACCACTCTCCTCCTCTGCAGAGCACACCCCAGCACCCTGCAGGAGCATCAGGTTCTCAGCCTCAGCACAGGCACCCGGGAGACCTGCAGCCAGCGCTCTCTCCTTCACCTGCAAGCCTCCGGCAGCTGGCTCCACCATGAAGCCGATGGTCTTCACAGGCGTGCTCTGCAAACTCACCCCCCCACACACACACTCCTCCTCCGGGTCACTACGTGTGGACAGCCCTCTTGTGATCCTAGAGTATCTATGGCTGACCACAGGGCCGTTACACGGAACATTCCTTTAACCTGGCTTATTCTCCACCGTAATCAAGAGAGTTCTTTTGAAAAAACCAAATGCCACATTCTAAGAGGCAACCTGTTGAGCCACCTTGCCTGGAACTGCCCTACTTTTCTCCTTAGTGTTTGCGCTGATCTACCCTGCTGTGTATTTTAATAAGTCAGCTGATCAAATGGTGGCCTTCTTCCTTTAGAAAGCGAGCAGCAAAGGATTTGATTGCTATATCTTTAGAACGGTGACTGTGTATACAGTGGGTGCTTAACAAACTCAGTGAATGAGGAACTGTACATAACCATCAAGTCTGAGGTCAAAGGGCCGATCAAGTGGCCCACTCCCCTTTCGATGGCCCTCATCACACTTCACGGGGCACACTGCTAAAGTGGTGTGTCACGGGGCAGGAGGTGCAGCTCAGCTGGTCGCTTACTTGCCTAACATGCCTGAGGCGCTAGGTTCAGTTCCCGATACTTCATAAAATCAAGTGCGGCGGCACCTCCTGTAATCCCAGCCACTTCGGAGGTGGAGGCAGGAACAGCAAGCATTCAACCCTCAGCTACACCACACAAAGTCTAGCCTTTGGATATACGGAACTCTTTACCGAGCTGAATAAACAAATACTTCAAAATAATGCATCAAACGCATCTCGCTATCCAATCACAGGCTGGAGGAAGGCGGGTCCCGCGTGATTTCTCTTCCCAGGCTGCTCTAAGAGAGGCAAGACCCAGGACATCTCTCACCTCTCTGACTGCCAGGCTTGACAGAGTCCTTAGGGTGAGTTATGAGAGGTGCTTCCCTGTGCGGATGGACAGACAGACAGACCTCCAGCACAGCCCCCTCCCTCTACTTGCTGAGCTGACCCTGCCCGGCTCACTGGCCCTGCATCTGATACTGGGCTCTTGTTTCTCACTTCCCTCAATGGTACCCAAAGCAGTATCTCTCAGCCACCAGAACCCCGGAGTGCCCGGTGTTCCTTACAACTGCCGTGCAGACTCAGCCCACATCTCCTGTGATCCCAGAGCCTGGGGATCGCCGTAGGCTGAGCTCTTGACCCCAGGTGCTGGCTCAGCACCTCACTTTGAGAGCACCACCCCAAGGAGACCCTCATCTGACAGAATGAATGAGTTCATGGCTCCAAGAGGTTGGGGGACAAGCCAGAGCGTGGACTGCCCATCCTGGAATCCCAGCTTCATGAAATGCCAGTAGCTGTGGGTCTTTAGGCAAAGACACCAAGAGTCATCATTAAGGGAATATGGAATATAAACACACTGACTATTTTTCAATCCATAAAAAGAGCAAGAGTATGTAGTTTGAAGAAAAATAAGATAATTGGAAATAATCATAGTAAGTGAACAAGTCTTTCTCAGAAAGACAGATTTCACGTTCTCTCTCATTTGTGGTTCTTACAGATTTGTACCAACAGATAAAACCACACATGACCTGAAGTGTAAGTCTTACTGTCCAGATTGGCAAAAGAGTACGGAGGGCCACGGAAAGGGCAAGGGGTGTGTGGGGTGCATGCTCAGTATAGAATACACATTTCTATGAATTTTAAAATAAAAAGCAGAAGAAGTCCCATCGCAGGTGGCAGGAAAAGGCACGGCCCACGGCAGCTGTTGGATCTGGCTGCCTGGACCAGGGGTGCACAGAGATGGGAAACACAGCCTGCCAGGCCGAGCCCCAGCACCTGGCAATGGCAGGCAGTTGGTGTGGCCACGCCTTAGGGTAGACTCTTCTGGCCTCCGTTGCCAGTCTAGAGGGAGCCATGGATATCCCACTGCAACTGGAGTTGTGGGAGGCTGGCAGGTGGGAGAGACCGGTGCACCGGGGACCCTTTGTGCACAGTGCTAGCAGCTGGTTTCAGTTTTGTACACCACCAGGCTCCTGTCTTGCAAATCCCAGGAGGGTTCCTAGGGGGAGGTCTGAGTGAAGAAGGGGGAGAGACAGGACTACCACTGAACCCCGAGGCTGGGGCGTGATGGCCAGTGTCTGCAGGACAACTTAAAACTAGCTTCTGTCTGCAAGCATCCTGATGGGCAAGCCAAACCCACAGGGACTGGCCCGCTGGGTCCCACCCCAGCAGCTCTTTCTCTCTGCTGTCCATTTAGTGTGTTTTATAGGGGCAATGTGAATGGCTACACTGCTGACCCTGACACTCGAGGCTTATTTCAGAAGCTTGTGAGCAAGGAGGGCCGTGTGTTCGGCAGAATCCTGCCACACACTCTCTCTCTCCTCCGCCTCCTCTCTTCTTCCTCCTCTGGTTCCTATACACTGACTAGGGACAGACCAAGAAAGCCAGAGCAGAGGGCTCTGCCCCATGGGAACAGAGGCGGGCCTTGGTCTGGCCAGAGCAAGGCTATAAAATGCAAGTCTCTCATGAAGCCACTTCAACAGCAGGACCTAGCTGTTTTCCATAGCCAGGATACAGCTTCTGAACTTGAACCTGCCTTCAAAGGGTCTCTCTCTCTCTCTCTCTCTCTCTCTCTCTCTCTCTCTGTGTGTGTGTGTGTGTGTGTGTGTGTGTGTGTGTGTGTGTGTGTGTGAGAGACAGAGTGAGCCCAGGAAGACTACCCTATGTAAGCCCAGGGGAGAGGCAGTTAGGAGAAGCCACTGAGCTGAGGACCAGGAGACAGAGACGGCCAAGTCCTTGGCAGACCTGACAGATGCGGGGAATCAACAGAGCCAATCACTGAACCTTCCTGTTGCCGCTCTATAGGTGAGCCATGCCCAGTTCTCAGCTTCTAAATGCTGAGGCCCTCAGTGGATGAAGGGCATTCCTAAGCCCTGTCTCCATGCCAGCAATTCTTAGTGTGGTGATACAACCCACATTCTCAGTACTTCGAAGACAGAGGCAGGAAGATCCTGAGTTCAAGGCCAGCCTGTTATATAGTGAGACTCTGTCCCAAAAAATCACAAAGAAAAAAGCAAACAAGCAAGCAAACAGACAAAACATCAAGCACGGATGAAAGCCAGACACACAGAAATGGCCACCTTCTCGAGGAGCAGGCCAGCTGAGGACTGCCCGCCTTCCCACGCAGCCCAGCAACCATGCGTCTAACAGCTCCTTGGAGGTGCTGTGATTGACACCTGTGTTAGCACTGCTCTAGCAGCTGACGCAATGATTTCCAGCACTTATGAAACACAAGGCTTTAAACATATTTAGCATTGGGATACACGTGTAACAAAGAGGCCCTCTCATAGCCGCAGCGTGAAAAGCGTTCTGGATGTCGAGCCCAGAAATGTTGGTTTGTATCCAAACTCCTTTTAAGTGGCGTCTAGACTGGCCAGCCAATCAATGCCTGCTCAGCGGTTTCCTCGTCCATCAAATGGGAACAGGCATTCCCCTTAGAGGCGATCAGGGGATCAGTGATCTATTAGGTACAAAGGGGCTTTGTATTCGTGAAGCACAAGAAAGTGGAAACTGTACTTAGGACCTTGTGTATAAATGGAGATTGTAGGACATTCAAAATAAATCATCCTGTCTTTTTCTAAGGGTTTTACATTCATTCCCATGGGTATATACAGAATGACATAGAAATGAATGCTACTACCCACCCTTCTCTCTTCCTCTATCCCTCTTTCTCTCCCTCCTTCTCTCCCTCTCTTTCCCTCTCTCCCTCTTTCTCCCTCTTCCTCTCCCTCTTCCTCTCTTCCTCGTCCTCTCCTTCTTTTTCCCTCTTCTTCTCCCTCTCTCTCCCTCTCCCTCTCTTTCCCTCTTCTTCTTCCTCTCCCTCTCCCTCTCCCTCTCTCCCTCCCCCTCCACCCTTAAAATGTTATGCCTTAGTATATATTAAGGAAGTCTGAGGACAACCTTAAGAGTCCACCTTCACCTTGCAGCTTATTTGAGACAGGGTCTTCTTGTAGCTTGACAGTGTCTATGTCAGAGAAGCTGGCCCACGGGCTCCCAGGGCGCCTGCATCCCATCTCGTTGCACGAGAACACCTATCACAGGCATAGGCTACTATTCCTAGCTTTATTGGGGTTTGTGGGATTAGAACTTAAGTCCTCGTGCTCAAGGGGCCAACGTTTCACCCATTGCGCGATCTCCCTAGCCCTTGCACTTCTTTTCAGACTTCTGTGTAGTGAAGGGCTTTGGACTGACAGGGATGGCGTGGTAAGTAGCCCAAGCGCCAGCCACACTCCCACTGCAAACTCCCATTGAAGCAGCAGCTGTGGGAGATTTGAGAAGCTTAAATGGAGACCAGAGCACTGTGCATTAGGAGGGGAGAGCAACCGCAGGGACAGCAGGGTGGGGCTGTGGCTACACAGGCGGCCCATAAGCAAAATCAAGTGTCTTGGTCAGATGCTACACTGCCCCACCACTCGCCGATACTGTGTCTCCATAGAGACACAGGACCGCCATCTCTTCCAGGCAATAAAACCCCAGAACGGAGCTCTGCCATATGTGACCAAGCCCCCCTCCCATCCAGCCCTCGCACCTGGGAAACAGAATTGAGCAGTGGGTCTTCAAAGACAGTTCTCAGTAAATGCACTACCGGTTTTGCAGCCTCTGTCCTCAGCCCAAACCACCGACGTGTACGTTTTCCTAGAAGTGCCCCGTGTTCCCAGTTAGTGACCTTGCTCTCTGAGAGTCCTTGAAATGGAGCAAAGCAGCTACCCTTTCTCAGCAGAATGGAAGAATGGAGGGCCGGCATTGCTTACCTGGAACCGTTCACCTGACTAGGGTTGCACTCCATCTTGATGGTGACCCTGGCCGGGGGTTGAGACAGCCAGTCCTGCTGAGGGACTCTGGGACTCATCTTGGATGTCTGGCCATAGTCACTGGAAGAGGATGCGGTCATCTCTGTCTTAGTCAGGTGTGGCGTTCCGTAGGCACACTCAAATAGTGACTGGTCCTCGCTCACAACCGACAAGGCCTCCTGGATGAAGAAACAGAAACGCAGACTCAGGACAGCCCAGCGGACAGCAGTGTGGTGCTGAGAGTCATTTCCAAAAGTTAGGGAGCCACACTTTACATAGTTGCAAAGGCTTGCCTTTCTGCTTCCCACCAGAAAGGAGAAAACAAAGTTTCTTTGTTTTCTTCAGTGCACACCGCAGAAGTCGAAGCTGCCCAGCCTAGAAATGTTTAGCTGCAGGTTTCCAGCACCCTAGCCCAGACTGTGCTGGGGCAGACGGTACCCACTTTAATCTCAACACGAGGAAGTTGAATTTCAAAGGTCTTAGAAGACATCCAATTGCATGTGTCATTATTTGACAAATGCAATCTATAATTCAAGCAGACAAGAGTGCAGAACAGTCATGGGGATTAGAAAAAGAACGTGAGGGCTGACACCTAAGCATCTGGTGGGACCCCCGTGCTCCAGGAGCCTCTGAGGTAGAGGTCCTCGGAAGAGTGAAGGGAGACCTGACACCAAAGGAGGCTTTTTCCACCCTACGTTATTAGCTGAATAGGGTTTCAAACAATGCTTCCATGATGGTGAACATCTGGATGGTAAATGAAGAAAAAAAGAAAGAAAAAGAAAAAGCTGTGAATTACCCAGATGCCTCTAAATACCAGGATGTTTAAAATATCTAGATCAGTAAAGAGCTAGTTTGTAATGCTCCACCCCTCGCCGGTATTTTTATTATTTTGTGAGAATTAAACAGAAATTGTCCCAAGGGGGCATTCTTCTCTGCTTGAGCAGCTGGTGAGCCCACGTTCTGCTAGTCTATGAGCAAACCAGCAAAGGCAGACTTGACATACTTGATTGATACATTGTATAGCTAACCCATGCAATTATGAAACAATCTGATTTTAGTTTCTAGAACAAGAAAAAATCCCTCCATGAAGCAACTCGTGACTGCGTCTGTTTCCATCCTTAGACCTGCTCAACATGGTTATCAACTAATAAGAAGGCCAAAGGTCCTGTGTGTGTGTGTGTGTGTGTGTGTGTGTGCGCACGCGTGCGCACTCACACACTCACATTTGTGCATACACATGTAGAGGCCACAGGTATCTTTCTAAATTGTTCTTCATCTTAGCTTTGAGGCAGGTACTCTGCCTGAACGCACAGCTTACTAGTTAGTTTGATTTCCTAGTGAGTGAGTATCCCAGAATGCCCCTGTCTCTGCCTCACAGTGCAGGGATTACAGGTGTATACTGTCATGCTTGGATTTTACACGGGTGCTAGAAATATGATTTCAGGTCTTTATGTTTCTACAAACAGCACTTCGGCCACTGAGCCATCTCCCAAGCCCTGAGCATTTTTTTTTTTAAAAATCAAACCTGGGAGCCAGTGGAGAGGTGGGGAAAGGCCACAGAAACCTTTCTTCTCATCATGATGCAGGCCCGGTGGAGCTGGGGTAACTGCGGGGAGAGCTGGTCAAGGCACGCTAAGGACTTTGTGAAGGTGGACAGTTGTGCGTTGTCACGCCTGTTTGCTGACTCTTGGTCTCACTGGGAAATGTGTCCTTATTGGCACCCTGTTCTCATTCTTCAGGTGGACCTTCCCTTGAGTAGATCTGCTCACCGTCAGTAGGGGTTTTTACACAGCTCCCTATTGAAGATGAAGTCCCGCCAGGCATATCCAAACCACAACTCTTCAGAGTACCCCCTCCACCCTGCTCGTTCCTCATGTATTTCACTGCTCCATCTCATCCCTGAGGGGCCAAGAATCTGTTTCCTGAATACTCTGGCTTCCTTGGCTGGCTGTGCTGAGTCAGTGCCTAAGAGGCAGGTAAAGGAACTCTCTGCTGCCCCTTGATGCAGCAGCAGGAGTCTGCACCAGACAAAGCTCACACTGGCTTCAGTCTGTGGCAGCTCTGCACCACTTTGGAAAACACCATGGCTGGAGTTTAAACAGAAACTGAACGGTGTGTTGTGTCTGCCAGAAAGCCAGAGGTAAGTACACAGCACCAGGGGCTTCTTAGCTATGCCACACAACCAATATCCACACACAGGTTGTGAAGGTACAACCAGGAAGAGGGGGGTTTCAGAGGCACCCTAGATATCAGGGGGTGTGAATTACAAGCCAGTCTGTCCTGTCCCGCTGGCTGTATGAGTTAAGGACTCTAATCTCAGAGCTGTGGATCTAAGAGGTCCCCCCCAAAGCCCAATAAACTACTGAAGCTGGGCTAATACACCTTGAAATTTTTATGGGCAGGTCCCACGCCCCTCTACGGTTATGTAGATGGTAGGCACACTCAAACCAGAAAGCAAGGCTGGCAGCTGCCACCACTCCTTGCTGGGCACAAGGACTCAAGCAAGACTTGTGAAGAATAACATACTGTGTAATGTTACCTTTGGCTCTCTGATGAGAAAACTCACGAATAAATAGTGACTTATATCAGAAACTGGCAAAAACAGGTTATACAGAAGGGACTGGCTAGATGGGAGGCTGTGTGTTAAAAAAAATAGAGGCTTGAAAAGCAACAAGAGAAACATAACTTATCATTTTTATTCTCACGATAAAGTAAGATATTCCTGTAAACAAAGCTGTCGGGGAAATAAATGAGGTGCAGGACTGGGGGGAGACCCGAACAGCCTGGCTGAAATGAGGGCTAAGTGTTCGCAATCGGAAAGGAAGCCTCTCACATCTGGCAAAGTATAATTTCAACACATGGTTTTCTAAAGAAAGAAATCAAAGTTAATTGAGATGGATTCAAGTGGGAAAGCCTTTAAATGCTAGCGATAAGAAGGGCGCACACCCTTTCTTCTCTCAGAACATTCTTCCCCGGGTCAGCGCTGTATAAAAATGAGAGAAGCAATATAAGCCGACCACTCCGCTGCCTCGTTTTATGGGGGGAAGGGTTCTAAAAAGATTGAGGCTTTTGGATAAATGCTTCAAAGGGGGTAAAATATGGACTTTGTTCTAAATGGAAGCCCAAAAGTGCTCCTCAAATAATATCACACACACACACACACACACACACACACACACACACACTTACCCTCCACAGCACACACTCTACAACACACATGCCACGCAGAGATACACACTGCATACATACACACATACACACATAAACACAGGCACGCGTTCACACACGCACTCTATAGCACACACATTCTACAGCCCGCATCACATACACATGACATAGAGATACACTCATATACTATATACATACACTCATATACATACATATCACACACACAAATACACACACATACACACATGCCCCAGGGAGGATAAAAACAAAAAACAAACAGCTGAGGAGTAGATTCTAAGCCCTGTGTCACGAGCTTCTAGAAGACAAGCCAGCCACAGACCCAAACAACTTTGTTCCCAGTTCAACTATAGACACAGGCTTCACTATTTGCTTTGCAAGTCAGAACCATAAGACAAAGCCCCGTACATTCAGGGAGAGGCTGACACTTCAAAGGGAAGCAAGGACTGAGCCTAATGGGTGGACACCAGAAAGGAGAGCTGCGTGGGGCCCAGGAGCATGGGGATTCTCCAGCCCTGGGTAGATTTTCTGACCTTGGCTTTTGATGTCCCTGCTTCCTGGCTGCCTTCCTGTTAGCTGGCCATCTTGCCTGCCCACTGTCCTGCCTGCCTACCTGCCCAGACGTCTGTCTGCAGAGCCTTAGATTACATGGCTATGGCTATTTCTCTGCACCGTTCAGCCCCAGGGCTTGGCAGAGATTGGGGTTTCTTCTGAACCCAAAATTCAGCAGCAGTTAAAATCTGGCAAAAATATGGCCCAAAATTTAATATTCACGCCTCTGCATTGCTATAAAAAGGCTTGCACTTTAGATCAACGTGTGCCAGTGTGTGGGGGTGTTTGTTCTGTTGCTCCAGGAAAGTTGGGGTAGTCTGATGTGGCTAGTGGCTGCCTCCCAAGACCATTTTTTGATCTTAAAAGCAGCCTATAAATTCTAACCAAACTGTCCCCAGAACAAAAAGGCACTGCTGTGCTGACACCCAGGTGTTTAATCCTACTTGAGTACTTACAATATCACCAACAGGAACATCTTAATTTTGGTCCTGTTCCTGGGATAACAACCAAGGAAAGGAACTGTTCAAAAACAGGAAAGGTTTTGCAAGATTATATTTTATACTACAATATCAAAATGAGTATATATGTTCAAAAAATTGAACTTGGGATACTAAAAATCGTCCAAAACAGTTCCATCAAGAAACAAAGAGAAAAAAAGCTTCACACTTCAGATAGTTACTGACACTTCCAGGGAAAGACCTCAGGGTGCTGTGAGAAAGGGGTGGGGAACGGGGAAGTGCTGGCTGTGCAAGCTTAAAGACTGCGTTTGGACCCTCTCAATACTTGCATAAAAAGTCAGGAATGATCATACATGTCCCCAAACCCAGCACTGAGTATGTGGAGATGTGTCACCCTCCCCCCTCCCCCCGGGGGCTTCCTGACCAGTGACATAATTAAAGAACCAACACTGACTTCTGCTGGCCTCCACGTTAGAGACACACACACACACACACACACACACACACACACTCAGAGGTGGGGGGAGGGAGAGACAGACACAGAGAGAGAGACAGAGACACAGAGAGAGACAGAGAGAGATGGACAGACAGACACCCGTAGAGAGAGAGAGAGACAGAGAGATGGATGGACAGACATATACATATACACATACACATGCACGCACAGAGATGGACAGATACCCAGAAAGACACAGAGAGATGGATGGACAGATAGATACACACACACACACACACACACACACACACACGGAGGTGGGGGAGGGAGAGACACAGAGAGAAAGAGAGACAGAGACACAAAGACAGAGAGAGACACGGAGACACAGAGAGATGGACAGACAGACACACAGAGAGAAAGAAAGTGACAGAGAGATGGACGGACAGACAGACATATACACACATACATGCACAGACAGAGATGGAGAGACACAAAGAGAGACACAGAAAGATGGATGGACAGACAGACAAATACTCACACATACATACACACAGAGAGACAGAAACAGAGAGACAGAGAGAGATGGATGGACAGACACACATACACACACCACATACACACACATACACGGAGACAGAGACACAGACATACAGAGATACACAGAGGCAGAGACAGAGAGACAGAAACAGACATACACAGAGACACATGCATACACAGAGATACCACACACATAGACACATGCACACACTCAGAAACACACACACTCACACACCCATGGCTTCATGAACCCAAGGCTTTTCTGTAACAGATGACTGCTTTGTTAGGTTCATTTCATTGAAAGCTAAACAATCAGGGTCTCTGCCCAAGTTAGTTTCCAATCTATGATTGCCAAGGTCCATGAAAACATTCCATTATTCATTCAGAGAATCCACCATACTTGAGCTTGCTTAAAGACCTGGGAATGGTGAAGTGTTGACAGGCAGGAAATCTCACAGAATGACCAGCTGTGTCACACAGGGTTGGTGAGGACAGGAGAAATGACAATCCACACTTTCTTAAAGCTCAGAAACTCGGAAGACATCCAGTCGTCAACCTCTGGGGGAAGCAGATTGCAAAACCATCTCCAGTGCCCTCAAGGTTCATGGGAAAT
Organism: Apodemus agrarius; assembly: GCA_964023405.1. NCBI lineage: Eukaryota > Metazoa > Chordata > Mammalia > Rodentia > Muridae > Apodemus > Apodemus agrarius. The sequence continues at coordinate 2,764,873 of OZ030018.1, read as the reverse complement.
CATGATTCAACAATAAAGCCCATCTAGCATGGGAGCCACGCACCCTGAAATCCAGTCTCACCCCCACCAATAGCAGCTTGCCTGTCTGAGCTCCCATCCCAGGATAGTCCAATACAGATCTGTTCCTTACATCTCCTCACATGAACTATGCAGCCCCCCTACCACCATCCCACCATCGGTGAAATACTATCATTGGACCATGTTCACAAACACATGACCCACCAAGGAATAAAACAGAACCCTGCATGCAACAGACTCTTGACTAGGCTACATCACTGCCACAGTTTCCTAGCTCTGGGCATCAACTATATCTTAGCATGAGTCATGTCTAGTGCTTCAGCCGTCATGGCTTCTGCTCAAAGGGAATGCAAAATAACACCGTGTGTCACAGAGGGTGACATATGGGACAGAATTGATTTGGTTTCACAATGTCCCCTAAGCTCAGTTACCATTCTTGCCCATAGACAGAAACGAGGTTTTGGAAAGAGGTGTAGAGTGATGTAGAAACCGGACCTATGCATTGTGGGTAGGGTTATTCCCCAAAGCTGAGCACCAGCCTCTGTCTAGCTGACATCAGAAGCAAGAGGGTGGATGGGGGCGGTACATAGCAGAGTCCCTAAATGACCTATCTAAGAATATTTTAAGTCCAGTTACTTATTTGTGGGTTACTATGTGTGCTCCTTCACACAAAACATGTGGAGGTCAGAGTCAGTTCTTCTATCATGAAAGTCTGTGATTGTTTGTATATGCTCTTCCCAGGAAGTGGCGCTATTAGAAGATATGGCCTTGTTGGAGTAGGTATGTCACTGTGGGTGTGGACTTTCAGACTCTCCCCCTCCCCCACCCCTTTCTCTGGAAGTGTCAGTAACCATCTGAAGTGTGAAGCTTTTTTCTTTTTGTTTCTTGATTTAACTGTTTTGGAAGATTTTTACTATCCAAATTCAGTTTCTTGAACATATATACTTGTTTCGATATTGTAGTAGCTTATCCTAGCTGTCCGAAAGCCAGGATTCTGCTAACAGCCTTTGGATAAAGATGTAGAAGTCTCAGCTCCTCCTGCACCATCCCTGCCTGGATGCTGCCATGTTCCCACCTTGATGATAATGGACTGAACCTCTGAACCTGTAAGCCAGTCCCGATTAAATGTTGTCCTTGTAAGAGTTGCCTTGGTCATGGTGTCTGTTCACAGCAGTGAAACCCTAACTAAGATGGAGTCCCTGGAATGGAGCTCAGGTTGTCAGTTTTGATGCAAACACCCATTAAACCTATCATCAGTCCTGTCTTGAAGATAAGAAACAGAATGACCTAGAAAAAGAATGTCTTGGAGAGAGCACACAGTGAAAAACAGAATGAGAGGATTCACACCTAGAATCCCACAAGCCAGAGACACAGGAAGTGGAGAGAGTGCCTTAGAAGCCAGCAAGGAATCTCCCAAGTACATGCTCTTCCACATGCCCAGGGGATTCACAGCAATAGGTCCTGACCCATTACTTATTTCTTAAATGATAGTTTACATCAAGAAATCTGCTTCTTGGATAATCTAATTATTCATATCTAAAGACATGGCACATGTTGGGCCATATTTATTGCAGATAGATGTCTGCCTTCTTTTAACAATTTGTGGAAAATGAGGGCAGATGGGGGTCGAAGTTATAAGTATGTCAGAGCTGGTGTCAATGGGAGAACTTTATTTACATCTTCTTTCTTCCTAAGAAAGGCACATAAAGTAGATGTTTCTAGAAAATGTAACCCTTACATCTACAGGGGAAACAATGTACACAAAACAGACAACACACAGCAAGCATCACAACCCTATGCCCGTAGGGAATGTCATTTTCAGCGTGTGTGTGTGTGTGTGTGTGTGTCCCTGTGTGCACATGTGCATGTGTGCACATGGAGCCCAGAGTCTACCTGAGTTGTCATTCTCCAGATACCATCCTTGTTTAGTTTGGTGGCCTTTCTCTAATTTGAGCTAGGGTCTCCCACTGCCTAGAACTCATCAATAGGCCAAGCTGACACCAGGGATTGCCAGCCTCTACCTCTCCAGCACTGAAGTGAAAGTTCTTCTTGTCACTGTGCCTAGCATTTTTTTAAAACACAGATTCTGGGAAGTGAGCTTAGTACCCCATGGAAGAAGCAATCACCTTGTGGGCGGGGCTGTCTCCCCACCCCCACAGCCCTCATGCCTCTTACAGTTCGGACACTGCCAACCTTTGCCTTCCAATGAATCGTGTGACTATAAGCACACAATGAGAACCAAGCTCTGTAAGATGGGAGATGCCTACAACGGGGCCTGTTCCCCTTTCCCCTTGATGTTGTTCCTTCCCTCTTCAGTTCTTCAGAGAAGAAGCTGGAGCATTACATGCTGAACGCAGCATCTTGCTTTCTGCTCATGTTTTTCTAATTTAACACATTGCTATTTTGGTCCTCCATATTATGTATATATTTATATATAATATAAAACTTGGATTAACCTCAAAGGGAAAATGTATGTAGGCAAAACTAAGTCCATCTAACAGTGTTTTTCTTCCAGTATGTCATTCCTTCAGTATCTAACAATTTACAACTTGTAATACTGGCCCAGCATTAAGGGAATGAGACCCAGGACTGCATAGAAACAGAGACACAGACTCACATACAGGCACACACACATATACACACACACACAGAGAGAGAGAGAGAGAGAGAGAGATACATATACAGACACACAAACACAGAGAGATACACAAAGACACACACAGAAACACACATACATACACAGACATATATATACACAGGCACACACAGACACATACATGAGGGTTTACACAGCAGAAGTACACATATGCATGCATACACATATACATGTACATGAATTAACAAATACAAGGGCATATACAGCTGCCTATCTTTATCAACAGATCGAGCATTCCTTAAGATGGCCACTGAGACATCACCCCCGTAACGCCGAGTCTGAAGACTTCCCTTCCCACCTCCACGTACTGCTTCTACTCTCTACAAGATGTTTTCCCTTGGCTTCTCCCCGTATCTTCAGAGTGGGCCTGGAGCAGATCCTTCCTTGTGGAGGCCCACACCCAGTTCCATCTTGTTTAGACGTCACTGGTATTCAACTCACAATGATGTATGGTTTGGTTTTGTTTTGTTTTGTCATATGGCCGTGGTCCCAGCACTGGGGAAGCTGAGGCAGGAAGATAGTGAGTGTGGGTCTCTAGCCTACACTGCATACAGACTTTAAATAAATAAATAAATAAATAAGCAAGCAAACAAAGCTACATAGACAGACTTTAAATCAATTTTTAACCAAACTAGCAGAACTTACTAAATAAAACATAAGTACCACCACCACCACCCCCCATGTGCTTCTAGCATCAAAACAGCTTTCTGACATGATCCACTAGCTGCTGCCCATACTGACCACTCACCAGTGGGGTGCACACATGTGTCATGGCCACCGTGGACGAGTGAGTGAGTGAGTGAGTGAGTGAGTGTAGGTGTAGAGGAAAACTGGGATTTTCTTTCTCATTTTATCACGAAGAACACTAATGTGCAAAGCTGGTCTAACCTCATGGAGGCTAAAAAGTCTGAACTGCAGAATCCTGCAGAAAAAAAAATGGACTTTACAGAACAAGGAGAGAAGGCATCCATCAGGAAGCAGAAAGCCTAAAAACTCGAATAATTGGAACTTTGTGGGAAAACCCCACATATAATGTTCCGCATGACATAAGAGAGACACCAGTGTGCCCTGGGAAATTAAGAACTCCAACCAACACAGTGTTAAAGTCGTTTTTCCTCTGTGTTTGCTTAGCGGTGTGCAGGCTGCCCTCAAATACACGAGGAACAGAAGGAGCCAGAGACAGCAGCTTGGGAGACGTCAGCGAGTCCTTTGAAATGGAAGACTGGAGAGCCCACACCCATACAACCTAATTATCCAATGTATGGAAATGCCACATGGTGCCCAATTATCACGCACAATTTCTGAGTCTTACGGATCAGTTAAAAATAAGGCTACTTCAAAAAAAGAGTATGCAAATGAATTTCCATAAAGAAGGAAGAATAATGGGGCTGGAGAGATGGCTCAGTGGTTAAGAGCACTGACTGCTTGCTCTTCCAGAGGTTCTGAGTTCAATTCCCATCAGCCACATGGTAGGTCACAACTATCTGTAATAGGATCCTATGCCTTCTTCTGGTGTGTGTGAAGACATCGATAGTGTATTCAGATACATAAAATAAATCAATCTTTAAAAAAAATCAGTCCTAGAAAAAGGAAGAATAATGTAATCTGTGGGGAAATGGATACAATTGACAACGATCCTATTAAGTGACTGAAGCCAGTGTAAGACAGACAGCTGCCTAATGCTTATTCTATTATACAGATAATCTAGGACATAGATAAAACCATACATAGATGTAGATAGGACATAAACGCAGAGGTACACAGGGTATGAAGGGGCGTAGTGGGAGGAATGAGAATAGGAAGAGTTTGGGGGTACACTGGGGAACACCCTAGACACACAATACACAAGGGTGTGAAAATCTTCAAAAGCAAAACAAAACAAAAATAAACCTCCCTCTATAAAAAAACTAAAAATCTGATAATAATAAATTCTTTCCTTTTTTCCTACAAAACACCCCCCGGCCCCGTGTAGGAACATGCATCAGAATGAACATGTCAGAATGAAGACCTTGCCCCTCGCTCCAGCTCTGTCTGCATGCAGGCCATCCGGACCCTTTCTGAACAATTCCTGTTTCTGTCTGTTTACTCAGCACTGCTGCAGGTCGCCCAGAGAATGGTTGTACCAAGGAAGCCTTCACTTTGATCTGGTTTCTAGCAATTCCCTTTGCATAAAAAGACGGTGTTGGTTGAGTTTTTATTTTGTTCAGAAACAAGATCTCACAGAGTCTTGACAGATTGACTACATAGCAGAGAGAGGATCATCTTCACCTCCTGATCCTCCTGCCTCCACCCCTCAAGCGTTAGGACTACAGGCCTGCGTTAAGATGATCATTTTCCTATTAACTACCCAAGAATTTCCCACATACATGTTATGTGTTTTTATCAAACCCTCCCCCCAACGCCTCTTGTAGCCACTCTTAAGTTTCCTTCCCAACACCGTGTGCTCCACGATTAATCCCACTGAGAGCCCTTACTGCTGCTTCTGTGGTGGGGGGGGCGTAGGACCACCTGCTGGAGCATGGTTTGTCTTTTTGGGGCTCCCCAGTTCTTCCTGTGTTGTAGGTAAGCCCCACTACCTGTGGGACCATTTGGTTTCTTTTGCTTTTAGGAGAGATCTGGAGAAGTATCAAAAAACCGGAGGTGGCTTTACAGAACGGAGAAGTCCTGGTCCTAGGGTGGGGGAAGAACACCCCAGTTTGCAGGTAGGTCCATCACCATTGTCTCACCCCCAAATCCTTCCTCTTCCATGTTGGAGCCTGCTGGGAACTGGTGGGAAAGAGTCTGGGAAAGTCTGAGTCAGAACTCTGTGATAAGAACGCCCTCCTCCAGGAAGCTGCGAGGAGCACACTCAAATTCACCCAGATCAGCTCTGTCTTTTCTGAGTCTCAATTCTTCAACTACAGAGGCAGTGCGGATCACAGCCACCCAGCTCTCCGTGGATAGAGTGAGTTAATTCGTGTAAAAATTTTATAAGCCTGGAAATATGCAAATTATTATCGCCTCGGAGAAAGCTGATGTTTCTGACTCGAAGGCCTCACATAGTTGGAGGTGGAGTTATCCATCTCCAGACATATTATTCTAATGAGCTGGATCGGGAGAGGATTACACAACTTCCTGCCTGTGAGTAGTCACTTCTTAGGATGTACAGAATTTACATCACCGGTCTGTCTAATGAGGGGACCAAGGGATACCGGACCTTTATTCTCTGCGAGCACACTGGTCACCCCGACCATGTGTGGTTTAACTTTCTTAGTACCTAGTCTCCTTCTCCTGTGGGTTTTCAACTATAATTCCACACTGATATGGATTCAGTAGAAGCTTTGTCCAGAAGGTATGCTCCTGGAATGTTCACGGTCTTCTCTAGAACAAGTCAAAGGCCACGGAGTGTGGCTCATGGTTCAGCTCCGAGGATTTCAATCCCAACACCAGGAAAGGAAAAAGAACCAGCGCATCTAGATTAGCACATGGTGTGCAGTTGAATGTCCTCCAACTCCTGAGATGTGTGATTCACTATTCGCCATGCCTTGTATATGATAATATGTGTGTGCACATATGTAACACTCACGCACGCTCGTACATGTGTGTAGTCTAGTGTGTCTTCCATACACGTGAGTGTGTGAGTGCATGTTCCTGTGCACATGATGCCAGAGCAGAACATTGGATGTCTTACTGCCTTGAGATGAGGCCTCTCACTGAACTGGAAGCTCACCGTCTCGGCCAGAGAGCTCTTAGGGACTGCTTGACTCTGCCCCTCAAGACCAGAGTCACCACAGCCATGCTCCACTTTTTTTTAGTGCTGGGGACTCATATTCCATTCTCCTGCATACACAAGCACTGTTACCCTCTGACCCATCTTCCCAGCTCACCCCCGACAGGACGCCCTTTGTACTTTCCTAAAGTGTATTGAGATTTTCAATAGCGGAACAGCAGTGTTTCTATGGTGTTCTGTGAACAATTCCATGACCGCACCCTGCCCTTCTGATCTTTGAGACTTGAAGACTCAGATGACTGAGGTCACAGAGTATTGAGATAACCCCAGGCCACAGGCTGAGACTTCTGGGCCTCTCTTTTATGGCAGTCCTTCTCTGAGGAGAGGAACCAGCCAGCATTCCTCTGGTCTGTCAGAGGGAGACCATAAAAACCAGGCATCCCTGTGTGCTTGGCCTCCACAGAAACCACCTATGCTAAAAATATCACACATTACACATCTGGAACGGGTCTCCTCCATGAATCTCTGACACATGGATTCATTGTTTTCCACAGAATGTCAAGAATTTTATTCATGAGAAAACTCTGGCACAATGGAGAACCTTGGCGAGAGGGAGAAGGAAGCGGCAGAGGTCTTGGCCTCTTCCACAGCTGTCTCCAGCTCAGCTAGTGTCCATCGGGTATCTATCTTGTGCCTTCAAACAGGCAAGCTAAAAGTTTCCATAAGAGGAAGGCTTTATAGCAGCCTTGAGGTTTTAAAGAATGGACATAGTTTCCTGAAATGGAGGTCATGGTGGATCTGATATGCAGGTGTTGGGAGGGACACATCAGGGACAGCCATAAGCACAGGGTACTAGGCAGAGACTTGGTGTTCTACATGTTCTGGGCTTCAACCTTCTGGCCTTCTCAATGACGGCCTGGTCCCCTAATGTTGGCTAGGGCCCTATCTCACGCCCAAATAACACCTGGTCTACTTAACTGGCAGCATTCTCTCCCTGCCACACATGGGGTCCTAAACTCCCCTTTCTTTTTTATCTCTTTCCTCTGCTAATTATAGGCACAGGCCACACACAGTATAAGACGACACAAATGTGAACCTTTAGACTCACACCCACCATAGAACCAGCATTCATCCCCACTGTGAGGGTCTAGGCCCTGCCAAGCTGGCATTTCTTCTGGATGAACAGTGTCGCCTCCATGCCTGGGGCCAGCATGCTAAGCCTGAGCTCTACAGAAGATTTTCCAGTACATAAATCTCCCCCATGGGTTGCAGCACATGAAGGGGACCAGGCATCTAGTGTGTCAAACACTTTGTGCAGGCACGCAGACTCCAGGTTGGGCTCATTCTTTCCCCATGATGTAGCCATAGGGACACGGTGCTCCCCATTGGTGTTAGACTTTCAATGCACCCTCAAAAGGAGGTTGCCAGCGAGACTGGGTTTTTATAACTCTGGGGGCGCTGACATCAGTCCCCCATACAGCTGAATTATAAATCCTAACCACTCGCGCATCAATCACACTCAACAGGGTGCTCCTGGCGTCTGGCGTCAGCCCCTCTGTAAATATATTTCCTTTGGAAGTCCCAACTGCTGTTTAAAAGTCTGAAGATTCAAACCGTGCTGAACCTCCACACCAGCTAGTTGGCTTGACTTCTTCTCAGTGCGGCCTACACAGGAGTCTCAGGATTATACTACGACTGGGTACCTCTTCACTTCCTGCAGGAGGGTGTGGCAGGTGTCCCTATCTATCCACCTTTGTGGAGGCGGTGGCTGCCTGTAGCCTGTGAGGGTGGATGTGGAGGCGGTGGCTGCCTGAAGCCTGTGAGGCTACTTCTCCTCTGAGGAAGGAGGGCTTTCAAAGTCACCCAATCATCCAGGGTGCACGAGCAACCTTGTGCATTGGCAGGTGATGGCACCAAAGAGCAGCTTCCCTCACAGGGAAGATAAGTCCCATTTCCCTTCTCTCAGTGTAGCCAACTTGACCTACCTTTACTCATTTGTGAATACCAACAGACTAAAAACGGGAAAAAAAATTAAAGTTTAATGAACTGCACCCCTGGAAGCCAGGTAGTCGTTTAGGGTCACTGCTAGATCTTAACAATTGAGCTTCTGAGGTGAAGAAAGCAAAGACATTGGACCAATGTCCACACTCACCCCTCACAAGGCCCCACCATTCGGTCCCTGCATAGGCAGGCTGCTATAGGCCCTGGTATCAGAGGCAGGTGTTCAATTAACAAATGTGACATTGTACCAGTGTCCCTCCAATCACACTTCTTGTCCATGGGATTTACCTGATGAAATAGGCAGTATCTGGAAGACCTAACGTCCCCTGTGTCTTCACACAAGCCAGTGTCTTCAACATTCCTAGTTTGCCCTCAAGCCAAACACAGTTTGTGGGTGTGAGTGTCATGGGGTGGACAGAAGCTGGCCTTACAGGGACAAGCTTTCTACCAGGAAGGTCTCCAGGTCCATCATCTATGGAGTCAATGAACAAGCTAATAATATTTAAGACAGAACCCCAAATCTGCTCTAAAATGTAAACTCCTATTTTCTTTATTGAAAATATAGTCTTCTTTACTGAAAACATGCAGTCTTATTTTCTCGGTATTTATCCCCTAAACAATTGAGTGTAAGTATCCATTCAACGTTACCACTGGGCTGGAGCTTGCACATATCGAAGAGCTGACTACAGGAAGCGTGCACAGTGTCCATGCACACAGCGAGCTGTTTCACTCTAAGGGGCCTTTGCATCTGAACTTTGGTACCCGAGAAAGTTCTCACCACCCTCAGACAACCAAGGATAACTAAACTTAAATGGTTTATAATTCTGTAACGAATCTTCAGCTCCTACTCTCTCCCCTCGTCTAGCAGTCTGGTCTGGCACTGTCCACCAAGGTGAGCAGTGAGCCGTGGAAGGCACCATCAGGGCTACATCCCCTCCAGTACCTTCACTAACCACACAGCAGCCGTGAGCCAGTCTGGCTTCTCCCTTCTTTACAGACTCTGCTTCTCTGCACTTTACCTCAGCCCTCTCCTAGGCCACTTCCCTCCATGGGAACGGCTTCCTCAAGCCCCACCTCTGTCCACCCATCCTGTTGCCTCAGTTTCCCTCTCTTCCCTCTCCTCACCACGGCCACTTTAACTTCAAGGGTGAAGCTGTCCTGGAGGGGCTACACTTGCAGGATGGGATTCTCCTAACTTGCTGGGTTGGGATCCTGTCCTTGCAGGATGGGATTCTCCTAACTTGCTGGGTTGTATCCAGTTCCTGTCTCTGGGTGACCCAAGTCCCCGCAGATGTAGCTGCTGGAGACGCATGGGAGGGAGGGGGCTCTCAGGGTGTGGCCTTTAGAGGCAAGCTTTCCTCGAGTCATTACTTTTCAGATGGTGCCATGATTCCTCGACTGTGCTCATCAGAACAACGCGAGAGGGGTGGACACCACCAGGGCGTCCTCTGGCAATGAGTTGGAGGCACATCTTCCCACATGACAGAAAAGCAAGGTTGGTTTTGCTGCCCTGACAACCTGCCATCGGAATTTCTATGCCAACACAGGCTTTGTGTCACTCCGCACACAATGGATGGGGTCGGGTCAAAATAGCTTCATTCAGAAAAGTTAGACTTCTGCCTCATAGGGAGGTCATTTCGAGTTACACGTTGTACGCAAAAGAACGTTTTCTTGAACGTTGGGCAAGCATGCACTGAACTTTCCATTCTAGATGCTCCTCAGTGATGTCAACTGCCTTCCAAGTAAACGCTCACCCCTCCCCACCTTTGCTCGGTCAACAGATGGAGAAAATTAAAACCTCGTTTTGCTCTTGGGCAAGAAGCGGCACCTAGGACCTCAGTGGGTATTCCGAATCCTGCCCCAGCCCAGAGCTCCTGAACCATGCAGATCAATCCCACGTCACGATGGGTGAGAACTGAATGGGAAGGAAGGCAGTGTGCAGAAGAGGACAGGAAGGAGATGGCTCGGATGGGGAGGAGCGGGTGGTGTCTCTCATATAGGGCAGTCAGGGGGAAGGCTCGGGGAAGGCCTGAGTCGGGAGAGACCAGGGCTGCTGTCCTGGCCATAGCTAAGCCAGAGGCAGCTGCTGGTACTGGGGGTGGGGAACTTGGGTAGGAAGGTCAAGAGAAGAGCATCAGGGAGATCAGAATGTATATGTAAGGAGCTGAAGCCAGTGGAGGAAGCTGAGGAGAAGGGCAACCCTGTAGGAGGACCAGCAGTCTCAACTGACCCGGACCCCAAGATCGCTCAAACACTGGACCGCCAAACAGGCAGCATACACCAGCTGCTGTATATGACATATACAGCAGAGGACTGCTAGGTCTGGGTTCAGTCAGAGAAGATGCACCTAACTGATCCTCAAGAGACTGGAGGCCCCAGGGAGTTTAGAGGTCTGGTTGGGTAGGGGGTGGGTGGTGGAAACATCCTCATGGAGACAGGGAGGTGAGGAGGAGGTATGGGATGTGGAACAGTCGGATGGACCGGGAGGAGGGAAGGGAATAAAATCTGGAGTATAAAAAATTAAATAAATAAAAGATCCCCCCCCCTAAAAACCGCACTGAAGCCAGTGAAGGAGCAGATGTGGTGTCCTCCTGGCCAAGGATAAGACCCGCTGCTGGGGCCGGGGGCAGAACATTAGCCCCTCTAGCTGCTTTGGCCAAAAGCCAGAGTCTATCTCCTTGAGACGGATTAATATCTTCCACCTCATAAGGACTCCACACAGAAAATCCTGTCTTTTAAGTTTTATTATCCTCAAATGAAATACGATCAAAACATGTGTGGTGCGTCTGCCATGTGCCGGCCAGAAGCCACGCCTAATAAAATGTAAGTTACCGCCATCCCTGCCCTGCCTGTCTCGGAAACCTCCATCTGTCCCTGCATATAGGACCTCTGCGAACGTTCATCAGGAGCGCCTGTGACTACTTTTCAAAGACAAGGCATATATGGAAACCCCTTCTTCACAGAGACACCCACACTTCTCCCTTAAAGGAAAGCAGTCCGTGGGCATGAGCTGCAGCAACAGAGAGAAGTAACCACACCCACAAATCCCCTGCCTCACATGGCTGCCACCTGCGATGTTGCACAGAGAACAGGTCCAGGAAGACCAGAGTCAGACCCGGAGTCCCCCTCTGTCCTCCATACACACTCACACATGGACTTGAGGTTCTAGGCTTGAGCAACCAGGCAAACTACCAGCTACTTCCTGCTTGAACTAAGGAATCAACATGTTTGAGGGAAGGGCTTTTATAACTGCTGGACGCCGTGCCAGCCCGCGGAGAATTCAGTTCTCAGAGCATCCCAAAGGGTCTGATGGCTCCCCGTTATAGAAGGGCAGCTCCTCTCCTTCTCTCAGGATCTTACTCGAATTGGCAGCCTGGGTCTCTCTTTGAACCCAGTTGCAATGTTGGGTAGTGTGGACATGCTCATCTGTGGAGCAGGCCAACGCCGTCACTGGCGGGTGCCCGGAGAGCCAGACCTCATCCGTGGAGCAGGCCAACGCCGTCACTGGCTGGGTGCTCGGAGAGACAGACCTCTGAGGCTGAAGTTTAAGGCCGGTGTCAGCCAGATCGGTTCCTGATGCTACTCTCCTTGGCTTGGAAACGGACCACTCTGGTCCGAGGGACATCTTCCTGTTCTTCAGATTTCTCCTGTCTGAACATGCCTGCCTGTGTCTAAACGGCCTTTCACTAGGACCCCACTCACAGTGGAATAAAACCCACCCTAGAGAGTGCATTTGAACTTGATGACCTCTGTAAAGATTTTACCAAAAATGTTACATTCTGAGGTTTTGAGGTCAGGTCACGTGGCCATGGAGACAATCCAACCATGACAGTGATCACTGAAGGAGGACAGAGAAGCAAAATGCTTGGTACCATGTTACAACTGTCCAAGTGTGCTCCAGGGACACCCTGGGGAACCATGCTACAGCTGTGCGAGTGTGCTCCAGGGACACCCTGGGGTACCATGATACAGCTATGTGAGTGTGGTCCCTGGGGTACCATGCTACAGCTGTGCGAGTGTGCTCCAGGGACACCCTGGGGTACCATGATACAGCTGTGCGAGTGTGCTCCAGGGACACCCTGGGGTACCATGCTACAGCTGTGCGAGTGTGTTCCAGGGACACCCTGGGGTACCGTGCTACAGCTGTGCGAGTGTGCTCCAGGGACACCCTGGGGCTTCCAGGGCCCTTCAGGGGCTGCAGTTCAACACCGTTTTCTTTCTTTCTTTCTTTCTTTCTTTCTTTCTTTCTTTCTTCTCTCTCTCTCTTTCTTTCTTTCTCTTTTTCTCTCTTTCTCTCTTTCTTTCTTTCTCTCTTTTTTTAAGACAGGGTTTCTCTGTGTATCCCTGGCTATCCAGGAACTTACTCTGTAGACTAGGCTAGCCTCAAACTTAGAAATTCGCCTGCCTCTGCCTCCCAAGTGCTGGGATTAAAGGTGTGTGTCACCACTGCTCCACAACACTGTTTTCTTTTTTTTTTCTTTTTTCTTTTTGGTTTTTCGAGACAGGGTTTCTCTGTGTAGCCCTGGCTGTCCTGAACTCACTCTGTAGACCAGGCTGGCCTCGAACTCAGAAATCTGCCTGCCTCTGCCTCCCAAGTGCTGGGATTACAGGCCACCCGGCTCGCAACACTGTTTTCTGAAACATGAAACAATGCTTGCCTTTCCTGCCTCCATCTTCCCACAGCTGCCCAAGGATGTTTGCCAGATGCTCTGCATTACGTCAGAGCAAAACAGATCCGCCCCTCATAAACACACTGGAACTCAGGGACACTGTAGGCTGAGCACTGAAGAGGTTGTCAAGCAGGTAACAAATACACTTTTCTCTCTAAACCCAATTAAATACAGCTAGGTTTTTCCTTAAAAGCACACTCTCCTCATTAACATGGATGTCTCATGTGTCACGTGTGAATCTTAAAGTAGATGTTTCAAATTTTCTGGCTCCCTATCTAATCTCCCCGAGTGTCAAAGGACACGACGGACATAAAGAGTTTCTGAGACTGAAAGTCTGAGACCCAATTCAGAGGATTAATCGTAACTGGAACACAGTCTACACTGCTAAAGTGAGCCACGGTCAAACACAGTGGAATGTCTTAGGAGCCACGCTTTAGCAGTTGAGCACCAGACAGTGGGAAGCCTGGGCGGCGGCACTCGGAGTATTCCATGACACCTGCAACTTCAGGACACAAAATGCAAGAGCGAGCACCTACTGCCCACTCTACAGTCCTCAAGGGTGTGCAGCCAACAGGAAGTGGCTGTGTCCAGACAACCACAAAGCATGAATGGGAAGGTAACTCAGTTGCCAAAGGACTTGCCTTCCAAACACCTGAACTCCACCCCCAGAGCCCACATTAAGGAAAGAGAAAAAGCTGCACAATAGAGTACGACTCGGCTATTAAAAACAAAGAATTCATGAAATTCTTAGGCAAATGGATGGACCTAGAAAATGTCATCCTGAGTGAGGTAACCCAGTCACAAAAGAACACACACATGGTATGCACTCACTGATAAGTAGATATTAGCCCAAAAGCTCGGAATACCCAAGATACAATTCACAGACCACATGAAGCTCATGAAGAAGGAAGACCAAAGTGTGGATACTTTGGTCCTTCTTAGAACAGGGATCAAAATACCCATGACTCACAGCCAACCAATGGACTGAGCATAGGGTCCCAATGGAGGAGCTAGAGAAAGGACCCAAGGAGCTGAAGAGGTTTGCAGCCCCATAGGAGGAACAATAATATGTATCAACCAGTACACCCAGAGCTCCCAAGGACTAAACCAGGAACCAAAGAGTACACATGGAGGGACCCATGGCTCCAGATGCATATGCAGCAGAGGATGGCCTTGTCACCCATCAATGAGAGGAGAGGCCCTTGGTCCTGTGAAGGCTCGATGCCCCAGAGAAGGGGAATGCCAGGTCAGGAAATGGGGGAGGGGTTGGGGGGCATAGGATAGAGGTTTTTGAAGGGGAAACAAGGAAAGGGGATAACATCTGAAATGTAAATAAAACAAATATCTAATAAAAAATACTGCACATGAAAGCCGGGTACGGTGGCACGGAGAGGTAGGGGCTGAATCACACAAACCGGCAGTTCATCCATTGATTTCACTGGCCTGTGGTACGAATCCATTTCATTAGACTGCGGCTTAACCCTGTGTATAAAGATCAAGTTTGTAAGTTTGTGAACAACCGGAGAAGCAGGAATTTCTCCCTAGGAATGATGAATCTACAGTATCACCCTCTCAAAATAAAATCCAATTTTCTTAATCTGGCCTGGGTGACCCAAAGTGTGTTTGTTGCTCTGATGCTTACACAATTGGGGCAATAAAGATAACTTCCTACTGCAGGAGGAAGGCTAGGTTGGAAAGGGAAGCCCTGTATCTTCTGATCTACTGTCCTACCTTCCTAGGCTATACACTCGAGAATTCATGAGCAAGGCTGGCATTCAACTCAGTGACTTAGAGAAATACCTAGGGGTGGATCTCACTGATGCCCTAGGCATCTCTTAATCAATCAAAATCGACAGCCACGCCCACTGTGGCAGTGACAGGAGAGTGCTCCTGCGGTTTGCCAGCTACAGGAGCTAACCGAGTTACTGGAATGTGGGAGGCAGTTGGTAAGGATCAGAAGATGACTTCAGTGTCTCACGGACGCTGATCTGAACTGTGGGAGAAACAAACGTTTTTCTCTTGCAACCCACTGGAATCTTAGGGTTGCTCACTTCTGCAGCGAAGACTAACCTCTCCTAACTGACACACTAAAGCTGTCAATGAGTTCCATGTACATCAGACACACTCAAGGGCTGCGTCAAGCTCTCTGTCTTGCTCTACCGGTTAACTTTCAGACGCTGGGTATGGAATGAGACAGGGAGATACAACACTGGATTCCACAAAGCCTAGCTGGGGAAGTGCTTGCTGGGCAGGCGTGAGGAACCTAGTTCAAAACCCAGAACCCCTGAAATCACAGTGAGTGTGCTGACGCATGGTGGGGAAGCAGACAAGCAAGTAAACAAGAAGCAATGGCCACCTGCCGTTTGTAAGGCACCTGAAGGAGTCTCACCCATCCAGACGGGACTTGGATAGACATGTAGTCACGAATGCTCATAATCATGAGCAGGGCTAATGCTGGGTAGCATCAGATTTCTTAGGAAATGATCATGTATAACTAGACATGATTAACTGGGCTTCCCTTTCCCATGGAATACATTATTTTGTTCTATTCTCCTTCTCTCTCCTAAGGATACCAATTCATAACATTTTATAATATTGTGTTAATTTTTTATTTTCAGACAAAGACCTACCATCTCTCTAGTCATAAATTTGTGTCTGAGCTGTGGATGATAATTAAGTGACAGTGGTGAATGAATGAATGAATGAATGTCCGAAAACAGCCCTGTTCCCCCTCTGGACAGATTACGGATGCTAACACCCCTTGTGATGGTCTGTATATGCTTGGCCCAGGAAGTGGCACTATTAAGAGGTGTAGCCCTGTTGCAATGGGTGTGGCCTTGTTGGAATAGATATAGCCCTGTTGGAGTAGGTGTGGCCTTGTTGGGGTAGGTGTGACACTGTGGGCATGGGCTTTAAGACCCTAATCCTAGCTTCCGGAAGCTAGTCTTCCGGAAGCTTTGCCTTCAGAACAACATTTAGAACTCTCAGCTCCTTAAGCACCATGCTCCTGACAATGGAGTGTACCTCTGAACCTGTAATTCAGCCCCAATTAAATGTTGTCCTTATAAGAGTTGCCTTGGTCATGGTGTCTGTTCACAGCAGTAGAACCCTAACTAAGACACCCCTGTTCCTCCTGTGCACAGCCCATGGGCGTTGACACACATGGCCCCATTTGGTTCCATGGCGTCCTCTTCACACGTTATGAGTATTCACGTTTTTTGATTTTCCTCACCACTCTCCTGAGGAATTTGTCTCTTTAATCATGTCATCTGCATTGCATAGGCATACCTTTAGTGTGGGCAGGATATTAATTACATGTCCTTGTTCTTATTTTATTTACCTTTGTAAGAATTTATGAAAATTACCATCTAGGAACAGTACAAAATAATTCACACTTTGACTATAAATAAGAAAAAAATAAACCAAAAAGTGATAAATGGAAGAGGTCCTGTGTTCTTTTAACAAGACTGATCATCAGGCAGAAGAGAGTGGGGAAGCCTCAGGGGACTGAGTTCTGGCTTCCTGTAGCATTTGAAGCTGTGCCCCTCTGAGCCTTCCTCCCTGGGTCAGGGCAGCACCATGACACTGGCTCCCGGGTTAACATGTGCCTGTTGCTTAGTCTGCCGGTGAGGCTGTGGTGAATGACGCCCAAGGCATCGGAGATGGCCGTCAAAGCGCATTCTCTCGTAAGCAGACCAAATGAGACAAGGTCAGTGATGGAAATGCTTGATTCAGATGTTAGCATGAGGAAATCCGAAGCCCTTTAACAATGAGGACCTCTAAGCTGGGAAGATGCTCAGGCGCAGAGCTGGCTGCTGCACAACCCTGAGATCTGCACAAGGCTGAGCATGCAGAGTATACAGTGAGTACGCAGAGCTACACCCAGCTCAGCTGGACCTCACTTGGGATCTCAGGGCCGGGGTGACAAAGTTGGGATCCTGGAGTCACCTGCCAACCTGCCTAGCCTACTGGCCAAGCTTTAGGCCAGCAGTAAGAACGGCTGTCTCGGGGTAAGATGCATGTTGCCCCACTGATGGACGGTGACTAGGGTATTCTGCCAATGAGAAGGCACAGTTGAGACACCCGCTGAGGTTGCGCTCTATCCACAGGATGGCATCCGCCCTTTCTGTTGAGAAGCGCTGGTCAGCGCCTACCTACCGCAATCATCAGAAAATGACTATGTGCTAAAATAGCTGTTAAAGCCAAGGTCTCCATTGTTTCTGAGATGTGTCCAAAGTCTACCAGCATTTAAGCATGTAAGCTTCCTGTTCTACCTTCCCATGAAAACTCGCCCCACACACCCACTGGCACCAAACCTAACCGCAAACAGATGATATAATAACTTGGTGGCCACACTCTCACTGGCTTGCTCTAAGGAAGAAACAAGCTTTCTCCCAATGCCTAATTTTACGAGCTTAATTTCCTCCTATCTGATTTTGACCATTAAGATCAAAAGTCTGAGAATGTTTAAAAGGAAAAGTGTGAACATGATTCAAAGCCCTCACCATTCCTTAGAAATGAAGCAATTCCTTTCCTAATCACACACGGAACCATGAACAGTCCACATCTCGCTGTAGATGACAGGGTTTGGCTAGAAAGGTGATCTGCTGTCAGATTTTCAAGATGTGATACACTTCCAACCTCACAGACTCACTGCAGACCACTGGAAATCTCCCCAAAATCTGTCCCTCTAGTCCCCCAGCTCCATTATCCTGCTTCATTTGATTACATAGCACATATGTGTGATCTACATACAATGCATATACAATGTATCTATCTTATAGATACATTGTATATACAAGGCACAATGACCTTGAGTGAATACATCCACTCATTTTGTTGACTACTAACTGAAATAATAATGTTTTAATTTTCAGGGCCCGGGGAGACCGCTCAGAGGCTAAGAGCACTAGGTGTTCTTCCAGGGGACCCAGGTTCAATTTGCAGAACCTACATGACAGTTCACAAGTGTCTGCCAGTCCAATTTCAGGGAAATGACACCCTCACACATACATGCAGGCAAAACACCAATGTACATGAATTAACACTCCTACACTGCTGGTGGGACTGCAAGATGGTACAACCGCTCTGGAAATCAGTCTGGCGGTTCCTCAGAAAATTGAGCATGACACTTCCAGAGGACCCTGTCATACCTCTCCTGGGCATATACCCACCAGATTCCCCTGCATACAATAAAGACACATGCTCCACTATGTTCGTAGCAGCCTTATTTATAATAGCCAGAAGTTGGAAGGAGCCCAGATGTCCCTCAAAGGAGAAATGGATACAGAAAATGTGGTATATCTACACAATGGAATACTATTCAGCAATTAAAAATAATGAATTCATGCAATTTGTAGGCAAATGGATGGAAAATATCCTAAGTGAGCTAACCCAATCACAAAAGAATACACATGAAATGCAATCACTGATAAGTGGATATTAATGAGCCCAAAAGCTCTGAATATTCAAGGCACAATTAGCAAATCAAAAGATTCCCAAAAAGAAGGAAGGAAAGGACCCTGGTCCTAAAAAGACTGGATCCAGTTTTGTAAGAGTATCAGAACAGAGAAATGGGGGAGGGGGGGTTGGGGAATGGACTGAGGGAAGAGGACTTATGGGACATATGGTGAGGGGGGAACTGGGAAAGGGGAAAGCCTTTGGAATGTAAACAAAAAAATATAAAAAATAAAAAAATATGTCAAAAAAAGAAAAAAATTTAAAAATTTTAAATTTTTAAAAATTTTTAAAAAATTAAAAAAATGTTTTAGTTTTCAAGCTATTAAACCAGAATAATATGTAAATCTCATTAGGATAGAGGCTGACACCCAAATATAAAGTTACTCTTAGAATCCACAAAACGTAACATGATCTGTTGGATGGGTGATTAGATGAATGGATGTAGGGATGGAGAGAAGATACATTTTCATAAATAGCCTTCAGTTAACATAAAAAAATTATTACCTCCCAGAACTTTGTGAAATGCATGCTCTACCAGCTTTTAGGCAAACTCAGAGCTTGGACTATTATTGGTAAACACTACAATTAATAAATGCTATGTAACCGTCATCAGAATTGGGCCCCTAATTCATGGCACACGGCCTGCAGAATGTGTCCTTTGTGCCTGCCGGAGTCGTGTGTCTGAATGACCTAGTCCCAGTCTCTCACAGCAGCAAAGCAGGTTGGGCTCTGAGAGAGGATGCACACTGCGGACACTGGCTGGGAACAGCACTGCAAAGAGTGACCCAAGTTCTAGGGTGTGGAAATCCTGAGAGTCAAGAGGGAAAAGGGTAGAAAAAGGAACAGTTTGCAAACACCATCCCCAAACCACAACCAGAGTAGGGAAAAGCCGAGTTGCCATGGTTATGAGGCTAGTTCCTCTTGCCCATGACCTCAGGAGGAAACGACTGCACACTTGCACTTTGCCCTCTGGCCTGCACATGGACAGTTCATCCACTGTACATCAGGGGGGTATCTTATGCCACTTTCCTGATCTTCTACTCCAAGGAGCCCCTGAAGGATCTGACAGAAGTGCGTCTGGCAGCCATGTCCACACCTGCCTGAGTGTGGCAGGCCGTGTCCACACCTGCTTGAGTGTGGAAGCCTGTGTTTACACTTGCCTGACTGTGGCAGCCCATGTCCACACCTGCCTGAGTGTGGCAGCCCATGTCCACACCTGCCTGAGTGTGGAAGCCTGTGTTCACACTTGCCTGACTGTGGCAGCCCGTGTCGACACCTGCCTGAGTCTGGTACATGTGTCTACTTGCCTGTGGGTCTTGTTTTGCACATTGTCTTTGCACCTGTCCTCGGATCCTCAGCTCCACGCTGGAGCTAGTACATGCTGGAGTCTGTACACCACATCCTCCTGCTGCCTTCGGAACAAGAGCACCTTCCCATGATGTAAGAAGTAGTCTGAAGTACAGTACTTGGGGAGTTCCAGTTACCATAATACCATGCATCATAGCAGTGCCATGTAGTCGGTGGAAACCGTATCTGGAACTGTGGAATGTTAACTTCTTCCAGCTAATCACCACACAGGGACAACCTCTCTCAAGACACTGGGCAGCAGCAGTGACCAGGACAAGAAGAAGACAGACAGCAACATAGCAAAGACAAAGAGCAGACTCTGCAGGGTGCTGCTGCCCCGCACTGTGTGGTGGGTCAGCTGTGGGGACCGCAGTTCCGCCTGCATTTGCAACTCATGCCGTAAGTCAGTAGAGGACCATTACTATTCAAACCATAACAAAAGACATGCTCAAAAACAAGTAAGTCCAAAGCTAGGGACATATCTAAAGGATATAAGAGTTCCTGAAAGTTAATGCTGAGCAATAAATGAATCGAGATAAATCTGGGTTATAACACAAAGAATAAAATAAGTATATCCAAATCTCCTACAGTGATAAATTCACAACAGAAATGAAAAAAAAACAGCCACGGGGAAGAGATGTGTGTGTGTGTGTGTGTGTGTGTGTGTGTGTAGAATGTTCAGGGGTGTGCTGTTCAGGGGTGTGTGTGTGTGTGTGTGTGTGTGTGTGTGTAGAATGTTCAGGGGTGTGTGTGTGTGTAGACTGTTCAGGTGTGTGTGTGTGTGTGTGTGTAGAAAAATGTTCAGGTGTGTGTGTGTGTGTGTGTGTGTGTGTGTGTGTGTGTAGAAAAATGTTCAGGGGTGTGTGTATAGAAGAATGTTCAGGTGTGTGTGTGTAGAAAAATGTTCAGGGGTGTATGTATAGAAGAATGTTCAGGTGTGTGTGTGTGTGTATAAAAGAATGTTCAGGTGTGTGTGTAGACAAATGTTCAGGGGTGTGTGTGTGTAAAAAAATGTTCAGGTGTGTGTGTGTGTGTGTGTGTGTGTGTGTGTAGAAGAATGTTCAGGTATGTGTGTAGAAGCCAGTTCATTTTGTGTGTCTTCCTCAATCATTTCACGTTTTGGTTTTTTGGGCAGGTTCTTCTTGCACATAGAACCTACTGACTGGATAGACTAGCCAAGCATCCAGCCCTAGGAACCCCATATCCATCTCCACAGTGTTGGGAATATATGTTTGCACCACCACACATGGCTCTGTAGGTCCTAGGAATCTGTGTGTGGCAAACATTTGTGTGGCAAACACTTTACCAACCAAGCCATCTCTCAGCCCTGGAGAGAGTTCTTCTTTAGAAAGGAATTCAAAATAATAAGTGCATGTGAAAGAGGGAAACGGTGCACTGTCCCCAGAACTCTCCAGTCCCGACTGCCCCGGCAAGGCCAACCACACGGTCCCGGACCCAGTGGCGCGGCTAAGGAGACAAACCACTGTTTGTCCACAGATTCCTTTATAGCTTCCCTGTCCAAGATATAATTTAACCCTCTCGTCCCCTAATGTGTGGGAGCAATTCATCACTCACTTCCAAGGGGGAAAATGCAGAGAGTGGAGAGAGGGAGAGAACATTAGAGAAAGAGCTCGAGAGAGACAGAGACAGACTGGCATGTGCACCACCAGTATCAACATACCCACCAAGAACACACTGGCACCTTAGCCCTCGGATAGGATACTAGACGGGCGCATGCCCTCAGAAACACTTTTCCTAAGAACCCACAACTTCTCTCCAGAGTCATAAAAGCCCAAAGAAAGGACACTGTGCCGCACCTCTATTCAAGAGTCTCTGACACAAAGGTCCTAGAGAGAAGGAAGGGACGAAACAATCAGAGACCAGGGAGACATGACAGAAAAATAAAATGTGATCAGAACATATGGTAGAAAGCTGGACCAAGCCTGTCATCTCAGAAAGTGGTCACAGTCACAGCTCAGTGTATTGAAAAAGGAAGTAAAAACATTTCATCATAAAATTGAAGATTTACATGAAAAATATTTCTGATAAAATAGAAGAGATATATAGAAAAACACGTTAAAATGACAATTTTCATGGAAAATTAAAGAATAAAATAGTAGACATAAAAACACTGCTAAATGAATTGAAAGGGAAGTAGAAACATTTAATGAGAGAATTGAAGATTTACATGGAAAATATTTCTGATAAAATTATAGAAAAATGTAGAAAGACATGTTAAAATTGAAGATTATTGTACTGGCTAGTTTTGTGTGTCAATTTGACACAGGCTGGGGGAGAGCCCCTTATGGGTGGTACCATCTCTGGGCTGGTATAAGAGAGCACGCTGAGCAAGCCAGGGGAAGCAAGCCAGTAAGTAACATCCCTCCATGGCCTCTGCATCAGCTCCTGCTTCCTGACCTGCTTGAGTTCCAGTCCTGACTTCCTTTGGTAATGAACAGCTGTGTGGAAGTGTAAGCTCAATAAACCCTTTCCTCCCCAACTTGCTTCTTGGTCATAATGTTTGTGCAGGAATAGAAACCCTGACTAAGACAATTATCATGGAAAATTTTATACAGATATAATAGTGGTAGGCATATAAGTATCCCTAAGTTGATTGAAAGTGGAATTATAAACATTTTCTGATAAAGTTGAAGATTTACATAGAAAATATTTCTGATAAAATTGAAGAAATATATAGAAAAACATGTTAAAATTGAAGATTATCGTGGAAAAGTATAGATAAATGGTAGGCATAAAAATAATTCTAAATTGATTGAAAGTGGAATTATAAACATTTTCATGTGAAATTGAAGATTTACATGGAAAACATTTCTGATAAAATTCAAGAAATATGCCTGGTGGTGGTGGTGCACACCTTTAATCCCAGCACTTGGGAGGCAGAGGCAGGCGGATTTCTGAGTTCGAGGCCAGCCTGGTCTACAGAGTGAGTTCCAGGACAGCCAGAGCTACACAGAGAAACCCTGTCTTGAAAAAAAAAAACAAAAAAAAAAAATTCAAGAAATATGTAGAAAAACACGTTAAAATTGACTATTTCATGGGAAATTATACAGATAAAATAGTAGACATAAAAAAACCTTTCTAAATTAATTGAAGGTAGAATTAAAGACAAATATTTTTCATGTCTACCATTTTCTCTGCATTATTTTTCATGATAATCTTCAATTTTAACATGTTTTTCTATACATTTCTTCTCTTTTATCAGAAATGTTTTCCAAGAAGACTTTTTATAGGTCTACAAGAATGGGTAAGCTGTCTCAGACCCTGGGAGGAGCAGGACTGGACCACACCCACTCTTCTGAAGGGAACTGTTAGCTTCCTTTCAGTGAACTCAACTCCACTTGTGGTGCCCTCATCTGATAACACAAATTTGGGTTTGCCACAGACCTGAAGGATGAGCTTCGAGCTTCCCGTTGTGTGGCCTCTGTTAAGTCAAAGTACAGCAAGCAGCACACGTGTGTCATCCATGGACCTTCTCAGCCGCCTGCCCCCTGAGCGCTTGGCCCTGCTGGGGCTGCTTTAACCTGTACCTTCCCGGTTCTGGTCCATGCTCTGAGGTTCTCCCCTGCTCTGCTTTGTATATTGCATGCCTGTTCAAAAATGTGCTTGGAGTGTGAAAGCTCTTCACACTCAGAACCACCTCAGACCCTATGCTTCTGATGGATGAGCTCCCAGTGGTTCTCAACCTTCCCAAGGCAGCGACCCTTTAATGCAGTTCCTCATGTCGTGGTGACCCTCAACCATAAAATCATTATTATTACCTTGTTACTTCATAACACTAACCTTGCTATTGCTATGAATCATAATATAAATGTGGAATGCAGGATCTCTGGTATGCACCCTCCAAAGAGGTCGTCCTAGCTCACACCAGTTGATAACTGCTGCTTTATCCTGAGTAGATAGCCACTCTCCATTTCTGGAGGAGGGCTTTAAAGTGGAAGCCAATAAATATATTCTGTTTCTCTTTTCTTGTGGGGTGGAGAGACAGAGAGAGATGGAGACAGGGAGAGGGGAGGCGAGGGGAGAAGAGAAGAGAAGAGAAGAGAAGAGAAGAGAAGAGAAGAGAAGAGAAGAGAAGAGAAGAGAAGAGAAGAGAAGAGAAGAGAGGAAGACAGGGAGGGGGGTCAGAGCTTAGATTTGGGAGGCATCCCTTAGGAATTGTCCACCTTTTGTTTGCTTTGGGGGACATTGCCTTCCCCCAACCTGGAACTCCCCAATCAATTAAGCTAGTTCAGCCAACCCCATATGTTCTCCTGTAACTGCCAACCAGGACTGAGATCACAAACCCTGGGATTGAATCTGTGACCTATTCTCACAAGAGCAAGACCTATGTTCCAGTGAAGTCTATTCAGGCATGATTCCAAGCAAGCATGCCGTGGAGGAAGGCGAGGAGAGTTACAATCCAGACATGCACCTGTGGAGCTGATGTCTGTAAGGCCCTTTAGGGATCCATTCTGAAGCCTGGAGGCTTTGTTCTAAGGAATTATATCCTGCTATTCATCAATACATGAGCAGAAAATGTATTCATGGCTGGACTGTATTAATGGAACATGGTTTGAATGCATGGCCACATCTTGGCTTCATCTAGGCACAATGGGCAAGAGGGCACACAGGAACAGGGCGCAGCAGCCATGCAAAGATGGCGGCACATCACCACAGAAGTGTTTGTTTCTCCATCTTCCAAACCATTCGTGGGGGAGGGGGCTTCAAACTTGTAAGAAGTATTGCATAGTTTTCACAGAGTGTGTCTGTATACCTAGCTTAGCTCTACCTGTGTTGGAATCTTAACAAAACCAGGATCCCATGAACAAGACCAGATAATCATAGTAATTCCGAATTGTTAATGAGGACTTGGAAGGCTTGACTCCCAGGCCCAGCCTAGCCCTTGTCTGTGAAAACAAAGTTTTGTTAGAACGTAAGCCATATCTGTGCACGGCCTCTGTCACCTTATAAAGGGGAATAGATTCAAAGGAGTCTCCATGTCCTGCAGAGCTGGGAGGTACGGATGAGACGGTGCCTGCCCAGGTCACCTCAAGTCCTCCTGACAACTCCAAGAAGCTGTGGGTTAACCTCGGCTTGTAAGTAAGAAAGAAAGAAGGGGATAGCTACCTCAGATTTTCTAAGTCCCCAGAGCAGAGGAGCCACAGCAAGGTCACTGCGCTGGGCTGAGTCAGGCCGGGGAGTCTTCCAGGTAGCAGGCTTGCAATGGTGTCCAGGCCCCTGGTGGGATGCTCTTAGCTGGACAGCCTGTGCCTTCTCTCCCTTGCCACTT
Organism: Apodemus agrarius; assembly: GCA_964023405.1. Lineage (NCBI taxonomy): Eukaryota > Metazoa > Chordata > Mammalia > Rodentia > Muridae > Apodemus > Apodemus agrarius. The sequence goes on along the minus strand of OZ030018.1, from coordinate 2,739,722 downwards.
ATTATTACGCGGATATTATTATTATCCCGTTCTTATTACTATGATATTACCCACGTGGTTCTCCCCCATGGCTGTTCTCAGTTTTGAATAGACCATCATTATTTAACACCAGTCAGTGGTGAGGTAGCACTGATTCAAGCCTAACCCTAGATTGACATGTGATAAACTGACTCAAATCTGGACTCCAATGCACATGAGGAGGAATGCTCGGAAGGAGAAAGGATGTTTCTCAAAGACACAGCTTTAGCGGTGCTATACATTTGTGAAATAAAGTTCTATCATCTTAAAGTTCACTTATGTTCTCTGCTATCAAATTAGAGGATTTGGGACTTAAAACAAGAATATATTACACGTGTCTATATATAATGGATCTATAAATAGGATATGGATATATGCTGTATGTATATATAGTATGTGAGATATCATCTATATATCTATATAGTTAGAGTGTATATATATATACACACACATGCATATACACACACTAGTGTGTGTGTGAGAGAGAGAAAGAGAGAGAGAGAAAGAGAGGGAGAGAGGGAGGGAGGGAGGGAAAGAGAGAGAGAAAGAGAGAGAGAGTGTGAGGGAGAGGGAGAGGGAGAGGGAGAGGGAGCGCTGGGGGGCGGGGGGAGATGAATGTGCCAACTGATATTTTCCTCAGCCAGCATGAGCAATGATGAAGAGTCTAGCTCAAAGTTTACTCACAAGGAAATATATCATGTAAGAAACCTTTATTTCCCAGAAATCGCAGTGCAGGCTGGGAGTGGCAATGCTGGCTGAGTCATGAGTCACCCGCAGAGTAACTGTAAGGGTGAGATGCATTGTGGACTTGACTCCACCAACAAAGTGACCTCGTCTGAGAGCTTCCTGTGGGCCCGCCCGCTCCACTCGCCCTCTTTGAAGCACTTCCGGTTTGTGATTCCCTAGAACTCTCAGAAGAAGGGAAATGGGGAAATTCTCAGCAGAGAAGCCAAAAAGGGAGGGTGAGGAGACACAAGTCCCCAGACACCCCCTTTCCAGTGACTGGAGACCACGGGGTGACCAGCGTCTGCAGCACAAAGTGCCCTTCTCTGGACTTGGGGGACCTGTCATCGTAGCACTAGATGACACATTGCCTCAGAGGCAAGAAGAGATGATACCCAAAAGTCTCAGCCCCACTTTTCCCTGGTTACTCTCTCTGAATACCACATGCCTTTGCTGGGATTAAAGGTCTCCTCGACAGGGCTGGGGAGACTGCCTCATGAGAAACAGCACTTGCTTGCCAAACACGAGGACCTGAGTTCAGTTCCTAGCTCTCATGTAAATGGGCATGGCTCTCTCACACAACTGCCAGCCTAGTTCTGGGCTCACGGCCTTCATGTATATACATACACACACACACACACACACACACACACACATACACACAATATATGTACATGTGTGCATACATGCACATACATATAAATATACTTACACATATACATATGCATACATATACAAGCACAAATATACATACACATGTGTATGCATGCACACATAACATGCACACATATATGCACACATATGCACATATTACAAGTATGCATGATGCACACATATGGACATGTACACACATATATGCACACACACGCGTGTACACACATATGTACACACACACACAATATCTTCACATCACATACTGGCTTGTGAGACACACAGAGTACTTCAATGAAAATGTCCCTGGAAATGTCTCTTGGCTGAGTAGGAATCTACCACATTCTGCTCAGAAAAATGGATGGATCTAGCTCAAGAAAACACACAGACAGCACAAGACCTCTGGAACTGTTAGGAGCTCACTGCAGTAACGAAGCACTCTGTGGTAGGCTCCATCGGAAGGGTCTGTGGGGATGAATGTATACCCACATGCCAACCTTTCAAATAGACACCACACCAACACCCATTTTAAAGACCAAGAAATGGAGGCTCTGCAACTCAGGCGAGACGCCTGTCAGCGAGCATCGGGATAACTTGACTGAAGACAGGTCCCTGAAGGACCCGCCACTGACAGGACTCAGAGCCAGGCCAGCCCAGAGTCAACTAGGACCAGGACACGAGAGTGTAACCTGCGTGACTTAAACTTCCTCTACATCCTTGCGCTCGGCCTCCTGTCAAAGGCACCTCTGCTTAACTGGGTCTCCACACCTAGGGTATGTCCCTCCATGTGGTTCTAGTGTCTACCATCATGTGACAGAACCAAACCAAGGGGGCCCTTTATCAGGTGCTCAGCCCCTCTGCTCCTGTGTCCTCCGACTCCCCAGGCTGTCCCTGCCTCAGGGCCTTGGCACTCACTGTCCCATCGATACGCCTCGCTCTCCTGTTTCCTTTGCGTGTCTGCCTGCCAACCTAGCCTGGTCACCGTGATTTTAAGGAGCCCTAAGCTCCACCCTCTGGCCCTTCCCAGTGCCTCTGGGCTCCTGGTGCAGGGCACCTCGGTATGGCTCTGTCCCAGGCTCTATGTGCAACATCCCTGCCCTGATGCTACCTTCTCCATCTTCACTGGACTGGGGGACCAGGTTATCCACCTGTACAGCCTCAGCTAGTGGACATATGGAATACCACTGCTGACTAGCTGAGTGAGTTGATTCCCACACATCACATAGAAACAACTGCCATGTTTCTAGAAGAACGCCTTGAGATAGCCTGAGGAGAAAAACAGCATGTCCTTCTTAGACCAGGTCTGTATTCGCTGTTGTGAAGTCTCCGAGATTAATCACAAATCTGAGTGTTCACAGGAATTCACTGAGGAGCCACCTAATGGGTGCCCAGCACACGGTGGGGGGGACACACGCAGACACTGCTGCCTGGAGCCGTCGACCAGGTCCCTGAAGGCGGCTTCCGCCGAGCTATGCCTCCCACACAACAATGGCGCCACAGGGTGTGACGTGTGAGCTGCTCCCTGCCTAGGTGGGGTCCTCAGAAACGAAACTGATCGCAGTATGACTATTTGAAGACCTTTAAAGCGACAACGCCCAGTGAGTGGATCTGTGTCCGGGGCAGGAGCCTGCCGCAAAGGAGGGGCGCGGAATCACCTTGGAAATTTGTCAGAGCACCGTGGTTCAAGTGCTCAGATTGTCCTTGCTGTTTATGAGCCGTGGCCTTCGCGACAGGGCCGAAATGTGTCCTCCTAAAGATGTCCCCGAGATAGGACATCGCTCTGCATTGTTTCCCTGCATACCAGTGTTTCTGTCCCAGAGCGACCCGCCCTCCTCTTAACGGCCGATGACAGCCCCAATGGCTGGGCAGAAATCAGTTGAAGGAAAGGGAAGTCTTGTCGGAAATGAGATTAATCTTGTAACGAGTGTTCAGCCCTGATAACCCATCTGGGCAGAGAGCTGCTTAAACTGGGGAGCAATTAACCTTCACCCGGCAAGTTCTGTCCAACCGTTATAAATATTAAAGAGACAGAATCCTTCCCTGATCCCTGTAGACTAAACAACCAGATCTGAATTCCACGTCAACCGCCCCTTCACAGATGTGCACAGATGACCAAGCTCAGGAAAAGTGTGGACAACGGCAGAGTCCTGATGACCATGCTGGCCTCGGGCTCGGAAAGCTGGGTCCTGAGCGTAAGCCTCCACTGAGACCTTTGGAAGTAAAACGCCCAGCTTTAAGAGAACAAGGGCCAGCTGCTCTAGGGCTGTCCACCCTGGAAGGCAACCCGAGGCTGTCTCTTTCCTTCCATGTATCAGTAGAAATACATCAAGCAGTCTCCCTCTGCGTTCCCTGCCTGTGGACCACAGAACCACTTGCATGCATGTGCTGTGTAGCTAGTGACCCAGAAGACAGAGTTGCTGTCCCCTTTAATCTCTGAGAAGTTACTGGGTTCACAAACAGCAAACCAGTGATCTCATTGTTATCAGCCCACACTGTAAGGATGGAGCTAACCAAAAGGGGTCCCATGAAGCACCAAAAGGTTAGGGCATCTACTGGGAACGCTCCGGTTAAAAATAGCCCTGAAAGCCCAGAGCAGGACCAGCAGTTGTTTATCTTATCACCCAGGCGGTGGCAGCCTTCTTGAGGACTAGCTTGGGCTGAGTCCACGCATCTGATGCTTGGGTAAACAGGTAAACCAGATGATGTTCATGACTAGCTACAAAGAGATGTGGGGTACCCACCATAACCAGTGTTTAGATAAGAAAAAAGGCATGACACATCAAAGTACACACACAAAACCATGCAATGATCCGTGTGACCATCTTGCCTGTGGGGAGGATCACAACTTATATCTTAATTTTAAAATAAAAGAAATCTGAAAGCATTTTAGCATGCCCTGAGTAAATTTATCTGCCTTGGGGTTTTAACAAAGTTGTCACGCTGTCCTAACGCAGCTCTTAAAGCAGCCTGCAAGGTCTTATCTCCGCTTCAAATCCAGTGGGTAAGCCCTGGCACTCGAGGCCTTGTGGACATGGACATGTTTGGGCACAGCCAAACATGTTTCCACGGTTACCTCACCCACATGGTTGGACATAGGCCAGCCCCAAAAATAGGATCTGAGCATGGCATGGCACAGGTGTGAGTCACATAGAGAATAATTACTGTAGATTGGGGAAAAGTTCCCCGGAAACAAGGGTTTGCTCGGGAAACTTGCGATCATTTGCTTAAAGGTGCCTCTCTGCCTTTTGGGGAGAACAAGCCCTGACCAAACACATAGAACTTTGAAAGTCTTAATCCCACCCCAAGGGCCTTCCTCATCCCTGTATTTACCACCGATTTACATGTGAAACAAGACTCCATTGTGCGAGCCTATCTCCACCCATCACTTAGTGAGTTCCTTGGGGTCCTAGCTGGACAGGCAGCTGCATGTGAGCTGGACAGACTTTCATCCCTGATCAACCCCCTTGTGCACAGGAACTAGGCGAGAGCATGCAGACAATGTAACACATGCATGCATGGGACACAGTCCACAGCCTGCTTCCTAATCTTACAGAGCCCTCACTGTCAGCAGCACGATGAAGCTCTGAACTCAGAAACGGAGCTCACTTCAGAAGACAGCATCTGAGAGGGCTGTTCACACCTCTAGACTCAAGTCTTCAATATATGACTCCTCGGCACACACCAAAGGCACGGAAGCAAGAAGGAATAGATGGGCCCTGATGATGTCAGCGTGGGCCTGCTTTTGGATTCAGCCTTTGGACCTGCGAAGAAAGCCACACAACCATGTTTTCCTAAGAGGTGACTGACACGGTCATCTACCTGAGTAGGTGGGGCAAAGAGGAGAAGGAGGACTGACTGACGGAGCAGCAACGCCAGAGTGCTTGGCAGCACCGGAGTCTGCCTCACGCCCCTCTTGCTAAGTCAAGTGATAAGAGAAACCACATCATCCCGCTGGGTATCCTGCGAAACTGAACCAGCTGCAGAGTAAGCGCTTCACCCTACAGTGATTTCGTTTTGATTATCACACAGGAGCTAACCCTGGTGGTAGCCGGGACGCTATCGAGTTTATTTTTCTCCTAATAACATGAATCACATTCCTACCTTCTAGAACACTGTTAATAAATACAGTGTCGTTTGTATGCAGCCGTGAAGGTGAAGGTCAGTCCACTGGCATCCTTACTTTGCCTGATAGGAAAAGTTTGGAACCTTAGTCCTGCTCTTCCAAAGAGGAGACTATGTGCAGGGCAGAATTGGACCTCTGTGACATGACCTTCGACTCCTCCTTGTCTGTGGTGGCTGAACAGTGTGCCTACAAATCTGCTCACCTGGGATCTCAGAGCCTGTTTAGAGGTGGGGTCTTGCCAATGTAATAACAGCTACAAAAATGCCACACTTATTTAAAGTTGGTCCTAGAGTCAGGGAGAGCATCTTTATTAGAGAGAGAACACAGACGGGAGGCCACGGTTAGATTGAAGGGGACCACAAGCATCCCGGGCAGGCAGTCACGCCAGAGAAGAGACCTGGGGTCTGTCCCTCAGAACCTCTGTGAAACCTGTCCTGCCAGGGCAGCTGGGACATCCGTCTTCCCTAACTGGGAGAGAATGGAGGTGCGGTGCTTGGTGCTCAGTCTGGGGTGCAGGTGGTACTTTGTCAGAGTTTCCCTGTTAAACTGATATCCCAGTGTGGCTGCTGTTTCTAACAACAAAACACCTGCCCAGCTTAGGGCATCACATGACCTGGCATTTGCCTTACTGTCTTTGTCAAACGTCCCTAAGTGCTGGGTTTATGCCAAGAACTGAGTTCCTCCCTGGTGATAGCAACCAGAGAGCCGTGAGTTCTCGGACTGTGTATTTTTCTTTTTTAAACCTTTTCATGGGAACATCTCTGCTTAGAGTCCGTGCCTTGATTTCTCCGCTTGGGAGAATCCGGCCCTGTACCGGTAGGAGATGTACCCCTTCACATCCCAGAGGGCAAACAGTGGAAGCTCATCTAGATTCCTGAAAATTCTATTTATTGTGTTTTATAAAAAGATAAGAGAAGAGAGAGATATGTTTGGTGGAGGCATGGTACGGTGTCATGGAAGGGGGTGCCTCTGTGGGCCCAGGCTGAGGCATCCCTTCCCCTGAAGTGCCCGCCACATGATGACTGTATAGTATAGAACAGAGTTTATTCAGGGCATGTGGAGGGGAGTTGAGAGAATGGGGGGGGGGGGAGGAGTAGTGGAGTAGAGGCTGGTCATGAGCATGTGGAGAGGGAGGGGAAAGGGAGTGGGGAGAGAGAGGGGAAAGAGAAGAGCAAGAGAGAGAAGGGGGGCAAGCAGCCCCTTTACAGACTGTCTAGAGAGTCGAGCACACCCAGCTGTTGCCAGGTAACAGTGGGGTGGAGCCTAGATGGAATGCCAACACTGTTTTAAAACAATGTTAAAAGTAAAAAAAAAAAAAAAAAAAAAAATTTAAAAACAAACAACAGGACAAAGTTCGAATGTAATTCCCTAATATTTTCCAACCAATAATTGCAAGCAAATTACTCCACAATTAATTCCATGCATTCCTGTTCCTCTGGCCAAAAAAAAAAAAAAAAAATTTTTGCTTCTCTTGTAATTATCCAAGAACAATTAAGTGTACGGATCCAAACCGCAATCAGCCCAGGACACAATGGGCTCTCAGAGACCAGTCAAGCTGCTTCCACATTTCGACTCCCAAATAAAAGTCATTTCCTTTCCTTTGATTCTTTACACACTAGAACTTGTTTAAGCTGGGTCGGGTTGGGAAAGACTGCACACACGCTGCCGAGTCTCCTCATATGCTCATTCCTTCGGTAACACCCCCGGAGGTTTACATGAGCTGGGAGAGAAGGAAGAGATGAAGTCCTACACAATCACCTGAAGAATGCTCACTGGAAAAGTAAGCTGGCTCACGCTGCAGTGCCGTCGCCGCGGGCAGCTGTCCTGCCTGCTCCTACGGGCAACGCTGAACGAAGCAGTTCTAAGAGGGAAAAAGACCTGAGAGTGGGCAGGGGAGATTGGCTAAAAAAGAAACGGTTCAGTGGGTGACAGAAAGGCGTTAGAAAAGAGAACAGAAGGATGTGGCTCACGGCCATCACAGGTGTAAGGAATTACGAATGAATAAGTAAGGTTTTACAAGGATGTGACCCTTCAGGGAAACTAGGTAAAGTGTCCGTGGACTCTCTCTGTATTTTTTCTTTTCTGAAAACTACGTGTAGATATACCGTCATGCAAGCAAACACCGTTAACTGCCACCACCACAGAATACTCCGAGTTTCTCAGAAGATCACAAGTGTACGGTTTTCACCATTCATTTTATTAGGTTTAGTTATGTGCACATGTCTATGTCCCGTGTGTGCAGGTGACCGCGGAAGCTGCAGGGAGCTGTTGCATCCCCTGGAGCTGGAGTTGCAGGTGGCTGGGCCATGAGCTACCTGGTGTCGGTGCTGGGAACTGAACTCAGGTCCTCTGGAAGAGCAGCAATCACACGAAGCCGCTGAGCCACCCAGCCCCGTTTCCACCATTTTCTACATAACATTTAATCCATACAACTTGCCAAACTAAATAATATACATGTGTATTTTGACATTTTGGTAAGTAATCCAGTTTTTATTTTCAAAATTTAGTAAACTGGTCATTCTTGTTATTGAAATTAATCTCTGTTAAAAGATTATTTTGTAGTTGGATATAGAAACTTAGCTACTAATAAAGTTTACTTCATGATTGCTGTAGATATAGTATAAAGACTCCAGTAACATCAGCTGCCAAATCCCAATCGCTTTGGAAACTTTTGGGGTGAGCCAGTATTTGGAGAGCACCACCAACAATGAAGGGGTTAAATGAGAGCAGCTGACATTTTAAACGTGTCACTACAGTCACGGAAGAAGGAAAATGAACAGTCTGTGTCACATGCAGCACACGCTGTCACACGCAGCACACACACTACTCCTTCATTTCTCATTAATTCATGTCTAAAAAGGATTTAGTTAATAGACTAAACCAGACACACAGCCACAGGACTCAGGGCAGACCCCAGGTAAACACTGGGAAGAAGGTGTTGACCCTCAGCGAAAGCCATGACTGCTGCATCATGGCAAGGGTCAAGCAAGCTGCCCTTCTGCTTCTAATTTCCCAGCCAGAGCCTCTTCACTCACAGGCCAGAGGAGACACAAACTTTCACCAGAGAAGCTCCCTGAAAAACCCTCGCTAGGCTGGCTCTACACGGTTTTGCCAGCACGAGCAAACACAAGGGACCCTGAAAAGGTATTTTCCTTCCCCTGAGAAGACCTAAAACTGGCCCATCAGGTAAACAGAAACATCTCAGTCTACTCAATGTCTGTGGAAACAAAAACCACAGCTAGGATGGTGAGATGCCACTTCACACCTGTTCTGATGCCTCCTACGGAAAAGGCGAGAGACGGTGAGCGTGAGAATCCTGGTTGTCTGGTTCTCGGGGACATTAAATGTGACTACCATATGTTCCAGCAATCCCTGTGTGTATGCCCAAGGGAGACTCGGTCCACATCCGAAAGAGATGGCCACAAGCCTGCTGTCACTGAAGCAGCCTGCTGTTCACCTTAAACGAGACAGGGAAACGGCCTCAGCAGGCGAGCGAATGAAGAACCCGTGCAGTGGACAGAAGTATCTCTGAAAAATGAGATGGTGGACCTGGGATGTTGTCCCCAGAATGTCTGCCCAGCATTCACAGAGCCCTGGGTTTAATGCTCAGGGCTGCCTAAACCAGACACGGAGTCACCCAACTATCATCTCAGCGCTTGAAGGTGAAGGGAGGAGGGTCAGAAGTTCAAGGTCAGCATTAGGTACATAGAGAGTTCCAGGCTAGCCTGGGCTACATGAAACTCTTATCAAAAGGAGGGGAGGTGATTTTTCTGCCACTTGCCTATGGGTGGAGGAATCTTGAGGACAAAATGCTAAGCCACACCAGTCAGTTACAGGAGGAAAACCAGTGGATGATACTGCCTACAGGTACAATCCAATCCTGTTAAATACACAGAAATCGGATTGAAAAGGAAACAGTGACCAAAGGTAGGAAGGGAATGGTGAGAGAGACCAGAGGGTAGAAAGCACTGCTCATGTAGGATGCCCAAGTCCAACAGCCCCGTGCCTCGCGACCCGCTGAGGCCCTGCTGCAGCTCGGAACCTTGCTCACAGTAAATCTGGAGCGGTCTTGGCCCCTAGCACAAGCACTGGGTAGCTACAGGAGAGATCAGGTACATGAACTCTCTTGAGTACTATACTGGCTTTATCGTTACTTATATGTGTACAAAGACTCATGCCATTTCCCTTAAACACGTACAGTCAGACATTAAAGTCATCATTTAAGCCACCGATGGAGAAAACCGTGTAGGTTTATTGAAGAAAAATACATTTTGAAATTGTGCATCCACCTCGAAAAGGTCCTAAAATAAAATGACCTTGATTTCTCATGACATGGAAAAGAGCAGACCCTTCAAGATTATTTCCGTATCTCTTGGTACCTCCTCACTGTTATCCACATGATCACTCAGACCCTCACCACGGGAGCAGTTATTCATTAGACCAACGTTTACCTGGGATGTGTGTCTCACCAGGAATCAGCATAATGAAGTAACATAATACTTGGGGCTCAGAGCAGTGAGCCTTCACAGCCCTGATCGGAGGTTTTCTGACCATGACTAGTGTGGCATAAATGTGTGTGTGTGTGTGTGTGTGTGTGAGAGAGAGGGGGGGGAGGGGAGGGAGGGAGAGGGAGAGGGAGATGGAGACAGAGACAGAGACAGAGACAGGGCGAGAAAAACAGAGAGACAGAGTCAGAGAGTCGGAGACAGGGAAAGAGACAGAGAGTTGGAAACAGGGAAAGAGATGGAGACAGAGTCAGAGACAGAGACAGAGACAGACAGAGACAGGGAAAGAGAGACAGAGACAGATAGTCAGAAACAGGGAGACAAAGAAACAGAGACAGACAATCAGAGACAGAGAGACAGAGTCAGATACAGAGAGAGACAGAGACAAGAGACAGAGAGACAGAGACAGAGTTAGAGAGTCAGAGACAGAGAGACAGAGACAGAGAGTCAGAGACAGAGAGACAGAGGCAGAGGCAGAGACAGATAGAGACACAGAGACTGCTGACTAAAGGCCTGAACTCAGGGTACTTGTGAGGCAAGTGTTCTACCCTGGTTCCCCTTTCTACTTTGAACTATTTTGGCCCAGGGTCTAAGTTCCCCAGGCTGCCCTGGAAGCCACTGTAGCCCATGCAGGTCTTAGTGCTTTCAACCCTCTTGCCTCAGCCTCCTGAGGACCGGCCACTTCCTCTCACGGTCCCTCGGCTGGGAACTGGTAAACACAGCAGGCTTCGGTCACCTCTAGGGCTGCTCCGGACACTGGCTGTCTCTCCTCCTTGGAGAGCTGCAACGCCTCCCTTGCCCAGAGCACACCCAGGGTCTAAGGCTGACAGAGAGCCGATGCCTTTTATGTCTCCATCTTGATTTTCCTTCCTGTTTTCCTGGGATTGTAAATGGAGAGCTGATTTCAATTTACTCAAAGCTGGGTCTGTCCTGATGGTCACTTGGCTGTATCGCTCATGTCTCACCATCTGCCCACTATACACACAACTCTAAAGGGTCAAAGGCAAACACGAGAATCAATTACAACTGGGAGAGACAATTGATGTACTTCAGAAAAGTAGAGAGCATGTAAGCTTTTAAAGCAAATAAAGGTGACTACGGTGGGACAAACAGGGAGTGGCAGAAGGGCCACCAATTCAAGGCTAACCTGGGCTACACAGCGAGACCCTGCCTCAGAACGAAAGCGACTGGGCTGGGAAGACAGCTCGTGGCTAACAGTGCATCCCCTGCTCCTGCAGAGACCCATGTCCAGCTCTAACTGTTCTATTAGATGGTTTACAATGGTCTGTAACTCCAGCTCTAGGTGATCCGACACCTCTGGCCTCTGCGGGCACCTGTATTCATACGTGCGCACACACTTTTTTAAAAAGATAATAAAAATACATTTTATTTACTTTTAAATTATTTTTGTTTTAAAATAATTTCAAACACAGAGACGCGCTGAGTACCCAGAGCTCACCCTTGCCCACCTATGCTCTCTGCTGCTCAGAGCTCATGTGGCCTTCACACTTTTCAAATGGTCACAGGACGGCAAGTGGCAGGGGTCACTGCCCTGTTGAATCACGTAAGGGAAACAAGCTTCAGGGAGTGGATATAAGTTATTAGAGTTTGCCTCCCATGTACTATGTCCTGGGTTCAATTCCCAGTCCTGAAAAGACAAAAACAAAGGAAGAAAGACAAGAAAGGCAGCACAGGACCTGCATTTCTAAAGGAGTCTTAACAGGAAGAAAGCAGTAAATCACAATTTTAAAAATGAGTTTCGTTTCTCAAGTGTTATTATCTGCAAATACAAAAAATGAAAGAAGCGTATGACCTCAGAAAAGAATCAAACACCAGCAGGCCCTTGGTGGTGAGATGTAAGGTAGTTTGATCTCCTTTTTCTCAATTTTAATTTTCTAAACCTCTATAATAGTTGTTTTGAAATGTAAAAAATGAAGAAATTTTTTATTGTTGTTGGTTCATCGATATTATTCAACAGTCTGCATCAGTCCAGGCAAGGGGAATAAACCAAGACCAAAATGATGCTCAGATAGACTGATTGACCCCAAAGGTAAGCTCTATGTCCTCACATGTCTGCTCTCTGGCCCCACCCCTGCCTGAGTCATGCAGCCCTAACTCTTGGTGTCCTGAAAACCACCCAGGCACTGACGGTCAGAGAGGCCACCTTGCAAACCTACAGTCGACATCTGTAGGGAATGACTCAGGGAGACTGGTGGAGTTCCACTATCAGGTAACAAAGCACAAGTGCAAGGAAGAGACCTTGTCTCCACTCAGGATGCTGAGAGTCTACACTTCCCCAACAAGATTGGCAATCAGGTTTAAAGAGGGCGGGGAGAGGGACTTGGGGGAACTCTTTCTCAGGGCCATTTCAATTCTCTTTCACTTGGAACCTAAGATAGTATGTATATGGAGGGGTTGTGTAGCTAGAAATCGCTGTGGGGTACAAGCATGTCAGTAAGTACCCACGTGCAACGGTACCCATGTGCAACGCTGGATCATTTGTCTACCCGTGTCTAACAGTTCCCGAGTGAACGCTAGTCTCTGCCCCCACCAGCAGCCACCATCTCTATGGACCGTGTCTACAGGACCAGTGGATTTCCCTATCCAATGGTGTCCCTGTCACTATTGCAAACCTCACAGGAGACACCTGTGTGAGGGGGGTCAGCAGTGAGGAGGGGGCACTGCATAGAGTGCAGTCACTCCTGACTTCTGCAAGAGGCTTCAGGAGCAGGAGGCTCCTTGTTTGGAGCCTGTGAACACCATTCTCTGGGGCTTTGCCAGGACTAAAGCCTGAGGCTCCTGGGTGATACTTATTGTGTTTAGTTTATTGTCCGGTGTTAGTTTGTTGACTTGATACATTTTCCCCCCTACAAAGGGCCAGCTGCTGAGGACATATCCTGTAGATGGGTAATGGATGACTCCCTATTGTTCAGTGTTTGTGCTTTGTGGTCTTATTTGTTTTGCTTTAAAGGGCCTAAACAATTCACTCCCTGGAACAAGCAGTGTAAACTCAGCACAGAGAACAAACCAGGAGCTGACAGGTTTTGCGTCCATAGCTGGTGATTTAGGCCCCCACTAAAGAGAGCTAGCTCTATAGTTGCTTTAAAAGAAACATTAGATGTCCTATACATCCAATCTTGGGGAGAACTTAGGGCCATAGATCTCTGTGGCTCAAAAGGCGGGAGAGACCTACCCACCCTCCAGGACGCTGTCTATGTATGAGATGACACCAGGATTGAGAGACCGACAATAAAGTCATCACTCTAAAGCTTCGTCTCTTCACCTGTTACAATCCGGAGCAGGTCTGATCCCACTGGAAAAGGCATAAGGAATAAAGAAGAGCACGCACCCTGCACAGGCAGGAAGCTTCCACAAGGAGCACTTCCTGCCACCCGTGCCTCTGGTTGGCCTGGCTATCAGGGCAGGAAGCCAGCGTAGGAAGTGTCTGTCTACTAACCGTTTATCCTCAAGGTAACTGCTGGAGCAGCCTCTGCTGTTTACCAAAGCAGTAAACACAGGGTCTAAAAAAAGATGTTTTCCCTCGCCAGAGAACAGGGCTTAAAAAAAAATCTGTTTTTTTCCCCCCTCATAACCACTGACTTTGAGCTTCTACTTCAAAAGCAAGGGCAGAGGCAGATTTCTGAGTTCCAGGCCAGCCTGGTCTACAGAGTGAGTTCCAGGACAGCAAGGGCTACACAGAGAAACCCTGTCTTGAAAAACCAAAAAAAAAAGAAAAGAAAAAAGAAAAGCAAGCCAGTCCAAGGAGCAGATGTGGGATTGATGTCTGACGGGCAACTCCTCTCCGGGATCTGAAGAGGCAAAGACTGGGCTTTTATAGCTGGAGGGTGGCACTAGGAATGCGGGTTTTATTTCTCATCTAGAGCCTTCACAGCTCATCCTCTCTGCCCTATAAGAGCCAAGCCTACACAACTGCCCGTGTTAACTCAACATGGTGGAAAGGAGAACTCCTAGAATCACTCGAGTCTGAAAGTCCCTTGTATTTGACCTCAGGCAATGCTTTTAATTTTTGGTGACTGTAAATACATGTTTTTAGCTCTAAGCATCCACATAAGACATATGAAGAGAAACTGTGTAGGTCAAAGGCATGTGTGTGGATGATTTCTGCATGAGGGCCAGGCTAACTCTCCTGAGACATCTTCCTGACTATGAACACTGAGAATTTGAAAAACTGTTCTGTCTGAGTTTCCTGGATGACAGAGGTAAGAAGAACCACACCTAACAAGGACCCTCTGCTGATGAATACTCCGGGGTCTTCTTATGCACTGGTGTTTTTTTATGTTTTTTTATGTTTTTTTTTATAAAAGCCCCTGTAGGTTTCACAGTGATGCCAATGAAGGAAAGAGAAGAGCAAGGGGTTGGGAGGGGGAGGGGAGGAAGTGGAAGTGGAGGGAGGGGGAGGGGAGAGAGAGCATGAAGAGAAGGAAGGGGAGGGAAGGGGGGAACAGGGAGAGGGACAGGAAGGGAGAAGAAGGAGAGGTGGGGGGGGAGAGGGAGGAGGAGGAAGGCAGGCCTGCCCTGAAGAGTCAGGTAAGGCAAGGGCAGAATCAGGCATTTCCCTAGCACTGGGAACAACTGTTTCTGTCAGAGCTTTCTATGAGATAACAGAGAGAAGAGTGCCTCAGGGAAAAGGTCAAAGGAGCTCCTTGGATATTGAAAAGCTGAACTCACAAACTGGTGCTGACACGAAAAAATATGATAGAACAGGAAGCTGACCTGGACACAGGCACAAATGGCTTCGACTCACTGAGAACCCGTGTCTCGGGGAGTTCTGAACTCCTGGCCCTGTCCACTCAACGGTAACGCAGTGGGAGTGATGGTTTTCCCAGGTGAGGGGGGCTCTGATTTGTCCAGGTCCACAATTTGAATCCCAGCTGAGAGCCCTCTGGCTAGGCACCACACCATCCCTCTGTGGGAAGCACTGCCATGATCCCTTTTGTGAGTCCAGAGATCAACAATCCACCAGAACCCCAAGGGGACAGAGCTTGGCAGCCCCGCCCCACTCCTCCCACCCCTAAAGACACCGTCCAGGAGAGGCCAGCTTCCTCCTGTGCCAGGCTGAGGGTCTGACCATCCCTCCCAGGGGGCCCCTCCCATGACCCTTCTGTGACTGCAGCGTGCCCTGTAGGAATGCTAAAACCAGTCCTTTCCCAGAGCCTAGCACAATGATGGAAAAAAGAAAGTATCAAGTGCCTCTCTGCTACAGATAACTGTGGGCTGTGGTGTCCTGTGCAGCCTCCTCCGCCTTCTTGATGGCTGCTGTACAAACACACAGGGCCTCCCAGGAGAGCCACGCAATGTGAAACCACATGTTCTTAAAGCAACGTCTTAAGAAACATGCCTCAAATTGGGACATGAACTCACCATGTTGACAAATTCTGAAATACTATTTCAATAGTTTCTTCTTCTGAGTGAAGCTCACGTGTACGCACCATCAAGTATGGCCACATACCCATGCATGCATGGACTGTTATTAATTGGACTTGTGGATATTTACAACAAAGAGGCATAAAGCTGGGAGGAGATGGGGTGAGGGAACTGGGGGGGGCAGGTATAGGGAGGGAGTGGTATATGACTATGCTTAATATACACTGTATAAATGTACAAAGCTGTCAAAGACTACATATAACATTTAAAAAATAAAAGCCCAGTGGAAGATAAAATAAGCAGAAATTATCTGAGTTGACTGATTTGGGCATTCCCTGGAGGTGAGGGGCTCTCCAGAGCTGAACCCATGATGGCGCTTATTAAACAGTAGAAGGAAAACGAAAAAGGTTCCATGTATTATTTATCACACTTCACTTTAAGGACAGCAAAAGAAATGGGAAATCACAGACACGGGTGTTTTAAAAGTAAGATTGTTCAGGGCCAAGGCGGTTCAGTGCATGAAGTTCCTGCTTCTCCAGCATGAGGACCTTAAAGCCCGGCACTGGTGGAGATGTAGAATCCAGGGGGAGGCACTTCTGTGAGCCCAGCAGTGGAACGCAGAAGACAGAGGATCTGGGGGCTCAGTGGCCAGTCAGTTTAGCTGGATCCGTGTAAATGAGAAGATAGCCAGCATTGGATTTCTGGTCATCACAGGTATGTGCACACAGGTTCATGTAAACTCTCTCTCACACAGGCATGCACATACATATGCACACCCCCCACATGCACATACACTGACACATACACACTTGCACACACATGCTCACACAGCCGCATACAGGCATACACAGACACGCACATACACACACATACATGCACACACATGGACATAGGCACACATGCACCTACACACACACCTGCACACACATACACACAGGCATGCAAGACACACATATACATACGTACATGTACATACATGGACACAGGCACACATGTACCTACACACACATACACACAGGCATGCAAGACATATACATGCACACATCCATGTACATACATAGGCACAGGCACATACCTGTGCACACACATACATGCACACATACATATACATGCATACACACTCACACACAGGCACATATACACACACACACGCACACACACTTGAGTGTGTGCCAGCCAAGTCTGTAGCATCTCTGCTTGATGTCCCCTATCACGCTTTCCAGAACTAAGCATGCATTGTTTCTACCAAGTGTTTGAAGTAACAGTGCTGATGTTGATGTTATAGTTGGATTCTGATGTGGCACTTTTAAACATAAATAATTTTACTTGGCTTTGGCATTTCTCTTCTGAAACTCTCAGCACTTATCTGCACACAACAGCACGGCACCTGTTCCTCCTGGGGCCGAGTTCCACAACACCCTGCCGAAAGACGACACGGGGCCCAGCGGAAACCCCTGACCCGAGTTTTCATTACTGACGCCTGAGACAGATCAAGGAAGTTCATACTTGAGCTGAGGACACGTAAGCCTGTCACCAACAGACCTGGAATCGGGAACCTCTACCCCTTGGATACAGCCAAATAAGGAAAGAATTCTTAGGGCAGAGCGGAGCCGAGTGGAAGAGCTCTTGCCTGTTGTGCATGAAACCCTGGGTTCCAGGCCCAGCAGTGACTCAGCAAATAATCACATTGTGTCGATATTCCTCTAAGCCAGGTGTGGTGGTTCACACCTGTAATTGTGACATGGAGAGGCTAAGGCAGGAGAATTGTCTTGGGTTCTAGGACATCCTGAGGTACAAAGTGAGACCATCTCTAAAACTCAACAAGTTAAAAAAAAACTAAAACAATCCCTGTCACCAAGCAAACACAGAAGAGGCAAGATGTCACCATCAAGATTTCCAGCAGTTTATTGTCTAGCTACTTCTTGTGAGGGGATGGCTGCTTGCAGGATTTTTTTTTTTCCACATAAGAAGAGATGACAGAGTAGATGATTACAAGAACTCTCACTACCCAGAGTCTTAATGTGTTCCAGGTCATTCAGTACGCCACTCTCCTCGGCAGAGAAACTTAGCACTGGGGGTGCAGGAGACAACCCGAGGACAGTGAGAAAGGACACCATCAGCCTGCTTCCAGAGCCAGGGCGCGCTGAGCTTCTGAGCCGCTGTGCCTGTTTATTTAGCACAAGGCCTGCCAGGCAGCTCAGGGCATCATGGAGTCAAACAGGATCCCAAACTCAACATCCTTATAGCTACACGTTTTAAACCGTTTTGAGTTCCCTTAAACACAAAGTCTATTTATCTCAGTTCAGTAGGATCATGAAAGAAACGGGACTTTACAATGACTACATTATTTTGACCTCTTACCTCCTTTCTATAAGGAATTTCAGTTCATATACATTGATACATTGTTTCAGTACTTGTCCGCCCCCGGTTTGCCAGCCCTTACTGACAATGCTAAAGTGTCTTTGTTATTACTAAGAACAAAGCCCTGTGGCTTCCTAAGTATATAGACACAAACCAGGGCAAGCAGGAGGGAGGGGGAGCTGAACCAGGAGGAAGTGTGAGGGAAGAGGGGACGAAGCTCACCTCCAGCCCCAGTCAAGGTCCATGGGAGACACACGGGAAAACGGGCTGGGTCAACCAGTGTGTAAGTGTAAAAGGGGAAAGTAAGTACAGGTGGCCCTGGACGGTAGAGACAGGCTCACACGAAAAGGAACAAGACGCTGACACGAATTCAAATCAAAATGAGGAGAACAGGCTTCCATTCTTCCCTGGCCACGACAAAGGTGAAGTCAAATATCCTAGAAGCTGTGGGCAAGTCAGGACCTCTAGCAAGTCTGTGAAATAGGCCAAATATCTAAAACTTGACAAAGATATTAAAGGCACACATTCCTGGCAGCCCCAAAGTTTCTTTTCTAAGCAACAATGCACTTTAAAAAAAATCAGGGAGAGGATACATAGCTGTGCCTCTGTGAAGGAAGGGAATTTCCCATGGCACAACATCGGTTGTAAACGATAATATCTATTTTATATGGAATACAAAAGGCACAAAATCATGCGTATTAAAAACTTATGCAAAAGGGAGAAAAGTTAGCTGTGTAGAAGAATGAAGAGGCTCGTACAATCAGAAGGATCACGCCACAGATCAGCAGCCTCTGTGACCTCCTGGGACGTGGAGAATCTAGATTGTAACATCTCTGTGTTTTCCTCAGAGTGAAAATGCCTTTCACGCTATGCCTGTAAATTGTGCAAAGCAGAATTATGTTTTCCCCCTGAAATGTCATGAAGAAAACTAGACAGCGAAGGATCCCAGAACCCTTCTTCATAAGCTCCCAAGGAGTGATACATCATTCAAGCCTCTTGATGCCACCACATGTAGTCCTGGGTCTCTGAACAGAGGAAGCGGCAGGCTGACCGTGTCACCTGAGCAACCAGAGGACTCTGCCCTCACCTGCTGCAACAGGGTGCTAACTACCAGTTCCTCCCTTCCCCCAGCCGGGACACTGTGCCACAAGTTTGGAGGTTATGCTTTGACTTCTGGAAGTGACCCTGCTGTTCACTGTCTGTGAAAACATCCAGGCAGAGTCTCTGGCTGAGGGCTTTCCTCCTGAAGAAATACATAGAAGACACAGAGTTGCATCCGAAAGCATGGCGCTTGTTTTGAAGGGAGAGAGACCGGAGTCCCAAGCCTGGTACCTGTCCCTTACTGTGCGCCTGCTGTACGTAGGCTCCACAGATGGCTCACACGGGCATGAGGCAGGGTTACCACAATGACAGTGAGAAAGATGGGGTCACACAGAGCCCCCAGACCATGTATGGTCAGCAGTGTGACACCATACACGGTCAAGACCATCTCTGAATTTCTGTTGCTGAGACTACACATTGCAGAGACTCCCGTGCGTCTGCACAGTCTCATGAACACTGGCAGCTACATCAATGCCTCTCAGCGGCAGGAAGCTCACATAAGCAGCACTGTCCTTGAGGCATTACGAACAGTTGCTTTTCAAGTTTTATTTTATTCTCTATGTACCCTTTTTTAAGAAACACTAGCCAGTATGTGTGTGTGTATGTGTGCTTGAAAATATGTTTTTAAAGATCAAGGTCTGTTTTTTTTTTTCAGAAAAAAATAATGATGAGCTTAAAGCAGATATAGATAATGAAAAAATCATTTTGTTCCAGAACATTCTCAGAGTACAGGAGTCCTATTTACTATGTACAGTGTACTATGTTAAATGACACCCAGAGACTCATGCATTTTTAATTCTGCTTGCCTGAATCACGAGTCAGGATGCCTGGTGGGCATAGGTGCTTGTGTGCGCACACACACACACACACACACACACACACACACGGGGGAAGAAAGAGGGAGAGAGGGGGAGGAGAAGAGGAAGGGAGGGAGGGAGAGAGGGAGGGAGGGAGGGAGATTTATCCATGTGCTGTATGGCAGAGGACAGCTCAGATCTCGGAGTGACCCTAAGTGCACACAGAGAGCCAGCCACAATGAGAAGCTCCACTGGGGATAGAGCAGAAGTGGGGGAGGGGCTGCTCCGGGATGTGGCAGTTACCAAGCAGAACAACAACATTCAGCACCTGGAGTTTCTTCCAGTGTCACGGAATCCCCCACAAGGCAGCAAGAAGGCCATGCCTATTCCCCGATGCCAGCAGGTAGATGAGGAAAACAGCTGCAGCGAACGCAGCTGTAGTTGCGCTTCGTAACCACATCCATTCCCAGCCCATGCAGAGATGACCGTTCCCTCGTCATCCTCAGTCCACAGGGCTGTGGGGCTCCTTAGGAACTTTCCAGCTGTCCAGAGCCTGCTCGCCTAAGGCGTCCTTAGGAAATTTCCACATCCTGTCTGATTCCTAAACTGCTTCCACCTAAGCTGCTGTTTAAACATGCTCCCTCCACGTCCTTCCATGTACACACACACACACACACACACACACACACAACCCTATGCACACCAATGCATACACATGCACACCAATCCATACACACATGTGCAAACACACAGACCTACAGATACACATGTATGCATGCACACATGCGTTTGCACACACATGCGCACATACAAGATTCAACTTTAGAATTAAGGCTGGCATCCTGGGCTTCACAGTCTCCTTAAACTGTCTGGGATAAGATTCCTTCTATCATAAGCCTATTCAGTTTTTTCCACCAATGTTTTTAAAAGCAGGAGGCTATATACAGACCTAGGATTACCTGAGCTGCCCAAAAGGCAAATTTCACTACAAACAAAGTCAAGGAAATCTTTGGTGGGCTGAATCAAACACCTGACTCAAGTACACAGCGTTACCTGGGGAGCAAAAGGCTCCAGGGTTAAGTATCTCTCAGCACTGCACTATGAGGTCTTCACGGCCATCTTCCAGATGCTCTCAGACAGACGCGGGCTCAGCTGCTATCCTGGTTTAATTAGAACCCTCAGCCTCATCCTGAAGTCTGAATGCGCAGAGAGAAATACTATTTCCTAAAATACCTTTACCTCTCCCCATGAAACACCATGTTCGATACCTCAAATTGTCAAAGCCGGGTAAGAATACCAGACAAGTGCCTCAAAGGGCTGTAGGCAGAGTGGCCAAAGGCAAGGAACCCCAGGCTGAGGCGGCCGTGCCAGCTTCACCAGCTCAGAGTGCCTGCACAGCAAAGGAGTCCTTGATTTATTTACCCAAACACCCAAAACTCCAAGTGTATTTGCAAACCAAAAATCCCCCTGTGGGGAGTGTCTCTCCTTCAGAGGACAGTGCCATGTGCTAATTTGAGTCTTGTCCCAGAGTAACTGAAATTGCAGCCAACAGACTCACGGCCTCTTTTCTCATTTCATAAACAAAGCCATAAAATCATCTTACTACTTTATCCAGGGAAGTTCACAGAAAGCTAATCTTCAAGTAAGTCACCTCTCAAGAGAGACTGCTT
The DNA here is from genome assembly GCA_964023405.1 of Apodemus agrarius. Taxonomy (NCBI): domain Eukaryota; kingdom Metazoa; phylum Chordata; class Mammalia; order Rodentia; family Muridae; genus Apodemus; species Apodemus agrarius. Next base: position 2,718,388 of record OZ030018.1, on the reverse strand, counting down.
TAAAAAGGAACACTGAAGAATTCACTGGAAGTTATTTCTATTGCAGGGAGAGACATGCTACACAGGTGGTACAGAACTCACCCATAACAGAGTCCCAAAAAGAGCAAGTAATTGTCCCCAAATGTATTCAAAAGATAAAAATGCATTCTGACTTCAAAGGTAACTTCTTCACACAAGTGTGTCTTAAACGAAACTGTAACACATTGGAGAGTTTGTCCCAACGCGGTCCACCTTCTACAGGGCTGTCTTTTCTTTCCATGCCCTTCAAAGCATTGATGTTGTAAGTGGAGTGAACCCGCAGAAGCTTCTACTCAAGCTATCTAAGATTTACACAGAATATTCTATCTAATTGTTTTGAAATACAGATAGAATTAACAGTCTAGAGGAGAATCAAAAAAGCAGCAGCATTTGGGGTTATAAAAACAAGTCATTTCTACTCATTTATCCCAAAGTAGAGTCTATCAATGTTAAAATCCCCCTCTATATCACCGTATTGCAGCTGGTCCTAATCCTTGGAGCCAGAGAAAGCAAACTCTCAGATGGCGCCTTTGGAGAGAGCCTTACCGGAATACAGGATATAGTCTGAAAACCGAAAATTGGATGGAACTCTGAAATACAGTTTACTTGATACATAATTGGCTAGTGATGGTTCTCTAATGCCTCGTCTCCATTATGGGCAAACCCCAATTCTTATGAGTTTTCAAGCTAAGCAGAACCCTTGCTGGACAGAAAGGCCATTTGCCATCTCTATGCACAAAATTAAAGACACAACGAACACACACACTCCTTTGGCTTTCCTTGTCTATATAGACTGCAGGTTTTCCTCATTCCTACGAATGTCGCCAAAGCCCGGTGGTCTGGAATGTAATTTAACAGACCTCTTTGTACAACCACTTCCACAGGTTTCTATATTAGCATGAGCTGTTCGTGGCAACCAGCCTGCATTTAGTTCTCGACTCGTGACCCATGCGGGTTTGTCTCCGCACTAAACTTTACCAGTAAGCTTTCTTCTAGAAACATTTACAGAGAACACATAGACCCACCATGCAGCAGAGAAGAGACCAAGAGACCTCCACTTTACAGTCCCCACAAACCATACGACATTGAGAAGAAAGCTTGTACTGCACAGAAAGACAGGTGTTTTATTTGTGATAGACACATACACCAACACACCCAATTACCACCATTGGAATTTCGAGACGCCTGAGTCCTCTCGGCACGGAGGTCCCCACAATTCAAGTCAACATTTGTCCATCCTGTTACCAACAGCCACCGAGTGTCTCCTCACTTCCATGGGGACGTGCTGGCATGCCTGGTGGTGAGGAGTCCCCGCGAAGCACATCCGAACGTTCACCACGGACAAGACCATCTTTCTGACCCTGCCCTCCAACCTCTGGAATTATTGCCTTGTATCAAACCCACATCCAGACACCGTTAGGAACAGGTAAAGAAGCTGGAAACTCAAAAGTGCTCCAAAAAGCCTTCACGAAAGTAATCCACGGCGCGCAACAGTGAATTTAGAAACCCCAATTTTTTTCTGAGTTTGAAGTTTTTAAGCCTTGCGGATGGTCTGAGTAGGAAAAAGGAAATTTACTAGGCAGCGCAAAGGAAATCTTGTTGTCCTCTATTGTGGTAGGGGGGGGTGTTGCCCAACCCTAACTTATCTGCCTTGATAAAGGAAGCCCAGCGCAAGAAGAACAAGATTTTGTCAAATGTAGAGGAACCCTCTCCTTACCTTAATAGTGCTGGCCATAATGCAATCAAGTTTATTGATCGTTAATAAATGTTAATAATAATTATTGCTTCTCTCTGACCAGAAAGTAGTTTTGATGAGGTTGTTTAGAGCGGATGAGATTGTGCTAAGTCTGGGAAATGAAGTCAGCCAATGGCAGGAAGAGGTTTCTATTGGTCCTGGCTGCCCAGCCCAAAGAAACAGGATATTTGGGAGTGGAGAGATAAGAGACCCTGAAAACAATGTTGTTTTTCTTGATGATATGCAGCCAGGAGAAGTTTTTTAATTAAAAAAAAAAGGGGGGGGCATCAGTTGGCTGAGGCCGGTTGTCACAGCAGGTGTGACCTGCGTGACTCTGGGTGACAGGCTGCACCAGACCAAAGCAGGATACAGATGTGACGGGGCTATGCATGGCTGCACATGGGAGGTGCCTGGGTGCCCTTCTTGATGGTGCCCCCTCCCCAGGAATGCCACCCAGCTAGGACAGAGGGCTGAAGCTAACTAGGACCTAGTTCCTATGGCTGCACAGTCACATCTAATAAGGCCAATTTACTGGCCAGCTACTAATAAGTCTCCATTTATTCAAGGCCTCCATAGAATGTCTGCAAACTACTTCAGGAATTCTCTTTCAAAACATGTGAAATCATTATTTGTTCCCCAGGAAGTTGGCTGAAAATACAGACACTGGAATGAAGGTAAACCAAGAAAACTAAAGAAAAAGAAAAATCAGATCAAGATCCTGTTTCCAAACACTTAATAAAGGTGCTGGGGGGATGGCTCCGTCTATAGAGTGTCAACTATGCAAGCATGGCTCCCTGAGTACCGGCCCCAGAGCCCACAGACAAAAAGCTGGGCGTCGTGCACATGCCTTTAACTAACCCTGGGAGTCAAACAGCTATCTGGAGCTCATGAGCTACTCAGCATAAGCCAGTCAGCTGGCTCCAGATCGGCATCCGAGGAAAAACATCCAGGGTTGACTGGTGGCATGTCCAACCGAGCAAACATGTATGCCTACATACAGGCATACATATACACACTACATATGCTTATACATGTTCATGAGTGCACACACATACACATACACACACACACACACACACACACACACACCAAATAACTAGTTTCTACATTCTAGAACATAAATCCCTCTGATGGACACCCATGCTGTGCACTGTGGATTCTGAACTCTGAGCTAAGGAGACGTTCTCATAAGAGCATAGAAGTCAAGCTGCAGGTTCGGGGCCACAGCTCCGCTTTCCCTGAAGGAAGCTGAACTGACACAGGCCTGAACATTCCTTAACAAGATTTCAGGCCTTTAATTACTCATTTTCAGGAAATTACTTGGTCTGTGGAAGAAACAAGTTTGCTTTGAATTGAACCACATGAAAGTTGGCCCAGTAACTTGGTCTCATGGGGTCCCACGGAGCACAATGGACCGTAGCCTGAGTCATGGACAATTCTTGGTTACTGGGTAGACAGGCAGTAAACTGAATCCATTCAGACTTCGGGCCAGCTCTGCCGAGATGCCATACACCAGCTCCTTTCTCTTGTTTGCCCCTGGTCCACCTCCATCCTTATGTTATGAAGGAGGAGAAGGCGAGGAAAGGCAGGCGGAAGAGCTGGGGTGGGTCCTGGCTGCCCTCCACCTGCCTAGCACCGCCAGGGGTTATGGGTTCAAACACAGCAGTTCAAAAAGAGAGGGGGAAAGAAAGTGAGGAAAGGGAAGGAGGGAAGGATCAGGGAGAGGAGGAGGAGGTGGGGACCAGGAGAGGGACGTTAAAAGAAAGAAAAAGAGCTAATTGCTAGTAAAAGCTTTGGAGGCTGACAGGTTCTCAGAGCCTTTGAGAGAATGTTGATTCCAGGCTCTTTTTATCTCTGAACAATGAACAAGATGTCAGGCTGATTAAAACTATGTTTCCCCTAAAATTTTCAAAGTTCTGAGTTGTTTATCCCGGCAGCTTCCTACATGCCCTGAGAAAAAAAACAAAGTAACTAAAGTCCCGAGCACCATACTGTGTCCTTGGTTTTGTTTTCTTCTAAGAGTAGATCCACCTGAAATATTCACCTCTGTTCTTCAGTAACAGGATTCACTGTGTGGATTTACCAGATGTGGGCTTTTAAAAGGCTGACTTCTTTGCAACAAAATAGCCATGGACCCACGAGGACTCTTGTGTCCTGTGGCCAAGGTAGCAACCTCCTTATGGAGGTTTAAAACCCCCATGATCTGCCCAGGATACTACAGTGCCTGGCGAGGCCAAATCAAATTGTCAGGACTGTTACAAGACATAGAGACCCCTCTTATACACTTCAGCTTTCCTGTGTCTCTACCACGTGCTCAGCCCTCTAATATTTATACCCAATCCTTTATGATTGGATAAAATACTATTTTGTTAGAGACTAGATTCACTTCTTGAGTAACTATAAACAGAAACCAGACACTATAATTATTTGCCCATTTTCAAGATTCTAGCCATGCCTCTCATTGTGCCTAATTTTGATCTTAAAGGTCTGAACCATGTTCAGGTAGCATCATAATTTGGAGATTAGAGTTATAAAACTTGCCACAGGATTCTAAAATGGCAACTCCCCTCTTTAAAGATCCCTGGTTTCTGATGACAAAACGCTTAGCCGACTTTTTACCTTTAAACACAGTAATTGCCGATACCGTCAGAACAGTACTCAGGCTGGGCCACCCCAGATGACTGAAAGCAAGGGCTCTTCCCATAAACATTAACTGACTTTTGGTAGCACAAAGCGCTCCTATGAATTGCAACACCCCATGCCACTTCCCAAACCTTACGCTGGAGCGTCCAGACGGGGAAGCTCACCTTATCTTTCCCTGACCCTAAGTCTGTCCTCCCAAGTGGCTTTGGCACCCGGTCACCCAGCCCCTGAGAGCTAGCTTCCTTCCAAATATTACTTTAAGAGAGGCTCTCACTGGACAGATCTAGTTAGGGGGAAATCTGGCAGCTCCTGGGGGGTCTTCCAGTATGTCTGGTGGGGCTAGGTCCTTTCTTACCCTGCTTAAAGCACAGGAAGACCCCACTGGAGCAGCAAGCCCCACAGTGGCCATGCGGAGCCATAGCGCTGGAGGAATGCACAGTCCGTTGTCCAGTTCTCCACCCTGAGCTCATCCCTCGCAAAACCTGCCCCCTTTGATGAGCCTGTGCACAGCTCCCTCCAGAGCAACCAGGAAATCGTGTGAGACACAAAACTGCACAAATGTGTCATAAATAGCAAAAGCCCGCCACCACTCACTTGTCCCCAAGTCACGGCTGACTCTCTGACGGTAGCACCTCATTTTCTCATTAACTGTGCACACTACGTGGGTAACACATCAGGCCAAGGGCAGCAGACCTCTGCAAACGAAACAGGACCACAGGGGAAGACTAGTGGGGCACCCTGTCACAGGCACAGTCATGGCTTCCGTATTAACTATCCCTGCATCCGGCATCAATAAAATGGAATATCCATGACCATCAAAAAAGGACAAGAAAGGGGAGGTGGCTTGGTACAGGACCCTCTGTTCAAGCATGAAGACCGAGTTCTGATTCACATAAGGAGCCAGGGATGGCCATGCCCACCTGTGAATTCAACGCTGAAGACTTCTGGTAGCTCACAGAAAAACAGCGAGTTCCAGGTTCATTGAGAGACTCTGTCTCAAGGGAATAATAAGCAGAGAAACATAGGAGACCACCACACATGTGTATGTATGCCTGCACACACACAAACACTGTAGGAAAATTGTGTGGCTTGTGAATACTTGCTCATAAGGAAGACTGCTGCCTGGTAAGCTAAAACTCACCATGTAAAATTTTTGCAGACACTTTTTGTTTTAAAGGTGAAGATGAAAACAGAAATAGCAGCAAGCGACGCATCAAGATGCCAACACGGAGAATCTTTGCTTCTTTTATATTTTCAATATAAACTTGCAATAGGCATGTTCCACATTTCTACTGGCACGGACAAGTAATATGTAACTTGCTGTTTTGCAAATACCTAGAAACACAGGTAAGACATCCAACACACCAGACCCTGTGTGCTCATAACCTGAGACATGCAACACATGCTTCTGGTTGCCAGACCCTGTGCGCTCATAACCTAGTCTTGCCAGGGCTGGAGAGATGGCTCAGTGGTTGAGAGCACTTGCTGCTGTTGCAGAAAACCTGAACTTGGTCCCAAGCACCCATGTCAGGTGGCTCACAACTGCATTTAACTCCAGCTCAAGGGATTTGACATCCTCTGGCCTCCTGGGGCCACCTGCACACCTTATGTGTGTGCATTCGCTCGCTCTCTCTGTCTCTCTCTCTGTCTCTCTCTCTGTCTCTCTCTCTCTCATACACACTCTCTCTCTCTCTCTCTCTCTCTCACACACACACACACAAAACAAAGAGTATATATTTTTAAATGTCTACACAAACACACAAAAGAAATCACTCTTTTATAGAAATCTATAAAAAAAAAGTGCAGAAGACACTCTTCTGTGACTTCTGTGCTGTGGTGTCTATGAGTCTGATGGTTCATCCTGCCGGTATTAATAACACATATTTCTCACACCAGAAATTCCAGTGGGTACTGACAAAGTCAGGGTGACTGGGCTCTGACCCACCACTCAGCATTTAGGAAGCCCATGTCAAGATAGATAACACACACACACACACACACACACACACACGCGCGCGCGCGCGCACACCACCTGCAAGACCTGGAACTCACCCATGAAAGAAATAGAGGCTTTTTAAGGCCAAAAGAAATGTTGTACATTGTTCCTTGGATGACATGTGAACCTTAAGTGCATACTGTTTGGATTATTCACCAGAACCCTGTAAGAAGGATGTCCCAAGGATGTTTGCCAGGGACGCGCCTGAGACTAGAGATAAGAATCAGCCATCTGGAACTGTCCCCACAGTGGAAAACTCCTGCCATGCTGTGGAAGTTTCCCATCTGCATCACAGAGAGGATTCGCTTGAGAACAGGGCAGGGTGTTAAGATGCAGTCAGCTTCCAGTTCTCCCATTCATCCCTGGCTAAAGACTCTATTTATAGTGTGCCTCACACTTAAGGTGGTCAAAAACTCTAGGTGGGTATATTTGAAGGTGTGTGTGCCTGTGTCTGTGTATATGTGTATATAAATCATGTGTGAATACACATATATGTGTATTTGTCTGTGTGTATGTATTGTGTGTATGTATATGTCTTTGTGTGTGTGTCTGTGTATATCTGTATGTCTATGTCCATATGTGTGCAAGAGTGTGTGTATGTAAGTATTTGTCTGTGTGTACGTATATGTCTTTGTGTGTATGTGTATATCTTTAGGTCTATGTCTGTATTGTGCAAGAGTATATGTATATTTGTCTGTGTGTGTGTATATATATATATATGTCTTTGTGTGTATGTCTGTCTGTGTATATGTGTATGTATATGTCTGTGTGTGCATGAGTGTGTATATGTGTATGAATGTCCATCTATTTGTCTGTGTATATGTCTATGAATGTGTCAATGCTTATGTGTGTGTATATATGTATCATATATATAAGATATAAGATATATGGTATATATATATACACACACCATATAAGATATGTGTATTATATATGTCTGTGTGTGTCCATGAGCATGTGTGTGTGTGTGTGTGTGTGTGTGTGTGTCTACAAATGTGTCTTGTGTTTGCACTTGCCATACATTCCAGCAGGTCATTAAGAAACAATCAAATTATCATGTAAGTAACTATTGCTTAACACCTTCTTGGAGTGGTTAATACAGTCTTCAGCCTCTTGGTTGATCTGAACTAATTTAAAGCAAGGAAATTGTTATCACATACTAAATCCTCAACTTTCAACACCTGTGCTGCAATTTCCTTCACTGTGAGGCAGGCATCGGCCCAGCTCTGTGGGTTCCAGTGAAGCAACAATTCCAATATGCATGACTTCCTCAGCATCCAGAACGTTCTGGGGTCATGCTAACCCAGCTCACCCTCATCCCTGAGTGACTGGGAGACACAGTAACACCATTGTCAAGGACCCTAAATCCGTTAACAAATCACTTGTGTTTTTTTAAAAAACAAAGACTGAGAGAGATATACTTATTCTGACACAACAGTTAGCTAGAAGCAACTTTTAAACTTCCTGATTGGATGACTATGTCTCTACGCCAAAATAACTTGGACCCAGGACTAGGTGTACGTGAGCACAAGTGTTATTTGGAAACACTGTCTTGACACCAGTCATCTTGGGGCTTGTCCTGTAAAGGACACTCCATCAAGGGTGCACAGAGGCACCTGGCCACTCTTGTGGGGACTGTGACGCAGCTCCACCCTCCTCGGCCTCAGTCTCCCAACACGGTGGAACTGTGCTTGTCAGCACCTTCGCCATGCCATGACAACATCTTCGGCTGCTGAGATTAACTCGGGTTTTTATCACTACTGAGAATCTTAAACAATTTTTTAAAAAGTGTATTTGTCTCCCTTACTAGATATTATTTGTTGATCTGTACTAAGCTGATCTGTAAACTGTTTCTTTTAGGGCCAGGGAAATGGCTCTGATGGTAACAGCACCTGCTGAGGGGTCCTGGCAGCCTGAGTTCCCACTTCAGGAACCAGAGTAAAGGTGGGAAGAGAGAATCCAATCCAGAGTTGTCCTCTGACATCTACAAGTACGTACACACACACACACACACACACACACACACACGCCTCCAATCACTTCCCTACCTCCACCCCACACACAAATAAATAAAAAGTTTAGACCTAAGTTATTTGTATAACAAAGATAGAGGTAGTATCTTAACAATCCACGGACATACAGAGACATCCATGTAAAAGTGGCCTTGCTTTGTCGTGACCACAGTTAATTTGCTTCACTGTTTGTCAATACATTTTACAATGGAATATAAAATGAAGCTAATATTTGTTGTGAGTTCATTTATGTTTTCTTACATGTCGTCAAGCAACCCACAAACTCAAGGGAATCAGAGGCCAGGTTCGGAGTCACCGTAGTGACTGCCCTGTCACCCACAGGCTGCACGCTACCTCTCCGCATGTGCTGTGCAGAATCTCACTGCACAGAGGAAGGCCCCAAGGTGCAGCTGAAAGCCATGTAGGCTCTTTCTCTTCCAGCTGAGCCAGGTGAAAATCTGCTTCTGTGACAGGGTCTCACAGTGAACATGGGCCCCAGAGATTACGCTGGATTTGCAGGCTGAGCTCCAGGGATCCTCTAGTCTCCTCCAGGCCACCACCCAGCACAGGGGACACTGCATGGATGCTCTAATGTAAATGCTGGGGCTGGAAATCAGGAGCCTGTGCGCCATTTTTATCCACTTTACCAACAGAGTCATCTTCCCAGACCCTTTCTGATACATACCAGGAATTAAAATCAAGATTGAAAAAAAAAGAAAGCCACACTTTTTCCACATTTCGTGTCCCCGGTAGATAATATTCTAGCCTTCATTTATAGTTATAAGAACAGCCCTATGTGGAGAGTTCCAGGAAGTAGCCACCTCAGGGGAGGCTCTCCTATCAACCCCTTAGAAGCTGGAGCCTTGGAAGGGGGCTTCCCTTTAAACTTCTGGAATCTTGGACACTAGAGGGCACTACATGTCCCTCTAAAAGGCCAGAAAAGAGCAAACAATATGTCTGCCTAGGGCTTGCCTTGAAATTCCTGGAATAATTGTTATTATCCCACAAAGCTGTCCTGGTTTTATTCAGCAACAAGAAAATCCAACATTCATCATGAATAAGAAAGAAAAACTCTGAATCAGCATGTTGTTTGCAGATCCTAAGGATGCTGCTCCCGAGCGGCAGGCACACGCGTGCTTCTGCCTGTGACAGACGGCCCCGGGCACTGCGTGCCTGCCACACGGGCAACACAGCACAGTGTGTCTGTCCCTGCAGAGACTCTCACCTCATCTCTGAGCTCAGGCAGCTCTTCACACTGAAAGGCATAGGGTGGCATCATTATATGTTCAGGGTAAAGAGGTAATGCACTTCGTAACCTCTACATATTTAAAAAGCAGCACTATAATATTGTAGGTTATGCTTACAACGCTCCCTCTATAAAACATTATACTTATACACATATAGAAAGAGTGGGTAAATAAAGTTTTAAAACTTATAACTAAGCCTAATCCAGACACTGTGAGTCACACTCTAATGCCAGAAGTCAGGAGACAGAAACAAGAAAAGCAGAGATTTCAAGTCAGCCTCGGCTGTACAGTAAGTCTGGGGTCAGCCTAGGCTCCACGAGACTCTGTTTCAAATCATAAAACAAAGTTTTATAAGCAACTAAGCATGTTAGACGTCCTGAAAATACTTTTAATGCACAATCTCACTAACTCTGAGGTCAACAAAACACTCGTCCCAGACACGAGGTCCTCGGCAGTGTCCTTCAAACATGAGGGGATCTCAGCGACTTACCCTGTCTTCATTCACACCTAAAATAACCAGACCATTTTTGTTTCTGCTTCTACTTGAGCTTCTCTATCTCGGGCTGGTGAGGTCAGTGGGTGAGGGTTGTCTGCCCGGGTCTAGGCTGTGGGTGGAGTGAGTGTGGACAGGCTCTGACCAGCTGCGAAGAGGCCCAGGTGTGATCCTTACCACATGTTTCCGACCCCAGCTGCCAGCAGAGCACAGGGTGCTTCCTCTGCTGAGAGCGGGGCAGCCAAGACAGGGATTCATTCTCGCTGTTGTTACTGTGACGGGGAAACACACATGGTTCCTGAGTGTGAGCAGCATCACACGGTGGGTAAGGCCTGTGGTGGATAATCACCACGGCGAGGGTCACAGCAGCCCGAAGAAGTAGGGCTACCAAGGCACACAGTCAAAACACACACACACACACACACACACACACACAACACACGTGCATACACACACACACAAATACACAGATACATGCATACATACAAACACACAAACATACACACACACACAAAACACGCGTGCATACACACACACAAACACAAATACACAGATACTTGCATACATACAAACACACACAAACACACACACACACACACAAACACACACAAAACCACACACACATATACACACACATGCACACACATATATCCACACATGCACGTACACAAACACAAACACACATGCATAAACAAACACACACATGTATACACACATGCATACACACAAACACAAACATACACACAAACACACACATATATACACATGCATATACACACACACATATACACACACACATACACACACACACACACATGCACACACACACACACACACACACACACACACACACACACCCCACAAAGAGAGAAAGGCCCCCTGCCCCATCATCCCCCAACAGTCTTCTCCATCTGGAATGCTCAATTGCAGACCTCCAAATGTTGGGTCACTCTAGAGGGGGCTTTTGATACTACTCTGACCAAAGTATTTGGAAGTGAGCATTTCTGATATACTCTGAGGACTTCCAACTCTCTATCACATGAGGTCCCTTCCTCAGTGTCCAAACCATTCCCAGTACAAGTGGACATGTAACATCCATGGTGTGTATGTGTATAGTCCCCTACTTCTAAGAGAATACTCAGCTACACTATTTGGTAACAGGGATGGTTTCATGTGTCCTCAGAGACCAGGAACATGCAACATTCATTGCATCCCTAGGCAGTAACCACATCACCATGGCAACTGCATTTCCTAAAATGCTCCATCTCAAACCCTTCTGAAAGCTGTCATCAATTTCGCTCCATTAAAGAGTGGTGCCTGCCCCCCTCCCGTCCCCTCAGGTCTCTGACAGAGGTTCACTTATCAGACTTGCAAAGTTACCTCTGCCTGTTTCCTTGGCAACAACCATTCATAAAACTTCAGCCTGCATAGGAGGAAAAAGGCCTACTATGGAGAGACAGGGCTGTCGTTCCTATCATTATCCCCGAGTGACAGCTGACACCAGACCCCAGAGGTAAGGGAAGAAGGCTGTCAGAGGACTCCAGGCCCACTTGGCTGCAATCCTCTGCAAAGCAAGCAATGAGGACTTCCTCTCCAGCATCAGCCCTTGAGGAAGATCAACCATGACATGATGGTTGTTGTCTTGAATGACTTAGTGAAGCCTTACATGCCTGGAACACCATGAGCAAAGTCTGGCTCCAACAAGACGTCTGTAACAAGACTGTGACAGCAGAAGGATCCTTCCTAGGAGGTAGTCATCAACCTATCAATCTTATTGGCATTAGCTACATGTTAAGCATTGGGCGAGGCTGCTCTGAAGGTTCTGAAGGTACAGAAAGCAAGGGAAATGTTCCTGTACAGACAGAGTGAAAACTCATTTATCTGTTGGAGAGAAAATATGTCAAAGTCATAGTGGCGTTTTGACTCAAGGGGAAGGAGATAGAAGGGACAGTCATTAATTCTCATTCCACAGCTATCCATCAATGAACAGGCACCCCAGGGCTACACCCTTGTGTCCCCTGGCCTCACCTTGGGTTGCTCATTCTCTAGAAACATCCTTCCTACTGATATCACATGACCTCCCCTAAGAGAGGTGGGAAACTCTCACGCCCCTTCCCGTGGCATGCAGAGGCACGGACGCCTGAGAAGGCCTGATGACCCATTACCCTGCGTTAGTATACAGGAGAGCTCCAATGTGGAGAAAGGGCTGCCATTTTAGTCTCTGAAACACCGGGGACTCTTTTCCTCGTGGCCTCTAAGGTCTCCATGGTGTTGTGGGGGGCTCCACCAAAAAAATAAACAAAAACAAAAACAAAAAAAAAGGACTACATTTAGTGGCATCTGGAGGACTCTAATGACTAGTTTGGCTTCACAGTGGGCAAAGGCAGTGTGTTCAGTTACACACAGCCGGTCCCCATTTCACAAAACCTAGCAATTGTAAGAAAAGATTCTAACCAAACTGGAGGTTTCCTGAAAGACAAACCGTCTTTTGTTTTTCTTGAGCAAGTTTGTCCAGCTGGCCTAGAACTCTTGAACTCCAGTGACCATCCACCTCCCAAGCAGCCTTTACTGTGGATGCCCGCCACCTCAGGGGCCCCGCTCCGTGCTGCACGAACAAGTCTGGGAAGCAGTAAGGCTCTGGTTCCAGACAGCTGGGTAGGATACCTGAATCTCAGCTCCCAGGCTGAGCCAGGGTTTGAAATACTTGCTTCCACAGGACTCAAAGCTGCTTTCATGGGGACTGGAAAGCATTACTGCGCCCCCACATGCCACTCTGGTACGGAATGCTCACACAAGGAACTCTTGTTATATTTTTTTTTCCTCTAATAGCCAGAAAACGGGGAAGTTCACAAAGAAATTTTTAACTGCCTTTCTTGATGTGACCCTTAACCTAGGAGATTTTTGCCTAATCTGTAAATTGGAGTTAAAAGTATTGCTATACCTTTGGAGTAGGGAGCCCTTTGTCCTCATGAGAACGGAGAGACTATTGACAATGAGGCCATGCATACACAGCACTCCTTTGTCGGTGAGTGCAAACCAAAACCAGATGTGGAGCACCAGCCACTACCTTGGAGTGACCCAGGGAAGCTCAGGCTAATCCAGCCGTTCTTAATAACTTGAAACTGCCGGCCTTAAACCATCTAATTTTTTTCTCGCGCTTATAGATGCAAACAAGAATTGACAGCCCACACTGGAATCTGTTTCCCTCTGGCCACATACAGATAGATTCTGTCTGATAAGAGCAGAATAAAGGCCCTTTCCAGGAAGCTGTGCCACCACCATCTGATGACAAGGGGGGTACCGGTAATTATCACCTTTAATGATCCAAGATTTGGAAGAAGTTACACTGAAAGTCAGACGCCCTTGTCCTGACCTCCTCCCAGACCGCGTTCCTTGGATGTGTGTGAATGTGAGAAAACACTGGAGCTTTCCCCTAAGGCTCTAATGAGTCTCAGGACGTTTCTCTGGCAATGAAACTACTTAATTTGCAATCATTTTCCTCAATTTCAGTAGAATAAACATAAGTGAAAGAGAAGAGCCAACGCACTTAGAAGGGGCTCAAGATTTCCCAAATGATGAACTCAAACAGGATCGATTTTTAACGTTCTGTCAATATCACATCTACTTGCAAAAATAAAATCAAATGGATATATATACTAGATATTGTATTTTACCTTAGTCCCATGTAAGATACAGACAAACACACAGATAAACACTGTTTTTCCTTTTTTTAAATTTATTGTTAGTGCACGCGTGTGCATGGGGGCAGGTCGATGGCTCTGCGGACTTGGTTGTCTCCTTCTAGCTTCACATGAGCCGGGAGGATCAACCCAGGTCGCCGGGCAGTACAGCAAGCACCCTCAAGTTGATCCATCTCATAAGACCCTGATTGAGTTTTAATGTCCCCAAATATAGTAATTACACAGACAACCTGCATATGTGGCTTCCTATCCCTGCACAGAAACTAGTTTTGCGCGCGCACGCGCGTGTGTGTGTGTGTGTGTGTGTGTGTGTGTGTGAGAGAGAGAGAGAGAGAGAGAGAGGGGGGGAGGGAGGGAGGGAGGGGGGGGAGAGGGGGGGTAAGAAACAGCCATGTTATCCTATGTAGATGTGTGCATGTGCGGGGGAGGTGATGGTTAAGAGGCAGCAATGTTATCATATGTAGATGTGTGAATGTGTGTATGTATGTGTGTGTGTGATGGTTAAGAGAAAACTATGTTATTCAATGTAGATATGTGCCTATTCCTGTGCATGTGTGTGTGCCTATGTGTATTATGTGTTTGTGTGTATGTGTGATGGGTAAGACATAGCCATGTTATCCTGTGTAGATGTGTGATGGTTAAGAGAAAACCCATGTTATCCAATGTAGATGTGTGCCTGTTCCTGTGCATGTGTGTGTGCGCCTGTGTGTACTTATGTGTGTGTGTGTGCATGTGTATGTGATGGGTAAGACACAGCCATGTTATCTTATGTAGATGTGTGTCTGTGCGTGTGCTTGTACATGTGCGCTTTCCTGGTTCATCAAATCAAGCATGGGTAGTGAGGTAAAAGCCTGCCGTGGTTTCCTGCGTCTCTTGGAACAACTACCTCTACTGCTTGGAACTGGGGAAGATTCCAGTCTGTTGTGAGAGGTTCCACACTCTCAAGTTGACACGGAGTTGCAAAATCGGGAAAGAATAAACACCATGCCTGTCCCTCAGAACCACCGCAGGATCCCAGGATCCCAGCCTCCCACACTCAGCATTTGTGTCGGGATCATGTTGTGGGGACTCTGCGGTACGTGCCAATGCTGCTGCTTCTTGGCTTCTACTTACAGGACACCAGTCGTACTTCCCATATTCGGTTACAGTGATCAAAACTGTCTTTACACACTGCCGACTGTCTCTGGTGAAGGCAAGATTGTTCTGGGTGATATCCACAGGCGCAGAGTGAGCTGGCTTTAGTTTCATAATATGATTAGTTATGTTGGGAGGTGAAAAGTTGGTGGGGGCTGCAAGGGGACAGATGTGGAGTGTGGAGGGTGGATGCAAGGGGACAGATGTGGAGTGTGGGGGGCTGCAAGGGGACAGATGTGGAGTGTGGGGGGCTGCAAGGGGACAGATGTGGAGTGTGGGGGCTGCAAGGGGACAGATGTGGGTATGGGGGGCTGCAAGGGGACAGATGTGGGGTGTGTGGGGTGGATGCAAGGGGACAGATGTGAAGTGTGGGGGGCTGCAAGGGGACAGATGTGGGTATGGGGGGCTGCAAGGGGACAGATGTGGGGTGTGTGGGGTGGATGCAAGGGGACAGATGTGGAGTGTGGGGGCTGCAAGGGGACAGATGTGGGTATGGGGGGCTGCAAGGGGACAGATGTGGGGTGTGTGGGGTGGATGCAAGGAGACAGATGTGGGGTGTGGGGCTGCAAGGGGACAGATGTGGGGGTGTGGGGATGCAAGGTGACAGATGTCAGGTGTGGGGGGATGCAAGGGGACAAATGTGGGGTGTGGGGGGCTGCAAGGGGACAGATGTGGGGTGTGGGGGTGGATGCAAGGGGACCGATGTGGGGGTGGGGAACTGCAAGGGGTGTGGGGGTGAAGGAGTGGGGAGGCATGGGGGTGGGGAGATGTGAGGATGTCAGGTTATGGATGTTGGCACATGTATATAAAGAAAGGTGTGAAGTGGGGGAAGTGAGTGTGGGATGTGTGGGTGGAGGGAGGGATGTGACAGGTTGTGGGTATAGAGACATGGGTGGGTGTAGGTGTGTATGTGTGAGAGAGTATGAAGTGAGTGAATGCTCTCTCTATACATGCACGGGCACACGCAGAGATAGGCACACACAGAAACACACAGACACACAGACACATGTACAGACACACATACCAACACACAGACACACATACAGACATACAGAGATGAGACACACATCGATACATACACAGACTCACACAGACACATTACACATACAGAGACGTAGATACACAGAGACACAGACACACACAGACACATAGAGACATAGACACACAGAGAGACAGAGAGACAAAAACACACAGAAACATAGACACACACGCAGGCACACACAGACACATACAGAGACAGAACCACACAGAGACACACACACATACAGAGACACAGACACAGACACACACACACACACACACACACACACACACCACCTGCTGCCACATTTCCCTGCCATAATAGTGATGGACTCTTCTCTCTCTGGACCATAATCCCAAATAAACATGGCCTACTACAAATTGCCTTGGCCATGGTTTTCTCACATGGGAAAGCAGCTAATTCCCCTACCATGCACTTGAACTGTAGCCAGAATAAACCTGCCACCCCTTAAGTTGCCTTTGTCACAATGTTGCAATGCCACAAGGACAACTATACAGCATCAGCTCTTCAGACAGGAGACTTGCAAGTCCTAGGCCAGCAGGGGCAGCTTAGCGAGACCCTGTCTCTAAAGTAAAAGACCAAGCTGGGCGCATTGCTTGGGCCTGCACTCGGGGCAGGGCTGAGGCAGAGCTACGCAAGCGTCACAGAAAACGTGGTGAGTTATGCCGGGCTTTAAAGTTTATCACACGCACATTCGCAGACGGAAGAGGTATCTGGAAATTCCCACTGCGTGCTGGAGGCTGGGCTCACAAGAGGAATGTTGTCTTTTGAGTCAAGTCTGGGGAAAAGTTAGGGATATGGCTGACAAGCATTTGTAAATATAACTGGGAAAATTGGTGATAATTCATAGTTTATAAGATGCTAAGGAAACTGATGAAACATAGAGATTATTTCCAATCAGTGTGACAGCGTACATTTTTGTACTGTGTTTTGTCTATTAACACATTCATTAAACATAATCAGCTAACATTTAGACTTTATGGAATGCTAAATACACATTAATAGAGCTGGGGACTGGTGTTTATTGATCCCTACCTTATTAAATATACTACTATAAAATAGCAAGTGAGAATCATTAATAAGACTCATGAGGGAAATGAAACTTGAGCTGGGTATCAAACAAACACGATCCTCAGACTGTAGGGGAAGTGTCAAAATCCATCAGCGATATGAACTCAGAAACCCTGGGTGAAGGACTCAGTTCAACCTGAAAGGAGCTTCCAAGCCCAAAGTCAGGGTGCCAGAGACACATCAAGATGAGGAAAAGCTGAAGTCGAGAGACAGACTTTGCACAGGGAGAGAAGACGCGGTGTCTGGAGAATGTTCTATGGCTGCACCCACTGCTTGTGCTTCACTCAAACAAGCTTGCTTCATGAAACATGAAAGAGGGGTAGGAGACTGGAGAGGTGGCTCAGCAGTTAAGACTATTGGCTGCTCTTCCAGAGGTCCTGAGTTCAATTCCCAGCACCCACACGGTGGCTCACAACCATATGTAATGGGATCTGATGCCCTCTTCTGGTGTGCAGTCACATGTGAAGGCAGAACACTGCAAACATAATAAATAAATAAGTAAGTAAGTAAATAAATAAATAAATAAATAAATAAATAGGTAAGACCCTCAAAGTAGTGTGTGTTCGGAGGACATGATGCAGCCAACTCCCCCCGGCCTTAAACTAAAAAAGTTAGGAAAACAACAAAAAGAAACAAGAAATTAAAATCATAACCCTATAAAAACCAGGTGTACAGTAGAGAAGGTTACAGAGTCACACCTGGGCTAGAGCGATGTCGGCCGGTCTGGACCTGTCTCACATGCGGTTTCTACTGCTGTGAGGAGGCACCATAGCCAAGGCAGCTCTTATAAGGGACAACGTTTAATTAAGGCTGGCTTACAGTTGCAGGTCAGGGGCTCCGTCCATTATCATCGTGGCAGGAAGCATGGCAGTGAGGGCAGACGCGGTGCTGGAAGAGCTGAGAGCTCCACAGGCAGCAGGCAGGAACTGTGCGCACACTGGCCATAACCTGAGCATCCAAGACTCCAAAGTCTGCTCCCACAGTGACACACTTCCCCCAACAAGGCCACACCTCCACCTCCTAGCAGTGCCACTCCCTATTGGCCAAGCATTCACACACAGGAACCTATGGGGGCCATACTTATTCAGATCACCACATAGCCCTTATTCTGCAAGCCTGTGAATACGTCCACAGCACCCGTATAAACAGCCAGGTACAACTGCACCAAGCTGTAACCCCACAGCTATCAGAGACAGAGACAGCCTAACTGGTCACCAGCGCAGCTCCAGATTAAGTGAGAGACTGTGTCTCAAAGGAATGAGGCTGAGAGTGAGCCAAATGGGTATACCCACCTACAAAAGTGCACACATGTATGCCATATACACTCACACCACATACTCATGCACACACATATACACACGTGTGTGCACACAAGAACACACAAACACACTCATACACATACTCACACTTATGCACTCACACACACATGCACATATATGCCTGCACACATAAATTCACACACACTCACACACACACACACACACACACACACACACGTGTGTGTGCACACATACACTCACACACACGTGTGTGCACACATACATAGACCAAATCTGGTTGTTTTAAATTATTATAAACCACTGTAGAGTGCAATTAGCAAGTGAGGATTAAAATAATCAAAGCTGACAATTTAAAGGGGGTACTATGATCATGTGACCATCACACAATTTACTCAACCTTCTATCAACAAATGCAAAAAGTCTAAATCAAATCACATTTTCATTTTCTAAGAGACATTTTTTTTCTCTCATTAGCTCAGCCTGGCCTGGATCTCACAATCCTGCTTTAGTCTCCCAAGAGGTAGAATTACAGGCGTTCACCACCACACTTGGCCAGTATTTCTTGGAAAATAAGACTTACCTCCTGTAACTATTAATGACACTGACCCACACACAGTCTCAGTCTCTCTCTCTCTCTCTCTCTCTCTCTCTCTCTCTCTCTCTCATACACACACACACACACTTACTTTAAAGTATATTTTTAATGCAATTCAATTATCATTCTTCCTTTTTACAGCCAGTAAACAGTCTATAAAATCTGAGCTCCTGTAACTACTAACAACACTAAATGACTTTAAGCTCTTTTAAAGGAATACAACAAAAAAAAAGAAAAAGAAAGAAAAGACATTCATTTATTTATCTGCAGATCCTAAAATCCAACTAAATAATAATTGATACCAGGCTTATTATGCACCTTTTCCAAGTATCTGAAAATAGAGTGAGTTTGATATAGAGATACAGCCATGATACTGTTACTATTTGGTTAGAAAGAAATCACAGGCTAGCCTCACAGGTGGACGCAGCACAAAAATCCAGTCATAAAAAAACAAAACCAACTCTATGTAAAGCAGAAAGCTCTGTTCTGCGACCAAGCTGGGTTAATTAAAAGAAGTTATTTGAATTGGTGTATAATAAATTGGCAATAGACATTGAAGAGAAAATTCAAATACTTTGAAACAAAAGAAGTAGACATCATGAAACTCAATCATCTGTTTGTGATCAAATGAACCTTGTTGAGGGCTAGAGAAGTGGCACAGAGATCGAGAGCGTGTATTACTCCTGCACAGAGCCTGGTTCAATTCCCCGCACCCAAGGTAGACAGCTCAGAAACATCTGTTGACTCCAGGTCCAGGACATCTAATGGCCTGTTCTGGCTTCTGAGAGCAACTGCATTCATGTACATATACAACCACTTTAATATATGCATTCACAAAAACGAAAAATAAAAATAAACCTTTAAAAAACCTTTAATTTAGAAAATGTGTGCTTGGGTGAGTGTGTAACTGTGTGAATGTATCTAAGTGTGTATGTATGTGTGTAAGGGTATAAGACTGTGTGAGTGTGTGACTGTGTGTGAGTGCATATGTATGTATATGTATGTAAGGGTATGAGTATGTATGAGTTTATGAGTGTATATGTGTGTGAATGTGTGTATATGTGTATAAGGGTGTGAGTGTGTATATGTATGTAAGAGTGCAAATGTGTGAGAGTGTGTATTGTATATGTGTATGTGTGAATGTGTGAGTGTATATGAGTGTGTGTATATATAAGGGTGTGTGTGTATAGGAGTATATGTGTGTGAGTGTATGTAAGACTGTAAATGTGTATGTGAATGTATATGTGTGTATGTGTGTTGAGGGTGTGTGTATATATGAATATATGTATTATGTGAGTGGGTGTATAAACATGTATGTGTATATGAGTGTATATGAGTGTGTATGTATGAAAGAGTGTGAGTGTGTTTGTATATGAATGTGAATGTGTATGGGTGTATATGAGTGTATATGTGTATAAGGGTAGTGAGTGTGTGTATATGTATGCGTGTTAGTGTGTGCTGTAAGTATGTGTGTATGTGTGTATTGTGTAAGTATGTGAGCTTATGTGTTTGTGTGTGTGCACACACACGTGCACACGTCCATGCTTGAAGGTCAGAGGACAGCTTTCTGAGGTTGACTCTTCTTCATTCTTCTGGAGGAAGGGTCTTAGTGTTCCTACTGCAGGTGAGCTGATCTGGGCGCTTCCAGATGGCTCTCCTGCCTGTCTCTCACTGTAGGAAGGACCTGGTATTACAGATGCGCACCACTCTATCTGGGTTTTCAAATCATTACATGGGCTCCTATGAATTTAAATGGGGTCACCAGGCTGATGCCGCTAATGCATTTTCCACCATGCCATCCCTTTGATGCCTGTGAGCGTCAGATACCTCAGGCTGCAAAGGTAGCTGGCTTGGTGAGAAGAGGTTCTTGCAGTGAAAACCTGACAAACTGAGTTCAATACCTGGAACTCATCTGATAGAAGGAGAAGACAGACCCCTACAACTTTTCCTCTGATCTCCACAGGCATGTGATAACATACACATACCTACATTCACACACACTCACACACACATAAACACACATTAATCATAATCATATAAAAATAAATAATAACAATAAATTATTTGAAAGGTGAGTTTTAAAAATTCAGGTATCTGCTTTTTACTATTACCCTTAATTCAGCTGAAATTCCCCTTGTGAGGGGTCATAATTAGTCTTACTGGCAACATCTACAGATGAAAATAGAATTTTCTATTACACAAAAATTATCTGAATTTTAACCTAGGATAGCATCAGTAATTTTTCTCTGTACATTCTCAGCAAATGATCATGTTGCTAGGAAAAAAATGCTTTGATGACACAGTATAATTATGATCTGTCTCTAATATAAATTTTAGCAAAAAGTATCAAATAAAATTAAAAGATATAAAAAGTTTTGTACATTTATTCAAATGCCAGGCAAGATTTAAGTCTGAAGCAATGATTTTTTTTTTACAAAATATCCATTTGCCTTTTTCCTCTATCATATCTATAAATTTACAAATAAAAGGTTTTTGTCTTGATTTACTAACACTGGGAAAGACAGAATCCATCAGTTCCACAAGAAGACTTGTCATAAATTCAAAACTATGCACCACCCTATTCTCCTATCTAGAGTATGACAAATGGCTGTGCAGAACCACAAGCAGTTAATGGGTTTACGTTATAGACTGGCCCTGCCATAATTGCTCTCCTGGCCAGGTTTAAAACACTCTATCTTTAATTATCAGTTCACAGCATGACCAGTATATGAAAATATCTCCTTTTGGGCAAGCAATTATCTACACATGATACAATATGAAGGTTGGACTCAAAATAACTCCTGGTTATTTATCAAAGTTCAATGCAGGTCCTGTCTTATAAATCAACTTCATGCTGGACAAAGACAGAAATACATTCTTGTTTATTTCATTATTCTTCACGCTAGTCCTGATGACTGGCTGTTAAGCTTCCTGTGACCTGAAACCTGAGCAATCCTTCTCTGTCAATCTAGTCACACACCGAAGGGCAGAAACACAAGAAGTCCTGAACTCCATTAGCTGATTTCTGTGGGCCATGAAACTGCCATCCTTGTGAACCAGGACAGTCATTTTTCATGTGACTATGGAAACTTAATTTTTATAAAAGGAACCATGGTGTCTGAGGAACAGTTCACCTGAGAGGATTACCACTCCCACAGAGGACCTGTGCTTGGTCCTCAGCCCCCTTATCAGGCTGCTCACAACTGTCTCTAACTATGTCCTCTGTGGGATCCACTCCTCTGGCCCCAGTAGGCCCCAACTCATGTGCACACACAGACACAGAATCAAAAATTTTTAAAGAAAGAACGTGTCTAGAAGGGACCAGTCTTCCATACAACATCATTTTCATAAATGCTACCAAATCACACACATCCTGGTTCCCTCCCTGCATGATATCCTATGCCTTACAAACAAGAGTCCTTAAAATTCCAGGGTTGGTGTATGTGTGGGAACCCTGCCAAAACCAATGTGGGTGCACACCTATGTTCCTCCTGCTTCTGCATGGCTCCTTTGTGGTCACTGACATGAAATGAGCTATCAGACAGTTGGTAATCCACAACCAGTAAGAACGTCTGGCATCGTGAGGGCTGAAGGGTAAGAGATCACGTAAACCATGAAACAGCCTGATGTGTAGCCATCAAAAGCACCCCCCCCAAAAAAAAAAAAAAACACTCAGAGAGGTTGCTGGCTGTGATGGTGGTGTTTGCCGCTCCAGTTCTTCACAGGCCAGAAGTCACAGTGGATGCCCGATGAACAGTGAGGCACTGCCAACCACAGGAGGCCCAGGACAGCTATGAACATGTCACAACACGGAACACTTACATAAAATAAAACATTGTGATATTTTGTGCTTTTTGCGTGTGCTTGGGATATTTTTGCTGTCATTATAATTTTACCACATGGTTCTTCAGCGTGAATTTGTAGTTGACAGCATCCTGTTACAATGCCAAAATGCTGGATACATTTCCCATCACAAGGTGAGACCATAATTTGTTTTCTGTTGCTGTGATAAAGCATTCTGGTCAAATGCGATTCCCAGGGCAAAGGGTTATTTCTTCCTCCACTCCTAGGTTACAGTCCCTCAGTGAGTGAAGTCAACGCAGGAACAAAACCATGGGGGAAGACTGCCCCCTGCTTTACTATTCGCCATCCCTGTACCATGTAGGGCTATGTTCCCATGGTGACACTGTGGGCTGTGCCCTCCACATCAATCACGAGTCAAGACAATTCCCCACAGACATGGCCACAAGTCAGTCTCTCAATGGAGATTCCGTCTACCCAGGTGACTCTTGGTTGTGTCCAGGTGACAAGAGACAGTAACCATCTTCCCAATGCACAGATGAAGAAACTGAGGCTTCTACGGCTGCCCAAGCTCCTCACTCAAAGTCAGAGAGTGCCGGGCAGAGCTGGAGCGGGAACCAGGACAGCGGGTGTACTGCTGGCTCGAGCTGCCTCCCCGAGCCGCACACCCAGGATCATTCCTCTGGTTCTCACCCCATTGACCAGCGTGATTTTCAGGTAGACACTCACCACCCACTGGGAAAACACATCAACGTTCAGACTCGCCTCTGGGTAGCTGCTACTTCACATGAAGACAGTCAACAGCGCGGGGGCTGGGATCTGGTTTCAAAAACATAATTCCAAAGGAATTCACAGGGAAAGTTCTGCAGAACCCAGCAATCACCATCAGGCCCCGAAGGTCTCCAGACATATCTTTCCTCAGGACCCTGAACCCCCTCAGCTGCCCCTACTCTGTGTGGGATAGAATATTCATGTCTGGAGTCGAGGCTGGGCTTTCTTTAAGGGACATTTTGTTTTATAAACTTGGAATCGGAGTAGTAGAATCATACAAATTAATCCAATTTTCTTTCATTTATTTTTTCAATCCGTACCTCTGAAAGTTGTATTTTGGACGGCGCCTTTCAAACCCCCTCATTTCCCAATCAAAGCTCTCTTTGGAAGCCCTGAGACCTGGTCCAAACTAGACCAGGACTTCGCCAGCTGCAAAGCCCTGCCCACTGGGAAGGGAGACGGAATGCTCTGTTTGACTTGAACTCGCGTCGAATCTCAGTGTCAAAATCAAGCTTGAAATGCCTTCATCAACTGCCAATAGTATGAATCTTTTTGGCTTGGATTTCTATAAACAGAATAAATTTAAGTGTGACATGAAGAGGGGTATTGAGCGGACCGTTAGACCTGGAAAGTGACAGAACTGGCTTGCTCAGAAGATGGTCAGCATACATCCCTGACGAGAACTACCCAGGAGCCAGGCTCACTATTCTTGTGATTCACTGGGCCTCACATGGGTACTCCTCAGCAGTGGTACCGAAGATGTCTGCTCCCACCCAGAACAGAGTGGGAGGCATCACTGAAAGTTTAAAAAAATCCTCCACGATTGAAAAACTGGGAAGTCAGATTTTTTTCCTTCACCAAAACTGTGTCACTATTTAAAGATCAAAAAGTGAGGATTTCTAGAGGCAGAAACAGCGTCTTTTATTTTGGAAATGTTCAAAAGCCTATGAAGAGAGCAAGCCCTCTTGACATACTACCAAGTGTCACTGCTGGCACCAGAATCCTCCAGCCTCCATGGGCAATGCTTCCTATGGAGAATGCAGAATCAGTAATGCTCCAGGGAGAGCACTGGTTGCAAACCAAGAATACATTCCACTGGACAAAGGAGATAGCTCAGTCAGTGACCTGCTAACTCTGCAAGCAGAAAGCCCTGGCTTCAATTCTCAAAGCCTTGGTTTAAAAAAAAAAAAAGGCTCATATCATACAACCATACAATTAAAATCCCAGCAGATCCTCTGAGCTCAGCTGGCTGGCCAGTCAGCTTGGTCAAATGAATATGTTTCAGGCCAGTGGGAGACCCTGTCTCAAAGAACAAGGTGGGCAGGAATGACATTCAGACTGGCCTTTAAGCTACACACTTCTGCACGTGCGCACGCGTACACACACACACACACACACACACACACACACACATACACCCATACCAAACAAAAAAACAACACATTTGTATATTACACATGTGTATGAAAATGTCATAATGCAGCCTATTATTTAATATAACTAATGCTTTTAGCAGGATAAAAAGGACCCACTGCTGACAGCGGACACTGCATTATGTGCCTCTTGAAAGGAGGCTTCACACAGAATAGACAGCAGCTGTCATCACAAGAAGACCAGAGTATTTACTGTAGAAACAGGACAGGAAACCCAAGGGGTGAGTAGAGATGTTCCAGGTGGTTCTTGAGGCTCTTTCCTGCCCATTTATCGGAAAGTGACACCTCATGTCCTCCTGGGGTCCCTCTGTCACCTGTCTGGATTGGATCTCATGGTCCACATCTCTGCCATCTATAGAGCCATGTTCGTAGCACATGCTTCCTTTACCCCTCAGAGACTGATTCCTTCAGCAGCATCCCTACCCCTAGTCCAGCAGCTTGGCCGACACCTCTGGAGGTCCAGTGCTTCTCGCTGCAACAAGGACAGATTCCAAGCAACGCCCCTTCTGCCTCCAGCCCCCCATCCCAATGTTCTTTCTTCCCCCTTGGAAAGGAAAGCTAATCACAGACACAAGTCTCTTCCACCATTCACCCTGACTCACCACTATTGACTTACACCCAACATCCTCTGGCCTTACCTCCTGGAAAGCCATCACTTGACCCTAGCCATGTAGCTCTCTCCCCCAAGAGGAGAGGAACAGTCACACACACAGGGAAATCCTCCCCAATGCATGCCATTGATCTGCTGCGATTGGCAATGGGGGAGGAAAGCAAGCTAAGGTCCTGGAGTCTCTCTGTCAGTCCTTTAACAGATCCTACCTGTGCCAGATAGTTTTATGTCAATGTGACATGAGCTCAATTCTTCTAAGAGGAGTAAACCTCAATTAAGAAAGAAAATGCCTTCATAAGGTCAGGTTGTAGGAAGGACTACAAGGAATCATCATCTTTTCTTCTTCTTCTTCTTCTTCTTCTTCTTCTTCTTCTTCTTCTTCTTCCTCCTCCTCCTCCTCCTCCTCCTCCTCCTCCTCCTCCTCCTCCTCCTCCTCCTCCTCCTCCTCCTTCTTTGCTTTCCCCTTTCCCAGTTCCCCCCTCCATATGTCCCATAAGTCCTCTTCCCTCTGCCCATTCCCCAATCACCCCCTCCCATTTCTCTGTTCTGGTACTCCCCTACAATACTGGATCAAGTCTTTTCAGAACCAGGGCCCTTCTTAATTGATGATTGATAGGGAAAGCTCAGCCCACTGTGGGTGGTATCATCCGTGGTCTGCTGTCCTTGGGGTCTATAAGATAGCAGGCTGAGAAAGGAAGCCAGCCAGTAAGCAGCACCCCATCATGGTCTCTGCATCAGCTCCTGACTCCAGGTTCCTGCCCTGCTTGATTTCCTATCCTGACTTCCTTCAGTAAAGGACTAGGATGTGAAAGCCAGATAAACCTGTCGTCCCCAACTTGCTTTTGGTCAAGGTGTTCCATCACAGCAATAGAAACTATAAATAAGACACCATCTTGGGCAGGAATGCAACTCTGGGAATTGCCCGTAAGACAAGCAAGTCACTGCAGATCTGAGCAAAGCCACACAAGTTCACTTACTTCAGGACAAGGAGATAATAATACATTGATACTTTCTATTGTGAACATAAAAATCACACAGTTCTTGACTATGTGGAGAAGAGTAGCTGTGGGGTAGGGTGCAGATTCTGAGATTCAGAGTACAGAGACTCTTGGAGAAGAGGCGTGGCAGTGCTCCAGTGTAGTCCATTGTAGACACAGAGGCTACTAGGGAAGGAGTGTCCCTAGAAAGGAACTCTGCCCTTTCTGGAGTGGCGCCTTGAGATGGAGGACTAGGAGAGTGGCAGGGAGTAAACAACCCAAGCAAATTCTAATTCCTTGGAAACAGGAACCCAGGACCATACTACTTAGGAAAGGTTGTCAGTCCACCCCGCCCCCCTCCCCTCCCTCTCCACTAACATGCCCGCTTCCCCTCTTCACTAACCCTCGTAAGTCTATTTCTAGAAATGGCTCTATATTAATTAGATGTTTCTAGACACTACTTAAGGAAAATCAAGACTGTGACCATGGGTCAAAGTTCACGTCACGACAGGAAGCAGTCCTAGTGACTCTACAACCAGAGCCATGACAAAGATCACAGAGATCAATTACTTTAATCTTGGCAACATAAAATTCTTAACTTGAAATGATTTTATACATTTATATATGACTGTGCATAATTTAATTAAATATGATGACCAAAATATCAACTGTGCATTCACTTTGCTATAAAAAAAATAGTCCATTTTTTAAAGTAAGAAAGAGAAGACTTGGTATGCAAACTGGATTAAGGGTGAGGTTTGTAGCTCATGATGGAGCTCACAGAGGACCCCCTCTCCCATTCTGGGGCGAGGCTGGGGTAAATAAACCATGGGTGAACCTGATTCCTTGGGAACAGAAGCCAGGGCGCCTAGGGAAAATGTTAGCTCAGCTCTGCACACCACAGAAATGTCAGGCTCGGTGATCAATGTTCCCACACGAGAGGCTCCGGGTTGCTCCCCAGGGCTAAATATCATTTTTTGCTGGCTTGTTATTTTTCTTTTTTGAGACAGAGTCTCATATAGACTAGACTGGCCTGAAACTCCTCATGTAGAGACTGAATTTCTAATCCTCCTGCCTCTACCTCCCAGTACTAAGATTATACTAGGGCTCCACCAAGCCTGCTGGAGCTCACATCCAAGACCTCGGGCAAGCTATACAAGCACTCTACCAATTGTAATATATCCTAAGCACCCCAGCTTTTAAAAAATATGAAATTATACAATAAAGACACATGCTCCACTATGTTTATAGCAGTCTTGTTTATAATAGCCAGAAATTGGAAGGAGCCCAAATATCCCTCAAAGGAGGAATGGATACAAAAAACGTGGTATATTTATACAATGGAATACTACTCAGCAATTAAAAATAATGAATTCATGCAATTTGTAGGTAAATGGTTAGACCTGGAAAATATCATCCTGAGTGAGTTAACCCAATCACAAAAGAATACACATGAAATGCAATCACTGATAAGTGGATATTAATGAGCCCAGAAGCCCTAAATACTCAAGGCACAATTAGCAAGTCAAATGATTCCCAAGAAGAAGAAAGGAGAGGACCCTGGGCCTGGAAAGATTGGATCCAGTTTTGTAGAGAAACCGAGGGGGGAGGGGGAATGATTGGGGAATAGTTGGGGGGAGAGGAATTATGGGACGGATGGTGGGGGGGGGGAACTGGGAAAGGGGAAAGCCTTTGGAATGTAAACATAGAATATAGAAAATAAAAATTAAAAAAATATGAAATTATAAAATCAAGCAGCAAAAAGGAGAAATTATGCTAAGAATTGACAGAGTTCCTTGAGATTTTTGAGTAAGAAATCAAGAGGAACTCAGCTCCAGAAGGAGTAAGGGGAAATGGTGCGTGCAAACTGTTACCACCTGCCAGGAACCCACCATTCCATAGGAAACATTGAGTTGACTGGAGTGTGACTTCCTTGAGAGCAGAGTCCAGTCCAGGAGGAGGAATGTCTGAGAAGCCCCCATGTAACAGCCACAGGAGCCACAAATTTGGCGTGCCCAACAGGAGCCAGTAGTGAAATTCTAGGTCTCAATGCTAGGGTAACTTTGTCAGGAGAACATTCCAGAATGAATTATAGAAGTAGCACAGTCCTTGGAAGGCACTGCTGTTCAAATGCAGCTTCTGCTAGCAGCAGAGAGGCTCTAGGAGTCTGTGGGGAACTGGGGCACGTGGATGCCCCTGCTAGTCAGAATGTGAGGACTGGGGTCTATCTTTAATGTGATCTCTAGTGTGACAACCCTCTTGGCAGGTGACTTCCTGCAGGTGTGAGACATGGAGAATGCCTGGTGCACACTGAGAAATGCATTCAGCAACTCCTAGATGACTTATGAAAATGGCAGTTTCTAGGACAGGACACTGTCAGCATAGATGACAGCATGGGCCAGCTCTGAGTGTTGTGGTGGCTGATAAGGGACCCATAGAACTTGCTCACTAATCAGACCCCTCCCTCCCTTCTCCCAGAGGGAGAGAAAGTAGGGTAGAGAGGGTAGGATCTGTCAGGGATGAAGAGGGGCTAAAAAGGCTGAGAATCCTGAATGCCCTCACCCTCAAAAGCTATGAGGTCAGTGGTTACTAAATAACCACCCTAGAGAATCTATAATGAGACAGAGATAGGTGTGAGTGTGTGGTGCTGTTCTGCACCACGTAGGGAGTTACACACAGCATGGACCTCCATCCCAATGTTCTTATTCACAATTACTAACTATGCATTATAATGGGTAAATGTCATCACGACAGGTCACACATACACACGTCATGTCACCCTTGTTCCCTTCCACCCCCTTAACCCTTTCCTCGTCCCAGCCAGTCCCCCACCT
Organism: Apodemus agrarius; assembly: GCA_964023405.1. Classification (NCBI taxonomy): domain Eukaryota; kingdom Metazoa; phylum Chordata; class Mammalia; order Rodentia; family Muridae; genus Apodemus; species Apodemus agrarius. The sequence goes on along the minus strand of OZ030018.1, from coordinate 2,688,995 downwards.
TTATTTTCACATCGTGTGTGTGTGTGTGTGTGTGTGTGTGTGTAATGCTTGTGTGGTGTATGTTGTGTGTATTAGTGTGTTGTGTGTGTGAGTTTGTGTGTGAGTGTGTAGGTGTGCTAGTATGAGTGTATAGGTGTGTTTATGTGTGTGTGAATGTGTATATGGTATGTGTGAGTGTGTGTTATGTATTGTGTTTGTATATGTGAGTGTGTTTGTGTTTGGGAATGTGTATATGATCTGCCTGGTGTAAAACCCCACCCCTTCCCAGAATGCACCTCTCCATTTATGCTCTCATTTTTTTCTCTGTCTCACACCAAGCAGGCAGATTCATCTTAAGTTACCCCAAAGATGTTTTCCTCAACTAAAATGCAGACTCTCAGCAACGGGCATTTATTTATTTATTTATTTATTTATTTATTTATTCATTCATTCATTCACTCATTCATTCATTCACAGCCTGCACCATAGTCAAGAACAGGGCCTATACCAAATCCCTCATGGCAGAAAATTGGCTCACACTCGATATTCCAAGATGCAGAACAGATCCTTTCAGATGTCTCTAATTAAAAAAGAGGTCATAGGGAGAATACTAAGTTACAGGACACAAGGCATATAGAGTTTTTGTCACCAAACATGACACACTGAGCTATGAGCCTAAGTTGTTATCAGATAACTGTGTCCAGACCATAATAAGCTAACAGTCTGAAAATCGTATCATAGTGTACCCTAAAGCCCTCCGTATCTGCCGTCAGACACCTGGCACCAACCATTCAGAAATCTGGAACTGACTTCTGACCCAACCAACAAGCACAGTCATGGAATCTTCTTCCCACCCTTGAAGCAAATTTTCTCCCACTAGCTTATGTTCAAGTCCCCCTCCAGGGTGACTTCAATGGAGCCAAAGGGCCTTTACTCATCTCCTATGTAGAGCATCTGGTGTCTTCAGCCAGGATACGGATTTTGGTTCAGCTCACATGCACATATAGTTCTACCTTAGGTTGAAGAAATGGGTTACTTAAAGAAAATTAGTAAGAAACTCATCATAACTAAAAGTCTTAGTGAATTGTTCAGTAATCTTTCTTTACTATTTATTACATGTACATACACATACATATATAGAAATACTCTAGATTAATGAATTTGTTCATAGTTCCTGGTGTACTGGAATATTTCTTGTTCTTACTCTTATACAAGACCAACCATGATGTTGGCTCTGGCTTATGACTTCCAGGTACCTACCTACAGGACAGTCATAACCTGCAAGCTCTTCTCACAGGATGTACTCTAGAAGCCCAGGGCTGATGGGACAGTGTCACAGATGGCAGACGTTGTGATGATGTCACACTGGCAGAGACTGTCATCTGGGAGCATGAGGGCCTCTGGCAGCACTGACACACAACCTTGACTGACAGATGACTAAGATGTGGAGTTGATATCAGATTACAGCCTCCCTCACATGCACGAGGCCTCAGAACACCACTCAGGGCCGCCAGACTTACCAGCGTTTCCGTGTCTGATCAGGAAGAGCAGCACACACCCCTCTGCATCTCTCTCTAAATGAAGGCTCACTTTTACCTCCACGGGACGCTGTACTATGCGAGACACTTGCATTTTAAGTGGCAAGTTAAACTGAGTGAGGTTATCATGAAAAGCTATTCTTTACATTTCTGTGAACTGGTGTGCTTTTTCTTTCTTTCTTTCTTTTTTTTTCTTTTTTTTTTTTTTTCCTTTTGGGTTTTTGAGACAGGGTTTCTCTGTGTAGCCCTGGCTGTCCTGGAACTCACTCTGTAGACCAGGCTAGCCTCGAACTCAGAAATCCGCCTGCCTCTGCCTCCCAAGTGCTGGGATTAAAGGCGTGCGCCACCACCCCGCCTGTGTGTGCCTTTTATTTGGGTGTTTGTGAGTGTCTGTGTCGTCTGTGGAGCTGCAGACCACCCTCAGCTATCATTCCTCAGCGGCTGTCTACTTGATTTTCTCAAGACAGGGTCCCTCACTGGGTTAGAACTTGCCCAGTCAGCAAGGCTGGCTGACAAGCAACCCCCACCGATCTGCCTGTCTCCATCTCCCCATTCCAGGAGATGCTCATGTGTGCAGGTGTGCGTGGTGATGCCCTGCTCTTTCATGTGGATCCTGGGGGTGAAACCGGGCTACTGGGCCAGCAGAGTGGCCATCACCCTGGCCTCCTGGAACAAGCATCCATATAGTTACACTTACACAAATCCAGTAGCGTTTTCAGGATCATGTCTCTCACACAGGGAGGGCAGCAGTGGACTCCTGAGCTCCAGTGGTGACCACAGCTTCAGAAACTCCTTACACCTACACCACTGCGCTCAAACACACAACATGCTGTTTGGTTTCAGTTGTTGTCTTCTCAGCCCTTAGTGAAAATGACAACATTGTTTTAAGTGATACTTGATGATGAGAGGGAGAGTCAGCTGTCTCCAGGGAGGAGCCACGGATCACTTACCCAGTCCCTAAACACATGAGCAATATACTAACAGAGCCAGTAGGCTATGTCTGTCTGTCTGTCTGTCTACATATCTGTGTGTCTGTCTGTCTCTTTCTGTGGCTCTGTAGCTCTCTCTGTCTCTGTGTATGTGTGTCTCTGTGTACATGTGGATGTCTCTGTCTCTCTATGTCTCTGCCTCTGTGTGTGTGACTCTGTCTCTGTGTGTGGTTCTGTCTCTCTGTCTCTGTCTCTCTGTCTCTGTCTCTCTGTGTGTGGCTTGTCTGTGTCTGCCTCTGTGTGTGGCTCTGTCTCTCTCTGTCTATGTCTCTATCTCTGTGTGTGGCTTTGTCTCTCTGTCTATGTCTCTGTGTATGTGGGTCTGTCTGTCTCTGTCTGTGTGTGGCTTTGTCTCTCTGTCTATGTCTCTGTCTGTGTGTATGGTTCTGACCTCTGTCACTCTCTGACTCTGTGTGTGTGACTCTGTCTCTCTGTGTGTCTCTGTCTCTCTCTTCCTCCCTCTCTGTGTGTATATGACAATAATTGAAGAAGAAAAGGCTATGAATATGCGATGGAGTGGGAGAATATGGGAGGAATTAGAGGAGACAAAACGGAGTTGAAATGATATACACGGTACTAATGTTGAAATTCCCCCCCCCAAAAAAAAACACATTTAACTTTTTTAAAAGCGACTGGAACAAGCCCATGGAGGAACAGCCAGAATAGAGTCTCTTAAGAGTCTTGCTCTGCAGTCTAGCTGGCTTTGAGCTCGGGGTCCTCTTGACGCATCCCCCAACTGCTGTGATTACAGCCCAGGGCAGGACTTTCAAGATGGGCTCAGCTTTATGGAGATGAAGGCAGCAGAGACAGAGTTTCTGAACCGCTTGCTCACAGCCGTGGCCGTCAGGAAAGGCAGCACTGGCCCTCACATCTGGTGACCACTGGTGCTGACTCGGAACCAGAAGGGGAGTCAGGCGCCATGATTCACAGTGCCCCGCCCCCAGTGGAGATAATCAGAAACAGCTCTAATAAACGGGGCAGCAAGATGCCTTTGCCTAGGTAAGATACGCATGTGACATCGGCTCACATGTGGCCACATGTCTTCCCAGGGTAATTCCCCCTGACCTCCCCAGTGGGATCAGGAGGAAGGCCAAAATCATCGCTTAAGGCAAAGCCCAATTGTTCTCTGATACTTGAAAGAAGGTTCTAGGCAGAAAAGGACTCCAGTTTCCAGATCTGCTCAACGCACTCTCTGAATGACTCCACAGGAACACACACACCCTCAGCGGCAGGAAACCTTTTCAGGTGGTTTACTTGACACAGGGTTTCCTGTAGCCCAGGCTGGCCCTGAACTCACATGTAGACAAGGATGGCCTTGAATCCCTAATTCTCCTATATCCACCTCCCAGGTGCTGGAATTACAGGCACACGCCACCATGTGTGGCCTAGGCAGTGCCAGGAATCGAACCTTGGACTTCTGCACGCTCTGCAAGCTCTCTAGCAACTGAGCCACATCCACAGATGCAGAAAGTCTCTTAAGTACAGATTAAATATTAACCCACTTTGGAAATGTAACTGTTAATTGTGTAATAAGTCTGATTGGGTCCACTGAGGAAATGGCTGTTTTCCTTGGAGATCAGAGACAAGCAAACCTCAAGAGGTTAAAGTCATGTGCTTGTGGTCTTGTTCATAAATCTGAAAATTTGAATTCAATTTAAAGAAAAAAAACAGGGCAAAGGGACATAACAGGGGTGAACAGAGATGCAGAAATGTTTGTGCAGTTCCACAGCTGAGAGACCTCGGGACAGCGCGTGTTTCCAATTACCCACCAGGACTCTGTGCTCCTCTTGAGAGACACGCAGACAGCACCCAGCATGCTAACCAGAGCCTGGGTTAACCAGAGCGGCACAAAGTCTGTCCTTCCACATAAACAACTATTTGATAATTCACTTCACCTCCAAAAAGAAACATAGATGAGTAAGAATTGTTATTAGCTGACCTAACTGCTCCTCACACAAAGCCTCTTTGTGCTGGTGTTAAGTGTTCACACTTGGCTGGTAGTGCTGGTGTAAGTGTTCACACTCAGGTTTTCCCCATAGCTCTCCGGGAGGTCAGAAGTTGACCAGGCGATCTACGATGTGTCAGCCTCCCGTTATTCACAGCTCAGATGGACAAGCAGTGATAATCGGGCACAGGGAGTGTTTGACATAAGAAGTGGCGATGAGACTCGGTGGTGCTAATTTCTGGCTTCTACACACACACACACACACACACACACACACACACACACATACCACCAGGCCTGTCTGCATGTAAGAAATTAACAATCAGAGGTGCAAAGTTCAGTCAGGGGAGAAATGGGTCTGTGTGCTTCTCTTTCCACCTTTGAAATCTCAGAAGTTGAGATTCAAGTTTACTTTGTTAAAAATAAAAATAAAAAATGAAAGAAGCCTTTCACGCCACATAGATCAACTCAAACAGATTTCATTTGGAAACTGATGGTTCTTCTTTGAGGAATACTGAAGAGGACCCACGTAGGTCGACAATGAGGTTGGGGGGCGGACGTACCAAGGTAGAGGAAAACCAAAAGCTGCAACCTGAAATGGTGCTCTTTGATGGCCCTGTCCTTGGGCACAGGGCCCAGCTTCCTGCACTTCCTAACGCCATCAACTCAAGAGATTATGGGGGTTCCACAAAAAGCACATGGTGTCCTCACAATGAATCATTTGTGAACTAGGTTCAAGGGAAGATAAAGAAGTCAAGTTATAAAAAACTATGCCCACTGACCGAATAAACTTCCAATGCTTTGCTGGATGTTAGCAGGACCTAAAGATAATGAGTCCAAAAGGAGCGACCTGGGGCTAGGGAGATGGCCAACATTAAACCGCTCCTGGTACAGGCAGGAGTAGGACTCTACTCCTCTAGTTCCATCTCTAGTGCCCACATAAAGCAGCCAGGTACAGCAGTATGCACCTGTCATCCCAGACCTGGGGAGAACCAGAGGAGCTTCTTTCAGGCTTGCTGGCCAGGGAGCCTAGCTGAAGGGGCAAACTCCAGGTCTGGTGAGACCCTCACAAAACCTGAGGTGGAGAATGAGTAAGGTGGACACCTGACATCGACCTCTGGCCTGCGTGCACACGCGGATGCACGCATGCGCGCACACACACATACCATGAGCACATTAAAATAATGCACCACAGTGAGAACTCAGATTTCTAAGTTATAGGATATACAACATAAAGGACTCACTTCAGGCAGAGATATTAGAGTCCAGGACTAACCTGAAGCATATCCTGTTACCCATATTTCTGAAAGCATCTCTAAGGGAGATATACAAAGCCCGCCTCCAGCTAGGGCAGACGACCATCGGACCTTGATTCACAAGCTGGCCCCCTCCCAGGACTCTGCAATGCACACCGCCCCCACATGCGTAGCTGAAGATGCCAGCCTACTTAGGAACACATCTCTTTTCATTTGAGCTTCTTTCTGTCGGACTTAAAGAAGCCTCACATAAAATGATCAAAGATGTTTTCATGGCCCTTCCAGACCTACATCCCGGCAACGGCGCTTCGACGCCTTCCCGTGAATCCTCTAAAAATGAGAGTTCTGAGGATGCCTGGCAACGGGAACACTGTGCCTCACAGCTATAATATTTTTAAAAGGCATTCAGTCTAAATTAATATATTTGGCCAGACAACTGTATTAAAATTCTTGTTATTTTTTCTCTTATAATGGTAGCCTGTGGTATGACTAGTCTTCTTCAAAAAATCTGTGCAGTTATTGCTTCTCTCTTGCCCGGGGTACATCATGTGTTTCTCGTTTGAGTGGGTTACACTGCAATACCTCATTAAAGCAAACACTCGGCTAAACGAAAGTCTTCAGACTGTGCCACAAAGGGCGTAAACGAACTCGGAACGTTTCGGGGGCTCATAACTCACTGCAGAGCACTCTTGTACCAGCTGCTCAACTGGCATTCAACTCTACTGGGTGATGTCACAGCACCCACGCTCTTAAAGCAGCCAGCCTTTGGAAAGTCTATATGTGTGCTCAGGCAATAAAGCACTTACTGTGTAAATAGGGCCATTTTTCCTACAGAGTAAACAGTCCTCGCTCTGACATAGAGGCTCCCATACACACACAAACACACACACACACACACACACACACACACATACATGTAAGCACACACAGACATATGCACACATACATAGACACACAAGCATACATATACATACATACACATACATATACATGCACAAATACACACACATGCAAGCACGCACACAGACATATGCACACATACAGAGAAACACACAGGCACACATATACATACATACACACACACACACATATATATACATGCACAAACACACACATACAAGCATACACAGATATATGCACACATACACAGACAGATACACACAGACACACAGACAAATAGAGTAAATACTCCATACTTGTACTACAGCAAGGAATTCACACATGCACACATACACAGACAGACGACAGATGACAGACAGACAGACAGACAGACAATACTCAATTTACACTTGTACCACAGCAAGGACGTCTTGCAATCCACTAGCAAACACAGCCCTTCCAGCCTGCCTGCCTCTCTCTTGCTGGACAGCTCCTTCCCACAAGCCTTTCCTTTGAGGGATCTGCCCTGACCAGTCTCTTGGTCAGACAGTGAGAGCTTGTCACCAAGCAAAAAAGTCATTTCTGGCCTCTAAATCCTAGTTTTTCTCTCAAAGGGTGTGGGAGACATTGTTAAGGGTGGCCCACTGAAGTTTATATCCTCATGAATTCACACTAAGAAGCCTCTGGCCTGAAGATGCTGAGGTAGCATCAAAGGCCTGAAGATACGTAAGAGGAATAATCTTACAGGAAAGTGTTTTACCCTCATCTCAATGAGGATGAGCACTATTGTTCAAAAAACAGAAAATAATGGCCCTGGCTGGGGTTTGGGGGAAAACAGAGTGTTTGTGTATAGTTGTAATGTAAAATGGGGGGCAGCCTCTATGGAAATCAGTATGTTGGCACCTCAAAAAATGAGGCTGGAAAGATGGCCAGGCCATTACGATCTGTTACTGCTCCTGAGGAGGACTGGGGCATCGTCCTTGGCTCTCATACTGGCCAAAATGTCAAAGGGAGATTTGTACAACTGCATTCACAGCACTGTTAATCCCAACAGCCAACACCTATCAGTAAATGACTATATCTATCAGTAAAAGACTAGGCAAAGGTGAAACACAACAGAATGTCTTTCGGTCTTTACAAACAAAAAAGATCTGGTACATGTTATCACAAGCCTGAATCATGGGGCCATTCTGACAAGCAAAATAAGCAGGCACAGCAAGACAGGCGACATAGGATGCCACTTCTACAGGGTCCCAAGGAAAGTCTAACTCACGGAGACATTAGGTGGCCACACCAGGGACTGGGGATTGGTAGACTGCAGAGCTACAGAGCGGAGAGTTTTGCTTTTATAAACGCTTTACTGAAAGGACTGCCATGTCTGTCACACCCAGAATTGACGCCTTAGAGCCTGTTGTGTACTTTGTGGGTTTCAAAGCATATTGACTCATTCATGTGGTGGGTTTTGATCACTGAGTGTGCCTCAGGGTATGTGTTGACCAGTCTAGGGAAGCAGAAGCTCAAGCAGAGGTGGACCCTACACTTCCCAACCCTGCGAGGATATTAGGACCAGCAAAGAACGTGTTCACTTAGAGAAACTGGTATTTCTTAGCTTTTCAATTCAATTCAATTGCAATTTTAAGTATTCTGTCATATTGGCCCGAATTCATTTGTATTTCCTATCTCCTGTGCTAGCTGTATGTGATGGTTTGTATATGCTCGTCCCAGGGAGTGGCACTATTAGAAGGTGTGGCCTTGTTGGAGGAAGTGTGTCACTGTGGGGATAGGCTTGGAGATCTTCCTCCTAGATGCCCGAGGATGCCCGGCCTGTTCCTGGCTTCCTTTAGATAAAGATGTAGAACCCTCAGCTCCTTCTGCACCATGCCTGCCTGGATGCTGCCATGCTTCTGCCTTGATGACAATGGACCTCTGAACCTGTAAGACAGTCCCAATTAAATGTTGTCTTTTATAAAACTTGCATTGGTCATGGTGTCTGCTCATAGCAGTAAAATCCTAAGACACTGCATTTATAGCTGCCCCTTTTCTAAGAAAGGCACAAATAAAATACTACAAAACTTCACCTGGAAATGGTACGTCCTATTAAATCTGTTTTCAATCAATTAAAAATTACCATTTCCTTTTTAATTTTTTTAATTTATTCACTTACATCCCAATGGATGCCCCCTTCCCAGTCTACCCCTCACCCAGTCCTTTCCTCCATTCCCTCCCCATTCCCCTCTGAGAGGACGGAAACCCACCCTGGGTATCCCCCACCCCCACCCTGCCCCATCAAGTCTCTGCAAGTTTAGGCCAGATCCTCTCCCACTGAGGCCAGACAAGGCAGTCCAGTTAAGGGAACATATCCCAGAGACAGGCAACAGGTTTAGGGAGAGCCCTGACTCCAGTTGTTGGGGAACCCACATGAAGACTGAGCTACACATCTACGTATGAGCAGGGAGGCCTATATAGCCCAACTATGTTCTCTGGTTGGTGGTTCCGTCTCTGAGAGACCCAAGGGTCCAGGTTACTTGACTCTGATTATCTTCCTATAGAGTTCCTATCCCCCCCGGGGCCTCAAATCCTTCCCCCAACTCTTCCATAAAAGGCCCCCAGCTCCATCCGATGTTATCCTGAGCACTGGTCCACTCAGGGTTCTCTATCATGTCCACCCTCTCTTAGAGAGGATGTGTACTACTGCCATGCACATCATCACACAGGGACACCAGGGACCATGCTCCCATAGTCTAGAGTGTAAGACAGACCCTGGCATATGATATTTCAAAGTACTGGAGACAGGATGCATGGGCAAAGGAGAGTGACCTTTCTTCAGTTTCAGCATTCAAAGCATGCATGAGAACTGTTCAGGTGATCGGTTTGGACTCTAAGCACCAAGTGGATTTGCTGGGATTATTTTGACCATGGGTCTTCTTTCTTCAGGTTGTCCCTCCTTAACCAGACCAGTAGTAAGGCTGGGCTTGTGGGAACATGGCCCATGAATGAAGCTATATGAGGAGATCTCTGAGAGCTTGTGAGAAAACTCCAAATGAGCAAGAGTCTCACAACCCCTGCTCGTCCACAATAAGGGATTGTTCTGGGAATGCGCCTCCTTCCCTCGCGTGGCCCTCCCAAGCAGAAACAGGAATGAGTTCTCTTCAGATTGCCCACCATCTCCCGTTATTACTCAGATGGCGTTTCCAAGCACAGCTTGTCCTCCTGACGTATCTGACTTGAACTGATATTCCTTGCCCGTGTGACTGTATACAACATGAACTAAAGTGAATTTTGTTCACATGACCCTGCTTAACCCTCAGACTATGAATTGTCTCATGACACCAAACAGAGCAGCAGAAGGGGTAGGATTAATAGATGTATTTGATCTAGTGGAGAAAGATATCAAGATTTAGTGTATGAGGAAAAATGTTTAATGCTGAGCCTCTGATTCTCTTCCTCCAAGTGGCAAAGTCAGAAGTGAGAGTCCACCAGTCACCCCGGACCACCCTGGCTGGCCACAGCAGCAGGTTTCTGGGGATGAGTCTGGATGGGGTTTGTCCCAGGCCATGTGACCAGTGTGTCAGCTTCCACAGTCACCCCCTTTCACAGCACCCCAAGGTCCTCTGCGCTCAGCAAATGGCTGCACATGACTGATGACGGCATCTGTGAGAAGTTCACTCTGTGGCACTCCCCGTCTTCAAGGGGACAGCTCGGTGTCATCTCATCTGTTTGGAGCACAGAGAAGCCACCAACCCACCTGGTTATGAACATTTCTATCGCCCCCAAAGGAGCCTGTACTTATGCCACAGGCTTGTCTCTGTCTTCTCTGTGCTCTTTCTCTGCTGTGGGTTGTGCAACTGGCCAACCTGATGATTAAAAAAAATTAACAAAACACACACACACACTCACTCAGAGAGACAGACAGACAGACAGAGACAGAGACACACACACACACACACACACACTCAGAGAGACAGACAGAGACAGAGACACACACACACACACACACACACACACTCACTCAGAGAGACAGAGACAGACAGACAGAGACAGACACACATACACACACACACACACACACACTCAGAGAGACAGACAGACAGAGACAGACACACACACACACACACACACACACACACACACGAGAAAATTATGTAGTCGCTCTCAAAGTTCCGACCTGATGCCCCTCGTGGGAGACAACGGTTAGGACCTCTGTGTCCATCTCTACTTTCCAGGATGACACCATCCAGCCCTGCTTCTAGAGCTTTCTCCAGCCTTTGTCATCTCCAGCTAACCCTTCCTGGGAATCAGTCTCTATCAGGGGCTGTAAGTACTTTCAGTGTCCTTTGGGAAGTGTTTGCCGGATGTCAGCTGACTGCAGCTCCATGCTCTAAGGAAGAGACATGATGAGGGCAGAGTGGGGACAGGTGTTGCCACAGTTTAAGAAGATCCCTGAGGTAAACTGAGAGAAGGTCATGGCTGGTCTCCTCAGCGCAGCAGCAGACTCCACCAGGACAGCGTGCGGACTCCTGGCGCCCCAGAGAGAGCCACCTTCTTCCACTGTTCCTGGGTAAGTGCTGATGGCTGCGGAAGGGCTGGGAGGACACGCAGAGACTGAGGGGAGAGGGTGCATGCTCCAGACTGCCCTGCACTTGGCCACAGCCCTGAGCGGTCAAGCAGGCAGCATGTGTACCCAGCCTTTATTTATCTGTGTGGATCTGTGGTGCCGGGTACTGGGGTTGAACCCAGGGCTTGTCAGGACAAGCCAGCCCTCTGTCACTGACACATCCTCGACCCACATTTCACATTGTTTATCTTAGCCCTCACTGAGTTGCCCAGGGTGGCTTAGAATTCACTCTGTAACCCAGGCCAACCTCGAACTTACAATCCTCCTTCCTCAGCCCTCCCTGGTGATCCAACTAAAAACAAAAACAATACCAGCAACAGGTCCAGTTCCACCCTTTTCCACAGGACTTTAAAAGTCTGAGGGGCCCGTCTGGATGAAAGGTGTCAGCCAAAGTGTTAGAAACACTTCAATTTAAGAGGCCTCGCTCAAATACACTTTGAAGGACAGGCTGGGCTGTTCATCCTCAGTGGTCTGAGTAGAAGTCCTCTGTGCCACCTTGATAATCCAAATAAATCAGCCATGGGCTTCAGATAGCGGAGAAGCCTGGGCCTCCCCAGCCGCCCTCCATCCTGAAGGGACTCATGCTTACACTGTCCTCCATCGCGATGGAACTCGTACGCTTTATGCATAACGGCAGGGCTTACATCACACACTGCAGCCTCCTGGAGTATAGAGAGAGCCGGCTATGGTTTACCTGTCACCAAATCGATCTGAAAAGTATCATATGCTACATTTAAAGGCAAGATGTCAGATTTAAGTAGAATCTTAATTTAAGTTTTCTTATGAATAATTGAAACAAAAAACACTATCAGATTCTCAAAAAGTTTTACTTCGTACTATTTAAAGTACAGATAAAATAAGTTTTTGTTAAAAAAAAAAGCCACATAACATATTTAACCAGAGAACATCTCTAATTTAGATGAATTCATGCAACTCTCCTTAAAAATAAATCCTCAGGAACTTGGAAAAGCGTTCCCTCAGTAAGGCCTGAGGCACAAACTTGCAGTCAGAATTCTGGTTCCCGGCACTCAGATAACGGTGCGCATGGCCTAGTGCAGATCTGTAAGCTTAGAGGTTCCAGGACACAGACAGGTGGGTTTCTGCAGCTCATCGACCTGTCAATCACACCAAGCAGTGAGCTCCAGGTTCGGTGCAAGACCCTGTCCCAAAAAGTAAGGAAGCTACTGCCATCTGATAACTACCCCTGACCTCTCTAAGTGTGCATGTGTGTGCTCTCTCCCTCCCTCCCTCCCTCTCTCTCTCTCTCTCTCTCTCTCTCCCTCCCTCCCTCCCTCCCTCCCTCCCTCTCTCTCTCTCTCTCTCTCTCTCTCTCACACACACACACACACACACACACACACACACCAAAAATTTAATACCCTGAAAATACAGCTTTGAAAGCAAAAACCCTAAGTGCTGCTAATTCGTGTTGTTTATAAAACCAATGGCGAATGCCTGTAACTTTTCAACACAAATTACTCGAATTACAAGTCTTGGTTTCTGTGTATCTTCCAGGGACTTGTTTATCAGTTCTGCTGCTATGTCTACTATGATTTCTCTAGAGACTAAAAGATGTTTATCAGACAAACGACATCACAACCATGACAGGCTTCACTGTGTTTACATCAACTGGGTTTCCAGGGGCTTCGAGACACCGCTTTAAAAAAATCTCAGCTATTCTGTAACTTAATGTGTTCCTGATGCTTCTGCAAAAGTGTATTTCTGAAAGTAGAGGAACGGGGTCTGTTAAAAGTGAATGAGCTATTGAGCGCATCTTAGGCGTGCACAAGTGCGTCTGCACACTCCTATGACATGCTCTGAGGCTTCCACAGTCAACCAACAGCACTGCGAAAGAAAACTCGGCGATGAAAGGGTGTCCCAAGCAAGTCACTACTCTGTAAGAACTAGAAGGGATGCATATCCACAAAGAGAACTATCCAAAGGCATGTGAGAAGCCTCCTTCTGCAGTTAGAAATCCAGAAGCTTGTTTAAACCATTTTAAAGAGAATTGAGGGCTGAGGAGACAGCTCGGCAGATAAAGTGCTGCCGTACAAGCACAAGGACCTGAGTTCGAGCCCCACAGCCGGAGGAAAGAGCCTGCCGGTCACACCCACACTCGGCCAGTGAGGGATCCTAGCTCGACAGAAAGAAAGGAGTGGCAAACGGCATTTGAGGAAACACACCCGAGGCTGACCTCTGGCCTCTGCGCATGGGCACCCACGCCTCATGCACACTCCACCCTATACACACATTTTTAAATGTTCTCTTCTGCATTTTATTTTAGGGGTGGAAACCATAGAGAAGAATATGCCTAACACGTGGTCATACATTTTCTGTTGAAACCTCGGGTACACCAAGCTCTGTCCTTCCAAATGCAGTCCCGCTGATGGGGAAAAAACTGGGGAAAACCAACATTTCTGAGGAGCTGAGACCACTCTTCCAGCAGGATGCTCCAGCGCACACACAAGCACACGCAGAATGCAGGCCATCTGCCTCGACACCACAATCCTTTTTTTTTTTTGTCTTGGTATTTATTTATTTTGGTAGATAGTGAATATTTTCATCTTTTTTTGCCAAAAAACCCATCCATATATTTTTTCCTTTTTTTTAATTCAATATATTCCTTATTTACATTTCAAATTATTTCCCCCTTCCTGGATTCCCCCTCCCTGAAAATCCCATAAGCCCTCTTCCCTCCCCCTGTTCCCCAATCCACCCCTCCTTCCTGCTTCCCTGTCCCGGTATTCCCCTACACTGCTGCACAGAGCCTTTCCAGGACCAGGGGGCCTCTCCTTCCTTCTGCTTGGGCTTTATTTGATACACTGCTGGTGGGGTTGCAAGCTGGTACAAACACTCTGAAAATCAGTCTGGCGGTTCCTCAGGAAACTGGGCATGATACTACTGGAGGACCCTGCTATACCACTTCTGGGCATATACCCAGAGGGTTCCCCAGCATATAATAAGGATACATGCTCCCCTATGTTCATAGCAGCCCTGTTTATAATAGCCAGAAGTTGGAAAGAACCCAGATGTCCCTCAACGGAGGAATGGATATAGAAAATGTGATATATATACACAATGGAGTACTATTCAGCATTAAAAACAATGAATTCATGAAATTCTGGAACTGGAGAATATCATCCTAAGTGAGGTAACCCAATCACAAAAGAACACTCATGGTGTGCACTCACTGATAAGTGGATATTAGCCTAGAAGCTTGGAATACCAAGACACCACATCCTAAAGTGTGTATTCCTGTGCTGTCTCAGCCATGAGTCCCTCAAACCCTGCTCTGTGACGGGGCTTTCCTCCTCTTTGCTGTTTGTCTTGTTTGTCTTTGCAGCCCTGAGTTGGAAGCCAGGGTCCATTGCCCACTAGGCAAGTACTCAACCACTGAGCCCCACCCATCATTAGGGTGGGATTCCAGATATGCTGCTAGTCCTGATTGTGAGGTCACTTTCTACCAACACCCTGTAGGTATATCAGCTATGTGTGCTCGTGTTAAAACACATCATGTGGAAATTATTCCGGCACAGCATTATAGAAAATATTCGGATCCTTCTGTAAACCTCTCTGCCTTCCCGATTTTCTACAAGGACTTTTACGGCCATGATTTTAATGGCCGTTAAAATTTTCTAAAAGGACTTTTATGGCCATGATTGGGACAATGCACTATTCTGATGGAACTCAGCATTCACCAGGTCACAGGCTTTCTGCAGAGAGCAAAGTCCCAAAAGTGTTTGATCCAGAGGGAGTGGGGCGGGCTGTAAGGCAGAACTGTGATCCATGCGTGGGTTAGAATGACAGCTGCAGTGACCACAGAACACTGAGTTTTCTGGTGAGACAGCGACATTCTCGGAAAATGCAGTTAACAGGAACGCCTGAGCACAGCTCTCCTGCTATGGCCTTACTCTGATGGCAGAGACACAACTTTACATTTCCTTTCCCAGGGTATCTTATTCTAATACCACACCACAGCGCGCGCGCGCGCACACACACACACCCACACCCTCTAACGACCAGCCACTGATGGCAGAAAGTCCCCGGCTAAGATTCCTCTTGCTAACCACAGTCGTCTTGCCTGTGCTGGCCCCCCTCTTGCTCTTCCTGACGCTGCCCACAACCCCAGGAGGACCCCTTCTTCCTTGACACCTCAGGTTTTCCCAAACCTCTCTCAGCTCAGGTGCTGCCCCTCTCCCCAAGCTCAGCTCAGGTGCTGCGAGGACCCTGGTTGTGTCTCCTGTTTGGACTCCGGAGGCTGTCAGCGCCGACTTCGCCCCTGCATGCCCTTCCTCCATTCTGATACCAGAGAACGCACTATTGTGAGATAAACGTCATGTAACTATGCTGCTTGATCTGTAAATCCCTATTCTTAGTTCACTGGGAGCTGGCTTCAAATCCTTACTGCTCTCCGCTCCATCTATCATGTATGTAATTCCCCTTGGGATACTGGAACCTTTCACAGTCTAGCTTCTTATCCTCAGAGTTCTCTTATTTCATTCAGAGGCGGCCCTGTGCCACCTCCTCTTTCAGTGTGAATCTCTAAACCTCAAGTTCTCCTGCTGCTGACTGGGGGAGGGGGAGAATAGCGCCCCTGCTCTCAGACCCTGTCAATGTGGTAATCTCTCTCCTCCTCTCTCTCCTCCTGAGCCCTTGAAACCACTCATCCTGTCTTCCCTCCTGCATCTCCCTTGTAACCACATCTGTCTTAATACCAATACCACTCAGCTCAGCTCTGTTGAAACTAACATTCAACATCTCAGTTTCTCTTGCTTTAAGAAAAGCTGATCAAACCAAGGAACATGGTAGCCAGGACACTCATGTCAGAGTGCTGAGTATGGACACCAGGACACACATGTCAGAGTGCTGTACATGGTCACTGAGACACACATAACAGAGTGCTGTACATGGACACCAGGACACACATGTCAGAGTGCTGTACATGGCCACCAGGACACACATGTCAGAGTGCTGTACATGGTCACTGGGACACACATAACAATGCTGTATATGACACACATGACCGAGTGCTGTACATGGCCACCAGGACACACATGTCAGAGTGCTATATGTGTCAACAGGACACACATGTCAGAGTGCTGTACATGGTCACTGGGACACACATGTCAGTGCTGTACATGGACACCAGGACACACATGTCAGAGTACTGTACATGGACACCAGGACACACATGTCAGAGTGCTGTGCATGGTTCCCAGGACACACATGTCAGTACTGTACATGGTCACCGGGACACACATGTCAGAGTGCTATATGTGTCACCAGGACACACATAACAGTGCTGTACATGGTCACCGGGACACACATAACAGTGCTGTACATGACACACGTGACCGAGTGCCGGCTTTGCAGTCCGATTTCCCAAAGGCAGCCTCATGCACGTGCTCCTTTGCCTCCTTTCCCATTAACAACACTGAAGTCGGCTTTTATTGAAGAACACTGCCAGAGCTTTGGTGTGAGGACGCCCTCCTAGCCATGGTCTCCATCTCTCTCCAGCCCCGCCCTCAGGAGTCCCAATCTTTCCAAGCAGCTACTTATCCCTTCCAGTCCAGGGGCTGGAGAGTGAATCTCTAATCTCACCCAGTCTCTGTCCCACTCGCGCCTGATCTCCCTCACAAACCTGTTCTAGAAGCAACCTTCCTCCTCCTGTGGCCACTGTTAACTCCTTCCTTACTCAAGCCCCCAGGTCTGGCTGACTATGTGGGCAGTTCCCATGCCTAATGCCCCCCCCACAACCCACCTCTATGTCTTTGTGTTTCCTATGTATTCCTTCCTAAACTTCCACCAGAGTTTTAACTCCTCTTCTGTAGGTAACCAGGGCCCATCTGACCTTCCGCTAGTCAGACTGAAGCACTGTAATGCTGAAACCCTGCCATGTTCCTTTCTGATCTAACACAGGACCTTGTCCGCCATTACACAGTGCAGTGACATGAGCCCACTTTCAGGCCCAGCCCAATATACTCTCCCTCATCTCCTATGTGCTCCTGAGACATCCTTATGTGCAATGCTTACAGTCCCAAACACACTTGCCACAATTACCATATTGTAAACTTTAGCCTTTTTTTTTTCAAACCCTGGTGCAGGTGCCCACACCCCAAATAGGACAAATGTTCCTTACTGTGTCAAACCAGCTCATTGATGGGGGACTCCCTGAGGAAGCACCTCTCCTCCTAACCACTAGACACTTCTCTTCCTCCTGACCACTACGTCTCCACCAAAAGAAACACAATGAGAGGCCCCAGAGGCAGTCCCAAGGGACAACCTGGTCCAATCTGCTCCTGGTCATTAGAGGGTCCAGTTCCTGTTTTTGTTTCCCAAGAACTAGACATGACTCGTGGGTAAATCCAAGAATAGGTGGTGCAGATTGTGAAGACGGGCCTTGGGCCCGGTTATCAGTCACAGTATTGATCTCCTTTCCCTCAGTTGAATCATTTCCTCGGGATAAGGATGAGGCCTGGAATGTGATCAGTTGATCAAGTGCTTGTGTATCACGCACAAAACTGTGTTTGAACTCCATCACCACATAAACTCGGGAATAGTGATGTTTGTAATCCTGGGATTATAGAATGATCATAAATTTGGGTCATTTCAGTTACACCATGAGTTCAAGGCCAGCCTGGCTTAATAACATACCCTATCTCAAAAATATGAAAATGAGAATGTGCCTCCCACATACAACCACTAACCAAACAGATAAATCTTAGGTAACTAGAAGACCCTGTTACCCAGCAGAGCCAGTCATTCCTGACTTAGTTCTTCTCTGTGGTAATGACATGACTTCTCCCTGAGCTGACAACCATTAGGAATGATCTTCCTCTTTAAGTCCCTGGCTGTCTGCAGGCCATGTGTCTGAGGAGGACTCCAGAGTCTGCCAAGGCCACAGGGTCTTCATTAGTCACCATGAGGGTTTACTAGTGAGTCAGAGAGGCAATGCTCCCTTGTTAACCATTGTCATGGGGCATCCACGTCGGCTCTCTCACATCGGTAGCTATGGCTGATACTTGCAAGAATTTGTCATTGGGTTAGAGAGGGAAGATGACATTTTACTCACGGGTTTGTGCAGCTTCCAGGCCACATACACGACAGGTTGTGTTATGACAGTTATGTGCTCATTTCAAATCACCATCAGAGTGTCACACTGACTCCCACAAATCAAGAGAAAATGCTGCTGGGGATGGGGGTGGGGCAGGGAATGACACTGTTTGGGGGTACAAAGGGTCTCTTGATACTAAAAGAAAGATAAGGTGAACAGCCATCTCCCACATTCAAGGGCAGCCCAGGCAGTGTTTACCACATCTAGGATTCTGTGCCAGTGTATCTTGGCTCTCAGGGGCTTCTGTTGTGTTTTGGTCTTTGTTTTGTAGAAACTGATTTCACTTCCATAGGCAAAAATACCTGACCACATATATCTACCAAAGGAATCATAGTTCTCTTAGTTCACTAACGCTATGTGATAAATGTTCCTGGGAAGACCCCTCCCCCCACACACACACACACCCCTACTCACCCCAGATAGGGAACCCATGATAGCCCAAAGTACAGATACCACAAAAGTAAAGTTTGGTGAACTAATGAGTGTTATTGGGTTACTTACAGGAGAGAAATAGCTCTAAGACAGTTGCATCACCAAAGCCCAAGCCAGCATGGGGGAACCTGGAGCACGCTGCAAGGCCTGCAGGCAGCTCAACAGGTTAGAGGGTGTCCTTTCCAGGTGCCTCGGTTCTCAGGCTTCTTCGCAGCAGCTTTACCTCTGAGCCTTCCTCCACCTGAGCAAGAAGCTCGGCTTTTATTGCCTACTCTGGCAGGGCGGGGCCCATCGAAGCTGGTCAGTTTCAGGGACTTCCTGAAGCTATTCTGGGTTGTTTATCTGTTTTGAGTTGTTTACGTTGCTGCTGAGTGAGTTCCTGCAGGGTGGGATGTTTCAATCTCAGAGGAAACTGCTACACAATTGCACTCAACAGAACAGTGCTGCCATGCCAGAAACCCCCTTAGAATAACCAAAACTTAAGGACCCCATGTTGTTGACTACAAGTGACTTTTAGTATTTTTGGTCTAATTGAATGCAACAAACTACACAATATGCACAAATACTGCTTAGCACATGTTCTTAGATAGGAAAAATCCATAGACACTAAGCAGGAAAATATCTAAGGCCCCCTTTAAAATGTGGTGATTGTTCTGCACTAAAATCTCAATGTTGGCAAATACTATAGTATTTTTTGCCAAAATAGAAAAAGTAAAGGGAAATTCCACCTTTCCCCTCTCTTGGTTTCCACCTAGATTTTAAGGTCTCATAAATAGAAGTGAGTGCAAATACACAAACTACACCCCTTGAGAGTTCAATAGTTGCAACATTTCACAACTTACACTCACACACACTCTCATACTTATACACTTACTCAAACATATGTTCACAAGTCACACCTGCCACTCATGGTTTAACCTTAAGGTTAAAACCTGTTTCATTCCAATAAAGTGGCTCTGGGCCATGTGATACCAAGAGATCTTCAGCAGTATTTGATGTTTTAATTGTGACCTCCTATGTAAAGCTTGCATTTTTACTTCAAGATTTAAATTCATTCTAGACTAGCTCCTTAAACCACAGGTGCCATCCTCAGGATCTTAAACTCCAGCCTCCTTCAGCAACAACCATCACTGCATGATTTTTAAAAATTTGACAATTTCATATATGTATCCATGAATTTCGTTCATTTTTAGACCTCATGATTCCCCCTGCTTTCCTTCCTCCCCTCTTCCTCCTCTTCTTCCTCCCCCTCTTCCTCCTCCTCTTCCTTCTTCCAACAAAAACGCCTCAGACTCTTTTTTCATTATGACTCACTGGGTTTAATTAAGGTTTAAAATAAAAAATTTTAAATAAATTTTAGAAGCTGCATGACTCTGGAACCATGCTTAGGAGAATCATATGAACCAAGGTGCACTAGCTCCGGGCAGCACGTCAGTCTCCTGGTGGCATTTAAAAGATAAGACAGTCCTAAACCCGTTCTATGGCTGGTCAAATGCCCGGGGCTGGGACATCTGGATATCGAATCCTTTAACGCTGTCCATAATTCCTGCAGCCAGGGCCTTAAAGCAGTGAGCTATGCATCACCTAAAGGCTCTTCGCAGTTATGAGAGCCATGGAATCTAGACCTCATCCTGAGTATCCTGCTACTAACCAACTATGGCTGTGCACTGCCAGGAAGGAACCTCACCAAGCCTGGAGTTCAGCTGCTCAGCAATGGTCTACAACCAAAATCCCCAACTGAGCAATATCACGGGGCAGGCTTCCCTGCCTAGATGTCCAGGGCACTGTATGTGACTTGATGTTAAGAAGGTAAAATGAGAGACGGGGAGAGAGGGAGGGAGGGAGGGAGGGAGAGGGAGAGATTGAGAGGGAGGGAATTCTTAAGGATGTTTTGTATACTCTGCACTGTTGTAGGTATGCAGCAGGACAATCCCGTGGCAGATGATAAATTTAGAACAATGACACTTTTAGAACAGATGCTTGTTTGCAACCATGTATCTGTTCTCCATTCAGAAAATACACAGAAAGGAAAAATAGCAACAGTGATGTAGAAAGAACTGCTTTTGTGAATACAAGGGCTTCTAGCTACTTTTCCTGGGAGCACGGCAGTAAGCAGACAGGTGCTCTCTGTGGTAGGGACATGGCTAGGGAAGGGAGAGGAGGAGGGGGTGGGAAAAGTATTAGAGACAGGGTTCTTTGTACGAAGCTATTGGTTACCATGGCTACCATACCTCTACAATGTCCCGCCCAACCTCGACCAGCAAGGAAGGACACAACACCAGTGATCTTCTTCAAGCAGTTTAATCAGGAACCTTATACCATGGCGTTTCTCTCTCCCTCCGACCCCAGCACTCTCTTATATCCCAAAGGCTGGCCAATCCCTGGATGACTCGTGGGCAAGGCAGATAGGCTACCTCAAAGCGGAAGAACAGCATCTGATCACACAAAGCCAAATAAGGAATTGTTTATCTCAAAGGGCACTCTCCCCCCTGGGGGGGAAATAAGGCGGAAACCAGCGCCATCGGCACTTCACAGCCCTCTACACTACAAACCTGAAGTCACTCTTTTACTGGATTCCTTTTTAAATTTTGATTCGTGTGTCTGTGATTTCGCCGCTGTGTGTGTGTGTGTGTGTGTGTGTGTGTGTGTGTGTGTGTTTGTGTTTCTATGTTTGTGTATCTGTGTATGTGTATCTGTGTGTTTGTGTGTTCGTATTTGTGTATGTGTGATCTGTATGTGTCTGTGTGTGTTTGTGTATGTGTGTATCTGTGTGTGTGTGTGTGTGTGTGTGTGTGACTCAGAGAAGCCAGACGAAGGTATTGGATGCTCCAGAGACGGCAGCTGTCAACCTGCCTGATGACGTGGGTGCCAGGAAATTCTCTCAGGTCCTTTGTAAGTGCAGCAAGCACTCTTCACTTCTGAGTCCTCTCTCCAGTGCTAGGAATGTAGTTCTAAGCAATGCACACATGCACACACAAAGAAAAACACCTTAATATGCTGAGCAGCTATGGAGGTATAAGGACAGCAAACAACAAAGACGAATACCTTGGTTGTTTATGATGTTTATTAATCATGTTTATCTCAAGATTTTCTCAATCAATAATCCAACACACCAAGACTCACTTAAAGAAAATGCAAACGTGCCAATCATAGCCACGAGCATATTAAACACCAGCATGGAGAGCGATGGGAGGTAAGCAGCTTTTCATCCAAACGTGAAAAAATGATAAGATAAAATTAAGGTCACAACCTACTTAAGGAGAAGAGAAAGATGAATAGTGAGAAGCTCAGGGCTGGAGAGCCAGGCTCCTGTGCATTCAGGGCACAGAGTAGCACCTGCCATCCTGTGACAATGGCTGATTTCCTACACAGGAGCATGTGGTCACCAGACACTGAAGAAACCGCCCCTCCCTCTTTCTTTCTTGCATGCTTTTTCCTTTTTCCTTTTTTTTTTTTTTTTTTTTTTTTTTTTTGGTTTTTAGAGACAGGGTTTCTCTGTGTAGCCCTGGCTGTCCTGGAACTCACTCTGTAGATCAGGCTGGCCTCAAACTCAGAAATCCACCTGCCTCTGCCTCCCAAGTGCTGGGGTTAAAGGCGTGTGCCACCACTGCCTGGCCTGCCCCTGTTTCTTAAAGCCTCAAAGACTCAAGTGTGGAAAGAAAATGCAGAAAGTGCAGGACCAGAACAAAGTGCCCCTGGGAGAATCCTCCTTCCATTATTTTTCTAGTTCTCAAACTCTCTTAAAAGCAGAAGGTTGGGGCAGGAGGCTGGCAGAGCACAGGATGCCTGCCCTGCGGCCCACGATGAACAGAGATCACCCTACTATCCAGCAATACGGAGTTGAGAGCAGACACCTCCCTTCAGGTCCCACCCACTGGAATCACGAGGCCCACGGGGCGCACAAAGCACAAGGCACACAGCTGCATCGACGCAAAGACTGAACGCCGGGCTTCAGCGTTTAGGGAGTAAAGGTTCATACTGTGACCGTCATGATTTAGGTGTTTAGACTTGAGGTGCAGCTAAGCAATGACAGGCTTAACCAAATTACTAAACCGCTGGATATCAACCTTAAATAAACCGCTGGATATCAACCTTAAATAAACCGCTGGATATCAACCTTAAATAAACCGCTGGATATCAACCTTAAATAACAGTAGAGGCAAATAGTAACAAGCTGAATAAAAAAAACTATATGCAGGAGTTCTAATCCCAAGAAACAGAAGATTTAAGTTAGCAATTCATTAAACATTCTAGCTTGATTGTGGTGACATTGGTGTTAGAGAAGGATCCAGCTGCAAGTGACCCGACAGCAGCACCTCAAGCTGTAATGTTCAGGCAACAGGTAGCTAATTAAAGTGTTGTCAATGTCATGGTTTAACCAGATAATTAGGTTTGCATACCAATGTCCAGCTTCAAGTGAAATCTAAGTACAACCGATTATTACTGAAGCAATAATGAATAGGAACTCATTCAACTGATCAACATAGTGTCTTATGAATTAAAAGCCCCCCCCAAAGCACACAGGTTTCTGTAACAGTCAAAACATGTGTTAAAAGAAAATAAAATGTCATTTTTCTCCATACCTGGTGTGTTTTATGAAACACAAGGCTTCCTGGTTTTGCATCTTTAAATATCATGTCTGAGAAATGAAGCCTTGATTCTGGGCACCTGCGAACATCCCATCCCCACGGAAGACTGAGGAGTAAGAGCAGGACAGCACTCTGTCAGAACTATGCAAAATTAAATGTATCTTCTTGGGTCTGCGGAGACAGCTCAGCCAATGGAGTGACTGCTACACGATCAGGATCAAGGGTCACATTCCCAGCACCCATGTAATCCCAGCGATATGAAGCAGAGGTGGGGGATCCCTGGCGGCCACTGGTCTGCCTTATTCGGGGAGCTCCAAGCTGTAGTTAAAGGCTCTGTCCCGAAAAATATGTGACAAAAGCCTGAAAAAGACAACTCATGTCTCAACATGCTTATACACAGATGAGCATATGCTCACATACATACAAGCCCCTCTCTCTTACTTCCTGGTGTCTTTGTTCATTGATAACATATACTAAGTAGTCACTAATCCAAAAGCCTAAAATCTAAAACACTCCAAAGTCAAAGAGATTTGAGAGTAGACATAACACTACAAATCCTACATAGTAGTGGGAAATCCTTCACCTGACCTCCAGGGTGGTTCCTGGTTAGACCTCAAACATAGGAAGAACATTGCATAACATTTTCTTCATAGTATATATGCAACGGGGCAAATAAAGTAAAAAGATGAATTCCGTGTTTAGACTCGAGTCCCATCCCCAGATAGCTCAGCGTGAATGTGCCTGTATTCCAAATCCAAATCCAAAAATCATCTGAAATCTAATATGTTCTAAAATGTTGTCCTTCTGGAACAAAGCATCTTAGGTAGAAGATATTCCATCTGAGTTCTCAATTTTGTATATAAGTCTTGCAGCACAACCTCTCTCTAAGGCCAGAGGAGACAGAGATGGTGGTGGGGTGCTGGAGCAAACTGCCCCACTCCTGGTCTTCCCTGCAGACTCTAAGCCATTTTGTGCCTGTGATAAAAGACGTAAGACTTATACTTATTTAGTATAAGGAATAAAGCATAGACACAGAGCCCTGTCAGGGCCCTCTCCTGTCAGAGTCAGGAAAGACTTTTGACTGGGTTGCTAACACACACACACACACACACACACACACACACACAATGTGTTTTAAACCTACGTTTTAAAGCAAAACTCCTGAGACTCACACAACAAAAGCCACCACACTGGTCTTTGGTCTCAAACTCAGCTCAGCAATACCATTACCATTAGCAGTTCATGAAGCTAATGAGAAAGTCTGCATAAATGTGTTTTGTTGGTTATCTGGGGCTGTTGATAACACCAGTGAGGTAGCAGTATAAACTTCATGTTTGAAAAGGTAAATAGCACTTCGCAGAGCAATCTACAGAGGATCACTAAAGGATTGATGGCCAAGCTTTCTTCAATCTGTTTACTTTTTAAAGTGCTCTTAGCAAAACATACACTCTCAATTAAGCAAAACTCAGCCAGAATTTTCATTCAACCTTGGAATTCGGTTATATATGTATAAAGAAACTTTCCCTGCCTTTTACAGTCCCTGCTGCTTTGGGACAAACCTCAACATCTGGATACCAGAATTGAAGAGGCAAAATCCACAGAGACATATGTGCAATTTTATGCTTGTAAATCCTCTGGTTTGGGGGGGGCGGAGGGGGGAGATGCATACTGGTGCTTCTTGCCCACGGAAATCTCAGAGGGTTCATCAGAGGCATCCAGAGATGAAATAACATGCACGCTCACAATGCGCACAGGAGTGTGTGCAGTCCAGCAGCACTGGGTAGCTACTGCGTGGCGGCCCGCTTTCTCAACAAAAGTCCCACTGAGAAGCCCTGCTCCGTAAGACCAGATGGCAACATGAGGACCTGTCCTCCCTGCTGAACAGAAATCAAGAGTGCGCCCTGGATAATCTCTCTCCAAGCACTGCTGTCACTCTGGGGGACACTTAAGGGGTCCTCCTTTGTTCTGTTTTGCTTTGGTCAAGAGAGTTGAGTAGGAATAAGAATTTGCTTTGGGCTTTTGTTCACCACAGAGGTTCCTCTGTGGGGTGCCAGTTCCCCAGTGGGTCCTGGCACAGCCTGCAGTTCATCTGCTAACACAAAGTATTCTGTTCGTGACCATGCACAGTCTGGGAGGAAAGAGTGACCATTCACCACATCTCTAAAGAGGTCCACAATTCAGTGTGTTCAGAGACATCATCAAGCTACGGAAAGGCGTATTGGTAACTGAAATGGGCAGATAGGAGGAGACAGAATCACAGAGAGTTCTGAGAACATCTGTGGTCCACACATCGACGTGTGGGGTGGCAAGGGACCAGGCAAATGACGGTGCTCCTGTGATGTTACTCCAGAGCTGGAAGATCTCTACAGCCAGGTCATGAAGTCACACCACACATTACTTCTGCACGCACAATGATGGTAACTGTACCAAGCCAAGTGGGCTGCCAGCTTCCTCACGGTGGAGCACGTGCAACTAGAGATGACTCTAAGTAACTGCTGCCAGCTTCTACACTGACTGACCCGCACCACTACTTAGAGGGCTCATCCCTACTGCGTTGAAGGAAGGACCATGCTAGCTTCTTAAGTCTGCAGCCCTGGATGTTTTGATTAAATGAAGATGCCACATCTGGCTATTTAGTACACTCTACAACACTGTGGTGTTCAGCCGGCCCAGGGGTTCAGCTGTGCACAGACACCTGGACATGATATTCTGGATACATCATAACTATGGAGCTGGGAAAGTAGCAAGTGGTTGTTAGTGGTTAGGAAAGGCAGAGGGGAAGCAGAGTCTGTGACACACAGAATCCGGTCTCATTGAGAGCAAGGCTGGAGTGTACCTGAGGGGCTGGAGGGGAAAGGCCTTCCTTGGAAGTCTTAGGTATGGCTCTTCCATACAGAGGCCTTCGTCACAGTGATCCTCAGTGAAGCAGCTCTGAGACGATCTTTGCCTGCTCATACTGGTTTATTTGATGGCAGATGTGAATGCATACACTTTATTCAGGGTGGAACCATTTGTGGAAGGAATACCCAGTAAGGGACGCCCATTGGCTGAAGGCTCAGGACTATCTAAACAGCTCATTAGCATGGAGAAGAACTCCAGATGTTTGTGCTAAGTGACTCAGTACTCATGGTCCGCAGTGGGGTGTCATGGTTACTTGTTCCAGAGCAAGCAGAGGCAGGCAGGGAATGGCTCCACTCCTGCTACTCTTAATTCTGAGAATCATGGGGCTTGAGCTCATTCAACCTTACTGTTTCTTACGCCTGTCTGTCTAGTAACACGGTCCCACCTGCCCTACAGAGGAGGAGATTTTCAGAGCAGTGCGCACACTCTGGGCAATGCCATCAAGGGGATGCATAGCCTCACTCATGTGCCCACCACCAACAGAGCAAACAAACTCATGTGCCCACAACCAACAGAGCAAACAAGAAGAGCAAATGATGGGCTGACATGGGTCCAAAATTGCAAGAAGTGGGTCTCTGTGATGTGCGGCACAATAGGCAAGGTAGATAGATTATAGACAGACAGACAGACAGACAGACAGGTGATGATAGATAGATAGATAGATAGATAGATAGATTGATGATACACAGACAGGCAAGATACATAGATGATAAATTATAGATAGATGATAGACAATATACAAAGTAGATAGATGACAGACAGATAGATAGATAGATAGATAGATAGAAAGATAGATAGATAGATAGATAGATAGATAGATAGACAGACTATAGACAGATAAAGTATATACATAATAGATAAAGAATAGAATATAAGCCGGGTGGTGGTGGTGCACGCCTGTAATCCCAGCACTTGGGAGGCAAAGGCAGGTGGATTTCTGAGTTCGAGGATAGCCTGGTCTACAAAGTGAGTTCCAGGACAGCCTGGGCTACACAGAGAAACCCTGTCTCGAAAAACCAAAAAAAAAAAAAAAAAAGGATAGATTATAGATGACTGACATACATACATACATACATACATACATAGACAATAGACAAGGTAGATAGATAGATAGATGATAGATTATAGATAGATGATACACAGACAAGATACATAAATGATAGATTATAAATAGATGATAGACAATAGACCAAGTAGATAGATGACAGATAGATAGATAGATAGATAGATAGATAGACTATAGACAGATAAAATAGATAGATGATAGATAAAGGATAGATTATAGATAGATGATTGATAGACAGGCATACAGACAGATGATGATGCAAGAGATAGATGATAGATAGATAGATAGATAGATAGATAGATAGATAAAAGACAGAGCATACAGATAGATATACTCAGGCATACTGTCTCATCGGCTCCCAGAGAACAGTAAGAACATCATTATCTCTTATGTACATCGGTGATGCATGTATTCAGCACACTTTCCTTGGTAAGTCACCACACATTGATTACTACTGGTAAATACCTGCACTGGTATTTCACAAATTGACTCTGAGAATCCTAAGTTGTCCATCTGTACCTTTAAGAACACACTATTCTGCTACATAGTGGTTGTGTGGCCAAATTATATTTAGAAAGGAGGAGGGGAGTGTAGCTGCATAGTGAGTCCTGGATTCTGTTGCAGAACCCAACAAGATCTCTTCATTGTGACTGTGACATCCTGAGTTCAATCAATGCTTATGTATCAGGTTACCTATGATAGGCAAAGCACAGATCAAGATTTTAAAATTACTAAACACAAGCTTTCTGTGATTTAGATAAGCCAGGCACACAGACCGATCTCTGTGTGGTAAACACTGCTCCTTCCCAATGTGACTGGGGACAAACAGGACATCAAAGAACCCAGAGAAGACAGAGCCCTGGCACTGGCAGGAGCTCCTGGCAGGCAGGGAGGGAGACAGCGGGATAGAAACAACAGCCACTTGCAAGCATAACCTTTTCTCACAAGTCTGGCTAGTTTCCTGTGCTAATCGCCAAGTCTGTGGATGGTCGGTGCAGCGGGAAAAGCAGCAAAAACTGCGCTACATTTGTGGTTTGCTCTGCAAAACCCACACAGCCCGGAAGCTGAAAGCCTAGGTGTGCTGTGCTCCACAGCTCTTGTCTGTCTGTGAATGCTCATCAGCTGCTAGCTCTTAAGATAAAATATGCGTGCTTTTATTTCTATTAGACAGCATTAACATAAGCAAATAAAAACATTTGTCTCATAAAAAACTGAAAAGAAAAGCCAGGCAGTGGTGGTTCACCCCTTTGATCCCAGCACTCATGGAGGCAGAGGCAGGCGGATCTCTGAGTTCAAGGTCAGCCTGGTCTACAGAGTGAGTTCCAGACAGCCAGGGCTACACAGAGAAACCCTGTCTTGAAATGAAAAATAAAAACAAACAACAACAACAAATCTGAAAAGAAGTGGAGGAGAAAAAAAAAAACACAGTGTAGTGTAAGAAGAGAGGGTGGTAGGAGGAAAAGGGGCTCTGGAAATGCCGGGAGAGGAACATCATCAAACTATGGCTGGTGCGTGAAGTTCTGAGTAAAACAGTGATGGACAAGTGTCTGTGTGCGTGGACGGTGTCAATACAAAGACTCAGACGGTGTTAACACAAAGACTCACGACTGGTCAAAGTGCAGAGAGTAGTATCTGTGGAATACTCAACAGCGAGGGTACCTATGCCACACCCTTCCCCCATGTCAAGAACATCTCAGGAGACACAGTGGAAAGAGTTTAAGGTGAGGTGTTGGGAAGGATATGGGTGAAATGGGGTCACCTGGGAGTCACACAGACTCCTGAACTTGTGGCTGTCTACATGGGATAACGGCAGTCAACATTCCAACATGGAGCATGCACACGCACTGAGAGAAATGTGCAAACACACAGATTCACATACACAGATATACATATGCACACACACAAATATGTGCGAACACACAGATTCACACACATATATACATACATACACTTACACACACACTTATACACACATATACACTCACATACTCATATACACAGATTCATACACATACACACACATACACTTACACTCACACACACAGGTTCACACATACCCTCACACATACTCATACATACAGATCCACACACACATACTCACATACACACATATACTCACACATGCTCATACACACACATACACACATATACACTTACACTCACACACACAGATTCACACACACACCTTCACACACATACATACACATACTCACACACATACACACATATACTCACACATACTCTTACACACACACACACACACACACACACACACCTCTTTTAATAATCAGAACAGTGGCTTACAGATGGAAAGTGCCTTCTCCCACCACAGCTGAGTTACACTCTGATCCCCTTTCAGCATCTGTGGTTCTTCAATGTATATACTGCCCCCAAACCACAGGATATATAATCCATCTTGGCAGTCAGAGAGGCAAGCATACCCCCCTCACCAGTCCCAGACAACACCAAGTCCCCAACACCCACCCCTCACCTTCCCACGGGCTCATCCCTTCCCCACAAGGTAACTCTACCCACAATTCCCTATTCGTTTCCTCACTCCCTTCCCCACTACCTGTGAACACCAGACAACACCATCCTGATGCTTTAGAGCAGTTCTCAACCTGTGGGTCACCTAAGACCATGGGGGAAACACAGATATTTACATTATGATTCATAACAGTAGCAAAATTAGTTACAATGTAGCAATGAAATGATTTTTATGGTTGGTGTCACCACAACATGAGGAACTGTATTAAAGGATCCCAGTGTTAGGAAGGTTGAGAACTGCTTTAGAGGATTTTCAGATATTTAAATGTGGCATATTCTCCCTGGCTTTTTTATTCAACATTTAGGAATTGTCCATGCTGATATATGTCTAAGGTAGATATTTATAGTTTATCCTCTCTATTATATAATAGGTCATAGTTATTGCTATGTAACATGCCATATTTATCTATTCCCCAGTTTCTAGTCTTCTGTCGCAGTGTCATGCAGCACAGTGAGTATGTTAAACATTAAACTTGACAACAGCTCTTCCATAGTCCTTCAACCTTCATTTTGTAGCTCATGACCTTAACTTAACCTATTGTTCCTTGCACTGACCAAAACAACAACAACTTGTACTTTGACATGGAGCCTCTGGACTTTGGAGACACCCCCCCCCCAGCCTCTTTGCCCCCAGACCCAGCCTACTACCTTAAAGACAAGACAGTGCTGCTTTGTCTAGTTCTCCTATGTTGCAAATGTTGTAAATGTTGCAAATATTGTAAATGTTGCAAATGTTGCAAATACAGCTGTTCCTTGTTTTTCCCCCATATAAAAAAAACTGGTTCTGAGGACGGCCCTGGGCTGCTGTGTGCCTCCCTCCCTCAGCAGTCTCAGAGCGCGCTTTAACAAGCCACTGACACCTGACTGAGACTGGAGTCTGAGTGGTTTGTGTGCCTAGTCCTGGGCCCAAACAAGTGTATGTGGGGTGCCCTGCTGAATGACAGGTAGGAGACACACCTCAGCTTCACCGAGAGATGCCAGCCTGCTTCAGGCACACCCACAGTGGTACACCACCGCGGTGGAGAAGACCTCAGATGGCAAAAGCATTTCAGTGGAAAGGAAGGCATCCTCCACCCCCGTGAGCACGAGAGTGAGGTGGGCCCCAGCCCTTCCCAGAACCTTCCTCCCTCAGAGGCAGAAGCCCCACCATGCACACCATTTCACTGGAGAAAGTCCAGAATCTGGTTTTTGTTTTGTTGTTTTGTTTTGTTTTGTTTTGTTTTGTTTTGTTTTGTTTTGTTTTTTAGGGAAAGTGTGGAACAAAGCCTGTTCCTCCATTGTGCTGCCTGGGACAGCATTCCGCATCCAACAGAAGTCCAGGAGAAAGGATTCAGCTTGCAACTGAGGGAGCATGAGCAGGTTCATAAGAAACCCGGTCCCTAGTGAGACTTTCCACCTCACAGGCAGCAACAGCCCTGAGCAAGTGTGACTTCACAAGTGTGACTTAACAAGTGTGACTTCACATCACCACATCACCTCTCCAAAACAAGAACAATTCGAGTGGAAATTTATTTTTAAAAAACAAAACAAAACAAAACAAAACTCTGTTATCAGGACTAGAGAGACGGCTCGGCTGCTAAGGCACCTGCTGCCCAGCTGACCACTCAGTGTGCTCCCTGGAGTCTCAGTGATATCCAGGAATCCTTGGTAATTCTAAATAAAATACAAATAAAAAATTCTAAAGTGCTACAAGTGCAGACAGCCTATTGGAATAAGGTAGCCCACACCCCCATTTTTTTCTGTAGCTAGCCTTTATTTGTGTCGAATGTACTAAAATCATTACATCACCCTATGGAGACAGCCAGAACGAATGTGCACGTGAGAATGACAGAGACGGGCAGGTTCCCCATACCCTGCTGCCTTCCCTCACCCCCCAGAGCCTCGTGGTAGGAATGTAAGGGTGCAGCTGTCAGGTTTGGGGTGCAAAGCTCCTGGAGGATTAGCATGCTGAGATGAACGCACATCTGAACACTGAAATCCAGCAGTTCGCCTCCAGCCACTTCCTACATGACCCCACACAGGTGGACTTAAAACAGAGCCAGCCACTGTTTCCCATAAGGGCACAGAGGGGGAAGGTTTTCCGTTTGGGGCCACACACCCTCGCTGCAACTATTCAACTCCACCAACACTATGTGCAGCAACAAGTACCAGATAAATGAGGTCATCTTCTGACCTCCGAAAGGACACCGTGGCAGGCATAAACCTGCACTCAGACACACACCAAATAATAAATAAATAAACTTCAAAACCATATCTACAGCTGTGACTCGCAAATTTCACACAATTTATGTGTGTCATAAAACAGTCTTTTTAAAACTTTTTTTCCTAGTATTTAAAACTGTGAAAGCCATCTCCTTAGCTCCCAGTAAGCCGGAGTCTGTCCTTGCCTTCGTTGCCCGGGCCCCGTGTTAGTTGACACAAGGACAGCCACCATGACAGTAACACTGTAGAGGAAGCTGGAGCTACCCCGCCCCGCCCCAGCAGAATGGCGCTTACCTTAATATGAGCTGCTGGGTCAGGAACAGTCTGGATCATGACCTTCAGCAGGCCAGCTCACTCACCAGCCACGCAGAACCCGGGACAGCTACAAGACAGAAAGGGAAACAGGATTCTAAACAATCACCTTTCTGTCTTTTGTTCCCCAGTAAAGCAGCACAGAATACAGTGTCTTTAGAGATGCTTGGCTGCACTGGGTGTGGCTGTCACAGAGCATCCTCAGGTGACCGGGGTTCATCCCTGTCCACTGGTGATGACGGTCACTTTCAGCCACAACAGAAGACTCAGCCCAGAAGAAACTGCCCAGCGCTTATCTTGTCAGAGCCCGCATCTCCAAAGAAGAGCAGTAACTTGTGAGGTTCTATGCCCCAATGATGAAAGACAACGTTGAAGTGGACATTTCACAATAACTGGAAGAGAGGAATCCGATGCCAAGAAAGACAGATGCTTGAAGTGACAGATGTGTTGGTGCCCTGCTCTTGACCACTAAACTTCACACACTTCAACACTTCCTGTTGTATTAATAAAAAAAAGTGGACTTTAGAAGTTCAAGCAAAAATTAACACATCCTATACACCTCTTTGCATTTCATTATTAAGTTCATTTCATTTTGCTTTTGAGATAAGGCCATATGTACCAGAGACTGGCCTTGAACTCCTGATCACTCTGCCTCCTCCTCCCAAGTGCTGGATGACAGCTATGCACCAGCACTCCTCTGCTGTTGACTACTTAAAGGCACGGTTACTATTTCAAATACTCAGTGCCAACCCCCTAGGCTAAGGACCACAAAGGCATTTGTCCCCCTTCATCATGGTTTTGTTTTATTTATATAAATTTTTATTATATTTACATTTCAAATGTTATCCACTTTCCTGGGTTCCCCTCCGAAAACCCCCTATTCCATCCCCCCTCCCCCTGCTCACCAACCCAATCCACTCCGGATTCCCTGTCCTGGCATTCCCCTACACTGGGGTATCGTGTCTTCACAGGACCAAGGGTCTCTCCTCCCATTGACACCTGACAAGGCCATCCTCTGTTACATATGCGGCTGGAGCCATGGGTCCCTCCATGTGTACTCTTTGGCTGGTGGTTAAGTCCCTGGGACCTCTGAGGGTACTGGGTGTTTCATATTGTTGTTCCTCCTATGATGCTGCAAACCCCTTCAGCTCCTTGAGTTCTTTCTCTAGCTCCTCCATTGGGGACCCTGTGCTCAGTCCAATGGTTGGCTGAGAGCATCCCCCTCTGTAACTCTGAGAGATCATCCTCTGTTCTCAGACCATCAGGGTAATACCACAAAGACTTGGCCAAGGATAGCTCCTCCAGTACCTCCCACTGATATACCACAGAACCAGGACTCAGGGCAGGCAGGCCATCTTACCGCTAACACCAGCATTCTGGTTCTATTACTTTTGAGTAACAGGTATCCTGGACCAAAGCAAGTCTGCGACAGAAAGCATACACGGTTGGTTTGCACATCCAGGTCACAGTCCCTCATCCAAAGAACTCTAGGTGGGCACTCAAAGCAGGAACTTGAAAACAGGCCTGTTCACGCTCCATTCCAAAGGACTGTGGGATAAACATGTGCTGGGTGTTTTAAGTCATCCGGAGGAGGGGCAGCATATAGCATAACATTTTTGTGGTAGCAGGTTATTGATCTACACACTGAATCCTGAATAATCGAGTTCCTAAGGTCTCCCTTAAAGCTTTTCCAGCCAGAGCCATAAAAGGAGAGTCATCAATGAACGTGAGGAGAAATGGAAACAGACACCCTGTTTCCAGTCAGCTGGGCTCACAGACTAACAAGCAAATGAGCTGAGCTCATCCCAGTGAGTGAGCACTTCCCTCCCAGTCTCCTGCCACTGCCACCACACCCTTCGCTCCATGTCCCCTCAGAGTTCTTCCTGCTACCTTCCCGTGCCTTCCTGTGCCTTCTCTGCTGCCTGCCTCACTGTCATCTGCACCCTCAAAGTTAGAGCCAAGCAAACTCTTCTTCCGTAAACTGCTCTTCGGGGGTATTTTGCCATAGCACTGGAGGAAGTAGCTAATACAGCCATCTTTCAAGTTCCAGAAAAACACGCAGAATCTTCCTAAAGGAATAGGTGCCAGGAAAGGCTGGCACCCACCCAAAGACACAGGTCCAGACAAACAGTAGCTGTGGGTTCCCAGGCACCCCATGGCTTAGGATTTGGGAAGATACAAGACCAGATTCTAGAAACCTTGGCAGAAGGGCTCTCCCTGATCACAGGTGCACAGTTGGGTGAGGGATGGGAAACGGGTCTCCATCTCCTTCCTTAGAAACCCAGGAAGTTCAAGGGGTGATCAGAAAGCCTATCAGTCATCCATAAAATGGGGGCAATGCCACTGTAGTAGATATCTGTACTGTAGCTATGTCATAGGAATGCACCCTCAACGTTCCTCCTGCAGCCTTCCCATGCCTTCCAGTGCCTTCTCTGCCACCTGCCTTCCCTGTCATGAGCACCCTCAGAGTTCAAACCAAACTCTTCTTGTAAGTTTCTCTTGGCAGGTATTTTGCTTTAGCAATGGGGAAAGTAGCTAGTACTTGTTCTCTCCCCGTTATTCCTGGCATGAAACCCTAAAACCTTGGAATTCCCTAAGTAATGAGCATCCTTTGTCCTAAATGGATGACCCCTGGTGGGCCTGGGCATTGCTTTAGGTTGCAGGCTGGTTTTCAGAAAGAGGAAACCCTTCTGCTCTCTCCACCCCCACCTCTGGGATGTCATGAGAGGACAGAGATAGAGTGAGACTAATGTTCTGTGAGCCGGTCATCTGTGACTACTTAATGAAGGCTCTGTGGAAACTACTGGAAACAGTCGATAGATGCTGCCATGTGACGGAACTTTCCGGGGATGCAACACAATCTACTCACCCCAGAGAGATCTACTCATCCCTCAATCGGCCAAAGTGCAGCTACTACTAGAGTGCATCTTGGTGAACCAATGAGTTTTATTGAATTTCTACCTTAGCATTCTATTGCTGTAAAGAGACAGACACCATGACCATGGCAACTCTTATAGAGGAGAGCTTTAACTGGGGGTGTGCTTACAATGTCAATGGCTTAGTCCATTATCATCATGGTGTGGAACATGGTGGCAGGCAGGCGTGTTGCTGAAGAAGTAGCTGAGGGCTCTACGTCCTGATTCACAAGCAACAGAAAGAGACACGGGGCATCATGTCATAGGCTTTGGGAAACCCAAAGCCCACCCCCAGGGACTCAGGCCTCCAAGAAGGTCATACCTCCTAACCCTTTCAAATAGTACCACCTCCTGGTGACTAAGAAATAAAATATATGAACCTACAGGGGCCATTTGTATCCAAGCCACCATAAGTTGCTTATGGGAATATGGGTGAGGGGTTGCTTATAGGAGCAGAAATGAATCAAAGACGCTGCGTCACCAAGGCCTATCCCAGCATACATGGCAGGCCACCAAAGCTAGGAACCAGGAATACACTGTACAACCTGCAGGCACCCCAACAGACTAGAGAGCATGGTAAGTGGCTCAACTGGGTCTAAACCTCTCCAGGCAGTTCAGCTGGTTTCTGCTTCTTCTGGGCAGCTGGTCTGATCTGGAGAGCTGCCTCTTCTTTGCAGTTCGGCTTGTCTGAGAGGGACTCTCATCTTTTATAGATCACTCCCACAGGGAGGCAACAAGTGAATCTGGTCTGTTTCAGGAACTTCCTGGAGCTATTCTGAGTTGTTCACATTCCTATTTAAAGAAAGGTAACGCTCCTTTCAGATAGAATGTATCAGTCTTGGAGCCAACTGTTACACAACAGATGTGGGCTGGGGAACATATCCATGCTCTGTAGGTACTCTCCACCATGCGGAGGCCTTTTGGAGCTCACCCTGTGCATCTCATCTGCAGCTGAGCATGGATGTCCTTCCTAACCAACTGTAGTGATTCCGCACACTCTTGACTTCTGGAAGTCATCTCAGTACGGTATTGAAACCAAAAGTGAATTCATGGATACCTCAAGATGCTGTAATCAAGTTAGGGACAAGTGTGAGTCCTGTGGAGTCTCATCAGAAATGAGGACACCTGCAGGAGCCCTGAACTCTGTGGTGATGGATGCTAACTCCAGGGAGTTGGTGGCAGCAAACAGCTGTCAGAGTGTCATTCAGTTCATGTCAGGGTATCAAAGAATTCAGCGCCATTGACAGAAACTGAGTGTTCACTGTCAGGAAATAAACAGAGCAAACCGCCTTCGGCACTTCCAGCCAGTATAGACGGAAGGCTTGGCTGGAATCTACTCCAACTAGCCGGTATCTGAATTGAGCTTTTTCTGTGTACCTTTGCAGGTTATTGGGGGTGGGGAAGGGGTTCAGCCTGCAAAACCCCTCAGGATACAAAGCAGACAGCATTTATTGGGGAGAGGGGTGAGCATATACCAGTGACATGTAAAAAGGAAAAATGAGGCAGGGGAGATGGCTCAGTGGTTAGAGTTCTCACCTCCCAGGCATGCAGAATGGAGCTTAGAGACTGCAGTGGCTGGTTTTGTGTGTCAACTTGACACAGGCTCGAGTTCTCACAGATAAAGGAGCTTCAGTTGGGGAAGTGCCTCCATGAGATCCAGCTGTGGGGCATTTTCTCAATTAGTGATCAAGGGGGGGGGAAGGGCCCCTTGTGGGTGGTACCATCTCTGGACTGGTAGTCTTGGGTTCTATAAGAAAGCAGGCTGAGCAAGCCAGGGGAAGCAAGCCAGTAAGGAGCATCCCTCCATGGCCTCTGCATCAGCTCCTGCTTCCTGACCTGCTTGAGTTCCAGTCCTGACGTCCTTTGGTGAGGAATAGCACTGTGGAAGTGTAAGCTCAATAAACCCTTTCCTCCCCAACTTGCTTCTGATGTTTGTGCAGGAATAGAAACCCTGACTAAGACAGAGACTAAGACCTATGTAAACGCCAAGCTGGTATACAAGCCCACAGGTACATCATCCTGTGCTCAGAAGACAGAGATGGGATCTCTCTCTCTCTCTCTCTCTCTCTCTCTCTCTCTCTCTCACACACACACACACACACACACACACACGTCAGCTGACAAGCCAGACTGGCCACATGAGAAAGCTCTGGGCTCAGGTAAGAGACCCTGTCTCTAAAGATAAATGGAGATGGACTGAGGAAGGTCCCCAGCATCAACTTCAAGCTTCCACGTTTGTACCCATGTGAACATGTGCACTCACACACGTGCATACACCACATGAATACATATGAGCAAAGTACCCGCAAGTAGATGACTTTGAACAATATGTTGTTACCTGAAGAAAACAATATAATATGTAATAATATATTATATAATATATAATAGAGATAATAGATACATATAATATATACAAATATATAAAATAGATAACATATAATCTGCTACTTTTTGTAAAGGTCTTTTGTCATCTTTTTAATTTTAAGCTAACTAGTCATCATGGGGGGGTGCTTGTTCTGGTGAGGGAGTGGCAGGCATGTCGGTCTCTATCCCCAACACAGTTGCATAAAATCTGCTGATGCCTGACTCCCGCTCAGGAACATCAGCACCCACTGGTCCTAGGCTGGGACCTCCCAGGAAGACCGGGTAGTGGGAGGCAGGGGGACCCCTGGGGCCACAGTCAGGAAGCATCCCCTCTCCAGCTCGTGCAGGTAGAGAGAAAGCCCCCTGGGAGTGAGACCAGCCTAACTCCACGCCTCCCCTGCTGGCTCTAGTGCCAGCAGTGGTGCTGACCCAGGAACAAGAAGGCATGATGGGATAAGACTGAGTTAAGACTGGGTCTCAAGTCTGGGACACTGGCAGGACGTAGTGGAGCCTCTCGAAGGGCCTAGGAGGATGCAGTCAGGTCACTGGAAGCACGCCGCCGCTGAAGGAGATACTGAGACCCCGGTCCCTCCCCATCTCTTCATTTGTTTTCTGGCAACCACACCAGAAGCAGCTTCCCTACCACAAGCTCCCCCCTCCCATGATACACTAGACTTCCACAGGCCCAGAGCAACAGGGCCAACAGACGTGCGTTGAAACCCCTAAATCCATGAGCCGAATGATTCGTCCCTCCTTTGAGGTTCACCTCTCGGCCTTTTTGTTGGTCCCAGTAACAGAAAGCTCACACACAGTGGAGGAGGAGCCAGAGATGAGCGAGAATCTCAGTGTGCTGTTCATTCATCAAAACCTGGGGGCGTCTTTGGAGGAAATGGCTTGTCTTTATAAATATGAATAAACATGCCCACTGCCGGGATCTGACTTGTATCATTTCCCCCGTTCCCCTGTTTATGTGTTGGAATCCTAACTACCAGTTCCCCAGGACTCTGTGTGGTTGGAGACTGGTGCTTTATATGAAGGATGAAATTAAAATGATTGCCTCATCTTGTATATTTAGTGCTTGTATAAAAAGAACACCAGGGCTAAGGAGGGGGTCCAGCAGTTGAAATGCTTGCTGCACAAGTGTGCATGCAGAGTAGACGGCAGATCCCCACACAAGTCCACATAAATACCAGGTGAGCTTGGTGAAAATGTCTGGGATTCCAGAGGCAGAAACAAGGGACACACAGGGTGGGCTGGTTAGCTAGAGCAGCTGTGTGAGGGAACTCTATGCTCACCTGAGAGACTCTGCCTGGATGAAGATGTTGAAGATGGACTGAAGAAGACTCTTGATATCAACCTCAGGCTTCCTCAACATGCATGTTCATGCATGTGCACCATATACATGTGAGTTCCACATATATACATATATATGGAACATATATACATCCAGGTACCCAAAATACACACATGTGTGCTCTCTCTCTCTGTGTCTCTGTCTCTTTCAAACACACACACACACACACACACACACACACACAGAGAGAGAGAGAGAGAGAGAGAGAGAGAGAGAGAGAGAGAGATCAGACCCTGACCTTCATCAAGGAAAGATCTGAAGACAGACTCACACCCCCAAAACAAAAGAGGCCCAGCACAGATGTCCCCTAGAACCAATCTCCTCATACCTTAATCTTGAACTTCCAACCCAGGGAACTATGAGAACAATACTTTTCTGCTGTGTAAAGCATCCAGTCTCTGGTATTTTGTTACAACAGCATTAGTTGTCTTACAGGATTCCACTGAACAACTTGAGGAAATAACAGCTCATGAACAGCAGAAGCCTCGGGCAGGGCAGGGCCAGATGTACTATGTCTGTTGTAAGCACAGTATTTCTTCCTAAGCAACTCTGTTCAGAGCATGCCCCAAGCATATTCTCTCTCTCTCTCTCTCTCTCTCTCTCTCTCTCTCTCACACACACACACACACACACACACACACACACACACACAATCACTCTGTGACCTCCATCTCTGAGCCCCTTCTAGCCTTCCCTACTGATTGCTTTCCTGCAGAGTGGGGGACTCACAAACCAGCGAGCTCAAGGGTGTGCCCTGCCTGTGAAATGCTGGCTTCATCTCACTTAGTCATTTCTGACTTTGTTAGACCATTAGTCCATGGAGACTCATTCATTGTGTGGTGCCTGGAAAGGAGGCTGCTGCCATATTGTATGAAATACCTGACTTTGTAGGTATAAAGGCATGCATGCGTGGACACAGTCCCAGGCCCTCAGGCTCTTCTTCTGGGGCAGGAGGAACTAAGGTGGTGGGTGAAGGAGAGACTTGGAAGGCTTCAGGATTAACAGGGACAACTCTTAAATCCACGGTGTGGGAAGGAACCGTACTGGGACAGAGCCTGTGGTTTGGGGAAAGTAGCCAGCGGTGTCTGTGGAGGTTTGGAACCACAAATACTAAATATTTACATGTGTACTCTTTGCTTAAAAACATTCTTAACTTGGGGGTGGTCTATTATAATAAAATGCATCATTGTTATAATAAAATACCTGAAGCAGACCGTTAAAAACAAAGAGGTTTGTGTTATAGGCCATAGTGATGGACATTGGAAGTCTATTTATTATATGTAAGTACACTGTAGCTGTCTTCAGACACTCAAGAAGAGGGCGTCAGATCCCATTACAGATGGTGGTGAGCCACCATGTGGTTGCTGGGATTTGAACTCAGGGAAGAGCAGTCAGTGCTCTTAACTGCTGATCCATCTCTCCAGCCCATGTTGGAAGTCGAAACCTGTCATAGATCCTAGCAAGGAACCCTTGGCCCTTTTCTATGTCTATAGAGTAGGAGACGTATCTTCTCTTTGTGCAGTTTCCCAACTCATCCTTAGAAAGCCTCCAGGATGCAGGCAAGGGGGTGTCACCATAATGATCCAATTTGATCTGTCACTTTCTAGAGGCCCTGTCCCTAACTACCACATGCAGATGCCCCCAGTCTCTCAGAGTCACTAACAAAAACCGCTCCAGAGAGTATACTGGCTTCCAGTGATGGCTGCGTGCAAACCACAGTGGAGGTGTTGGCTCATGTGCGCCATCGTCTTTACTGTTTACCTCTGATTGTCCTTGGCTTCGCCATCTTTTTCCTCTGGGAGTCATCTGTCCTGCTCTTGACCAACACAGCTTTTCTTGGGTCACCAAAGATCTTAGAACAACCTGAAATTAAATTTAAAACTTTAAACCTTATTTCCCCCAAATAGGAATAATATAACCTGTACTGACAAATTCTATTTCTTAATTCATTATTTTAGAATATACTTAAGGTGGGAATGGAGACTTGAAGTCCTTCCCTCAAAGGCATTCCACTCTTGTGAGGAAAACTGAGGTTAGGAAGGACATCTGGGCAATAAGATGAGGGAGGGATAGGCTGAGGGAAACAGGCTTGTAGACAAGGCACTTATGATTCCCATTTCTGAGAGCCCCGAGCATTAATACCAATGGCTTCTCAGGGCATTCCTCTAGAATATCCTCTGCTCAAAACAGAGAATCAGTGTTCAAACATCCCAGGAAGGTAGATGAGAGGGAACTGGAGAGATGGCTTAGAGCAAGAGCTTGCTTCATGAGCTGGTACCTGCTACAGTCCCAGTACCCAGGTAAAAGCCAGGCACAGAGAGCAGGTTCTACAAGCTTCTAATCCTGGCTCTGAGGGGGTTCTAATCCCATCTCTGAGCAGGTGGGGAGAGCATCCGAGGCTCTCTAATCAACCAGGCTAGCTTAGTCTGAGAGCCCCACATTCCAAAGAGAGACTTCTCAGAAAGCAAAGTGGGCAGCTCCTGGGGACTGACCCCTGCAGCTGACCTCTAACCAGAGCACACTCACAAACACACACAAAATAAAATCATCCCTCAGCCTATCATTAAATAATGGTTTTAGTCCCAGAGGGAAAAAAGGCACTTTCAATTTGTAAGTACTACAAAGTTATTTATTGTTTATTTAAAGATTAGAACATCACCAAGCTAGGAAGAAAAGAATCTTCCTTACAATATGTTGGCAAACAGATCTAAAACTCAACATCTTTTTGTCTTTTCTTTTCTTTCCTTTTCTTTCTTTCTTTCTTTTTCTTTCTTTTTTTTTTGATATGCAGGAATACCTATACTTTTGCAACTTTTCAAGAAAAATCTCCCATTTGTAAATATTATATTTGGTGGGATCATGTCTGCAGAAAATAAAAAATGGAGTCTATTTCCAAAAACACTTTCAAATTAGGCTTGGGTGTTGTATCAAATAAAATCAACTCAAGAAAATCAGTAGCCTTCCTATACTCAAAAGATAAGCAGGCTAAGAAAGAAATTAGGGAAATGGCACCCTTCACAATAGCCACAAACAATATAAAGTATCTTGGTGTGACTCTAACCAAACAAGTGAAAGATTTGTATGACAAGAACTTCAGGCCTCTGAAGAAGAAAATAGAAGACCTCAGAAAATGGAAAAATCTTCCATGCTCATGGGTTGGCAGGATTAATATAGTTAAAATGGAAATCTTGCCAAAAGCAATATACAGATTCAATGCAATCCCCATCAATAACAAAAAACCCAGGATAGCTAAAACTATTATCAACAGTAAAAAGAACTTTTGGGGGAATCAGAATCCCGAACCTCAAACAATACTACAGAGCAGTAGTGTTAAAAACTGCATGGTATTGGTACAATGACAGGGAGGTGGATCAATGGAATAGGATTGAAGACCCAGAATTGAACCCACACATCAATGGCCAATTGATCTTCAACAAAGGAGCTGAAAACATCCAGTGGAAAAAAGATAGCCTTTTCAACAAATGGTGCTGACTCAACTGGAGGTCAACATGCAGAAGAATGAGAATTGATCCACTCTTATCTCCTTGTACTAAGCTCAACTCCAAGTGGACCAAGGACCTCCACATAAAACCAGACACACTAAAACTAATAGAAAAGAAACTGGGGAAGACCCTTGAGGACATTGGCTCAGAGGGAAAGTTCCTGAACAGAACACCAATTGCTTATGCTCTAAGATCAAGAATAGACAAATGGGACCTCATAAAATTACAAAGTTTCTGTAAGGCAAAAGACACTGTCAAAAGGACAAATCGGCAACCAACAAATTGGGAAAAGATCTTCACCAATCCTACATCTGACAGAGGGCTAATATCCAAATGTATACAAAGAACTCAAGAACTTAGACCCCAGAAAACCCAAAATAACCCTATTAAAAATGGGGTACAGAGTTAAACAAAGACTTTTCACCTTAAGAACTTCGGATGGCTGAGAAGCACCTTAAGAGATGTTCAACATCATTAGCCATTAGGGAAATGCAAATCAAAACAACCCTGAGATTTCACCTCACACCAGTCGAATGACTAAGATTAAAAACTCAGGAAACAGCAGGTGTTGGTGAGGATGTGGAGAAAGAGGAACACTCCTCCACTGCTGGTGGGATTGTAAGCTGGTACAACCACTCTGGAAATCAGTCTGGCGGTTCCTCAGAAAACTGGATATGATACTTTCAGAGGACCCAGCCATACCACTCCTGGGCATATATCCAGAAGATTACCCAGCATGCAATAAGGATACATTCTCCACTATGTAATAAGGAAACATGCGCCACTATGTTCATAGCAGCCTTATTTATAATAGCCAGAAGCTGGAAAGAACCCAGATGTCCCTCAACGGAGAAATGGATACAAAAAATGTGTTATATATACAGTGGAGTACTATTCAGCCATTAGAAACAATGAATTCATGAAATTCTTAGAGAAATGGATGGAGCTGGTGAACATCATACTAAGTGAGGTAGCCCAGTTTCAAAAGAACACTCATGGTATGCATTCACTGATAAGTGGATATTAGCCTAGAATCTTGGAACACCAAAGACACAATCCACATACCAAATGATGTCCGACAAGAAGGAAGGAGTGGACCCTGGTTCTGGAAAGGCTCAATGCATCAGTGTAGGGGAATACCAGAACAGGGAAGTGGGAAGGGGTGGATGGGGGAACAGGGGGAGGGAAAAGGGCATGTGGTACCCTTGGGGGGTGGGAAACCAGGAAAAGGGAAATGAAATGTAAATAAAAAATATATCCAATTAAAAAAAAACAGTACTTATCGTCAGCATCAGCAGTGTTCTCTTTAGGTACACTCCCTACCACATCCCTCCAGATGTCCCCAGCCAACTCCATCCAAAGCATCCAGACCTGCATGTGGATAGACATTCACCTCACACTATCTGCACTATCCAAATGTCACAACCAAGCCCTTACATAACAGAAAACTACAGGGTGGGGGTGCTGTTGACAGACAAGACCAGGATGCAAAAGCCATATATATATATATGTGTGTGTGTGTGTGTGTGTGTGTGTGTGTGTGTGTACATATACATACATATACATACACATACATATATACACACATATATATATATATATATGTGTGTGTGTGTATATCTGTATATCACATCATATATGATGTGATTCCAACCTTGCAGAAGAAGGAGGAGAGGATAAAAGGGGAAAAGGAAGGGGCAGGTAACATGAAGGACACACATCAAAAGATGATAGACACGTGCTGGGGTTGCCAAAGGGGCTCTTGATTTCTTCTAAACTCTTCATAAATTTATTTCTTTGTAATTAGAAAACAATTTTTAAAATGTGATCGTGAATTATGTTTGACTCTAAGAAAAGCTTCACTGTTCTTTTCAAATTTTGTCTATTGTCTGAAATGGAGAGCAATCATCTCACAACCCTGAACACACTTCAGTGTTTTCCTTCACGGTCACGGTTCCTTTTAGCATCAGGTGGAGCTGAGTGTTGGCTCACCGTCTTCTGCCTCAGAGTTCCACAGTAAGGGGAGGATCATCAGATCGTGTTTCACAAGGCTGCAAAAACCCTCAGTCTACAAAGCTGTTCCCAAGTTTCTTTTTCTCCAAACCCAAAAG
The DNA here is from genome assembly GCA_964023405.1 of Apodemus agrarius. Classification (NCBI taxonomy): domain Eukaryota; kingdom Metazoa; phylum Chordata; class Mammalia; order Rodentia; family Muridae; genus Apodemus; species Apodemus agrarius. The sequence goes on along the minus strand of OZ030018.1, from coordinate 2,644,384 downwards.
CCAGTACAGATTATTGCCTCGTTAACTGTTTTCTGAGGACCGTGGTTAGGCCAGTACTTCATTTCCAATTGTTGCAAAGGGAATGCAGGTCTTGAAATCACGGGCTAAGATGTCTTACACTGAGCTATACTGTGCTGTGTTTTCATGCCAAAAAATCTGGGCTGAAAGAATGGCTTGATTTGTTTATGGTGGAGCCAGTGTTGAGCCTGATTATAAGGCCAAAGTAGAAGCCCAGAGAGGATTCTATTGGATGTATGTGAAGAGTATTTTTAAGTCAGCATGATAGAATTATTAATATTTCATTTATCCTAAGGGTATTTATCTGACGATATAAATTATCCATAACACAGCTGAGAAGCCACAATGGATCCAAGAAGATGTCACAAAGTCCAGGGGACAGAGCTTTGCCAGAGACAGGCATGCTACCCCGCCTCATGAGGTAACAGCTGGCCTGGGCAGAGTGAAAAGTACAGAGAGCTATGCAAGCCAGACAGAAGAACGCCAAGAATACAGCTGCCGGAGGACTCCCAGCCCTGCTCGGCGGGGCCTGGCCAGCACCTGCGGGCAGCAGGGGCCAGCACGTCTCAGGGCCTGCACACGGGGTTGCTAGCCCTCCCCAAATCATCCCTGCAGCTCAAATGGCTTCGGGGAGAAATGGAAATGCCTACTAGAAATGGTCAAAGGCAAACATGGTTGACCGTCTGGAGGCTTACCTTAATTTGCCCAAGCAGCCCGGATGGGGCAGGCTGAGCTTGGGGCCCACAGATGTGCTCACCCACCAGTAGCTTGGGTCTCCTCTGAAGGCTACAGAGAACAGGGCCTGTCTCTCAGCAAGGATACAAACCTGACAAACTGTGCCTGGGACGCTGTAGTGGGAATTTCAGGAATAAGCCACATCCTCGTCTCCCAAAGCGTAGGACAGAACAAGAACAAAAACAACAAACAAAACCCATAAAACAAAGCAAAAACAACAAAAACCCACCATGTAGATTTTTGCCCACCATGTGTCAGCAACATGAATATTCATGAGTAGATGTCAGCTACTAATAAGAGAATTAAACCCCCACGAGAAAAGTTCCTAGGGGTGAAAAACAAACTGGGAGAAATGAAACTTCTTATGTCTTGAATAAGATATGCCCCCACACTGGCTCACTGAAGGTTTGGACTCCAAGTGGTGGCAGCATTTTGAAAGGTGGGGGAAAATTCAGGAGGCTAAACCCAGCTGGCAGAAGTGGGTCACTGGGGCAAGCACTGAAGGTTCTACCTGTGTGCTCTCTGTCTGTCCTCCCATTAGCCTTTTTAAAGATGTTCTTTGGGGCTGGAGAGACGACTCTGTGATCAAGAGCAGTGGCTGCTTTTCCGAAGGATCCAGTTCAGCTGTCAGCACCCACGTGGCAGCTCACAACCAACACCAGTTCTAGAGCCATCCAAGGCTCTCTTTTGGCTTCTGTGGGTACTACACACATGTGGCACACACACACACACACACACACACACACACACACTCACACACACACACAAGCTCAGTCACATTAAGTATTCCTACACATAAAACATAATAAATAAGTCTTTTTTTAAAAATGGTCTCACTGAAACAACATAATTTAGAGATAAAAGATTTATGAATTTTCCTCAATATTTAAAATGAGAATTATAAGACTCACCAGAAATATTCACTAATATTCAGAAAAGAATTTTCTTTCCCCTTTCCCCTTTCCCCTTTCCCCTCTCCCCTCTCCCCTCTCCCCTGTCCCCGCCCCCCCCTCTCTCCAGGTATACATCAGGTTTATACATATTTGCCATGACTCAACTATTAGTCTCCAGAACTCATGACACAAGTTGGCACCTGTGGAAGACTTGGGAAAGAGGTGGATAGCATTACTGGGTCTGAACCGTGCACTGGAAGGAAGAAAGTTACATCTGACCTTTAGTTCATAAAACAAAGCCTAACCAAAGCATCATTGTGGGGGAGTATAAGAACAGTGAGGTGGGAGGGGGTAGATGAGGGAGCAGGGGGAGGGAAAAGGGCATGTGGGACCCTTGGGGGTGGGGAACCAGAAAAAGGGAAATGAATTGTAATATAGAATATATCCAATTAAAAAAAAAAAGAAACCTGAAAAAGAAAAAAAAATCAAATAAAAATAAAACAAAGCCTATGTTTTCCCCTCTGGGTAGTGGACTGCCAGAGTAGGAACACCTGCCACAAAGCCAGACAATGGGAAGAGGCTGGGACCAAGATGGTCAAGGGTTAGCAATATCCCAAGCGTTCCCAGCAAGACCGAGACAAGAGAAGGGGAGAGAGCAAGCGTGAGGGTGTGCCACACCAGGGACAGAACCAAGACGCCTAGGGAACGGACACACACCAAGAGTCCCCATGGTCTGTGAGAATCGCAAGGTTACCCCTCTCCTTGCACTCCTTGCTACCCAGAGCTTATCCTGGGCTGGTAAAAGTAGCTAGTAATGGCACCTGCCTGTGGGAGTGGCTGGGTCTCAAAGAGGAATGAGAAGCACATGTTTACAGATTACCAGTGACAGAGCCCAACGCTTCCCGTAGATGCCATTTTCAACCGCGAGGAGACAGCAGCCAAAGCCTCCGAGGGCTGAGTCTCCACCCAGTGTCTCAGAGTTACAGCTGCTCACGTCTCCCAGTGCAGGGCCTCGACAGAAGACCTGGAAATGACCCCATGTGGCATCCCCTTCATGCCAAAACAGTGGGACCCAGTTTCACATCAACGTCTTCAGTCCTACCAACCCCCCTGCTGTGCTGAAGACGGGTGGAGGGCAGGACACCGGGCTCCATTTCTTCTCACTGGAACTTTGATAACCAAAACTCTCCTATGTGCTGCATCACAGACCCAGCTGAAAACAGATTCAAGCGACTGAGCGTGTGTCTGGCTTGTGGATGCCAAGGGGTCTTTGGCTTGCTTTGTTTATTCTTGTTTTAATATTTATTTTGGCCCAAATACACAGAGGGCCCTTTGTAAGTAACTCATTTGAGATGTCAATGCGAAACTTCAGGGAATTTCGAAACCCTAATTTAGTTCTTTGAACATCAAGGGAAGGCCTCGGTTTACATCCGGTCCCTCTGCCCAACCCCCCAGTGTCTCCACAGTTCCACAAATGATGGATGTCGGGTTGGACTTTCTGTCTCCCTGGTTATGAGCACAGAGGCTCCCAGCTCTTGTTGTTGGGAATGATGAATGTCTTAAGACGGAAGGAGCCACTGGGTTGCAGGATGCAGCCAGCAAGACAAACTTCCCCACCCTTTCAGATGATAGTCCCGCTCAGCAGCCGTACAGGGCTGGGATCCAAACACACTTCAGCTCCAGTGACAGAAGAACTGAAGGCTCAATTATACCTCTGCTGTGCTCCCAAAATATCTAAGAAGTTTTGCAGAACCAAAAGAAAATCAAAGGCAACTCTGTCAGAGGTGAGCTCCCGGCAGGTTAACTATAAATTGATCCATTACCAAAATTATTTTCAATTATGGAGAGAAGCTCTTACTGTGTAGCCCAGACTAGCCTTGGATGCCTAACACTGCTGCCTCCGCTTTCCACATGCTTGAGACAATAAGTCACCAAGCCTGGCTTACATCATCTAATGAGCATACTCATTGGGGTAAAACACCATACAGATAGACTAGAATCACAGGTAACTATTATTTCTTTTGTTTTGTATGCAAAATATTGTTTCTATTGTTTTTGTATTTGCATGTATGTAGCATGTGGTATCTGTCTGCACATTTTTGCCTGTGGGTGGGAGGGCTCAGGTGTGTGTGCAGGTGTGTGTATGTATGCATATGCATCTAGAGGTTCAGCGGTGACATCAGGTGCCTTCCTTGATTGATCCCCATGTTATTGAGGTATTCTCTTGCCAAACCCAGAGCCTGTCAATTCTGGCTAGCCTCACCACTCCGCTGGCCTCAGAGGTCTTCTGTTGATGACTTTTGAGACCATAGGTAGCTACCATGCCTGCCCAGCTCTAGTGAGTTCTGGAAGTCTAAACTCTAATCCTTATGTTTTTCTGGTGGATGCTATGTCTGCTGAGCCATTTCCTGAGCTGTTAGCACCTGTGCTACAGAAGAGGGGCCTCCACACGCAATTCTAAGGTTCCTTGACCCCCTTAAGACTCTCACACCCATATTTTACTCCCTGAGGATTTGACTATTAGAACTCACCCTGGTATTTCTTGTTTCTTATTCTTTTGAATGTTTTCATGTGTGTGTGTGTGTGTGTGTGTGTGTGTGTGTGTGTACTCACGCTATGTACATGCGGGTGACCACCAAAGCTTCAGATCCCCTGAAATGGTAATTATAGGCAGTTGTAAGCCACCCAATATGGATTCTGGGAATCAAACTTCAATCCTCTGTTAGAGCGGCATATGCTCTGAAGAGATGACCAAGTCACCTCTCTAGCCCTTACATTTTTTTGAAAGTAAGCAAGCTTTGGTAAATATTGTTTTTAAACATTGACAATGATAAGGTATTGATATGCATGCCTATGAGTGTGTCTGTGTCCACAGGTGGGTACACACCTCTCTGTACGGCATGCCTATGTGTGTGTCTGTATCCACATGTAAGTACACACCTCTGTACTGCATGCCTGTAGGTGTGTCTGTGTCCACAGGTGGATACACACTTCTGAGCTTCATGCCCATGAATGTGTGCATAGAAGCCACAGGCCAACAACCACACCCTTGCCTTATTTTTTGAGATGGAATCTCTCACTGGGCCCAGAGCCTCAGGGATCCTCCTCCATCTCCCCACCACCAACTGAGCCATCTGCCTAGCCCTAAATTCTCTCTTTTTGTTTCAGGTATTTATTTTTTTATTAGATATATTCTTTATTTACATTTCAAATGTTGTCCCCTTTCCTGGTTTCCCCACACACACCCCCAAAAAAATCCCCTAACCCATCCACCCTCCACCACTCACCAATCTACCCACTCCTGCTTCCCTGACCTGGCATTTCCCTACACCAGGGCAATGAGCCTAAACGGGTCCAAGGGCCTCTCCTCTCATTGATGTGTGACCAGGCCATCCACTGCTACACATGTGGCTGTAACCATGAGTCGGTCCATGTGTACTCTTTGATTGGTGGTTAAGTCCCTGGGAGTTTTGGGGATACTGGTTGGCTCATTTTGTTGTTCCTCCTATGGGGCTGTAAACCCCTTCAGGTCCTTGGGTCCTTTCTCTAGCTCCTCCTTTGAGGACCCTGTGCTCAGTCCATTGGTTGGCTGAGAGCATTCCCCTCTGTATTTGTCAGGCAATGGCAAGGCCTCTCAGGAGACAGCTTTATCAGGCTCCTGTCAGCAAGCACTTGTTAGCATCCACAATAGTGTCTGGACTTTGTAACTGTATATGGGATGAATCTCCAGGTGTGGCAGTTTCTGGATGATCTTTCCTTCGTCTCTGCCCCACATTTTGTCTCTGTATTTCTTCCCATGGGTATTGTGTTCCCCCTTCTAAGAAGAACCAAAGTATCCACACATTGGTCTTCCTTCTTCTTGAGCTTCATTTGGTCTATGAATTGTATCTTGGGTATTCTGAGCTTTTGGGCTAATATCCACTTATTAGTGAGTGCACACCATGTGTGTTCTTATGTGACTGGGTTACCTCACTCAGGATGATATTTTCTAGTTCCATCCATTTGCCTAAAAATTTCATGAATTCATTGTTTTTAATAGCTTAATGGTACTCCATTGTGTAGATATACTACATTTTCTGTATCTATTCTTCAGTTGAAGGACATCCGGGTTCTTTCCAGCTTCCGGCTATTATAAATAAGGCTGCTATGAACATGGTGGAGCATGAGTCCTTATTACATGCTGGAGCATCTTCTGGGCATATGCCCAGGAGTGGTGTAGCTGGGTCCTCCGATAATACTATATCCAATTTTCTGATGTACTGCCAAACTGACTTCCAGAGTGGTTGTACCAGCTTGCAATCCCACCTTGGAATGAAGTAGTGCTCCTCTTTCTCCACATCCTCACCAGCATCTGCTGTGCTGTGACAGGTCTTGATACCTTGTTTTGGGCAGGACTGTGGAAGAGCTTTGGAATGTGGGCTGGAAAGGCTGTGGAGTGGTTAGAGTCGACTGCTAACTACTCGGCAGCCTTTCCAGCTGAGTCGAAAGCTAAGAGTGTTGAGAGAAACGTAAACATGGCAGGCTATTGCCTTTGCTCTTAGTCACCCCCTGGAGCCTGACGGTAAGACCCAATTCCCAAAGACTCTACATGCTTGAGTAACGTGGAGAAATCAAGCTGGTACTGACCTGGAAGCTTCAATCCCAACTGGCTAGTAATGCCTGACACCGGAGGAAAACACGAATCACCAGTCTCACAGGGATGTGAATTCTGTGAGCTACACCAAGGACCAGCCTGGAGAGACATGCCACGGGGACACACGGGGACACACAGGGACACACGGGGACACACACACGTCATTAGAGTCACGAGCTATTTCCTGGTTGGCTTTAAGGCCCAGCTCCACAAGCTGCAACTCACACCTAGTTATCTGAACCGTGCACTCATGGTTAGAAGATCATGGGTCCTAGGCGAGAATCCACGACTCTTACTTTGTTCAAGGGACTGAGTATTAAATTGACTTCTAGCGTTTAGTGCACTGGCCGGCCCTCATTAGAGAAGCTACTTTTTATAGTAGACAGTGATTAACACAGAGACCTACAATGAATCAAGGGGAAGAAATAAGAGACTTAAAATGCTGATCCCTAAACATGGCATCTGTATTACATACCGTCCTCCCAAGGATCGTCGGGTTCATGACGTGATAGGGTTGGAAAGACCTTAAGAGTCAGAGGCAGTGGGTGACTCTGAGGACAGCACTTTCTGAACACAGCAGGGCAGCTGCAAATATGAATTCACCGAAGTTGAGACCAGACACACGGACCAGATAAATTCCTAGCGCGGAGAGGTGACAGGGCTTGGTGTCACACTCCTAGCTAAGGAGCTGTTGCCACGACAGCTGCTGGAGGAAGGGTGTGACCCTTGGTGGGTGGACCACACTCTAGTTAAGGCCACACATCTTACAGTATTTGGGCACCACAAATTGTACTTCATGGGGGGAAAGGGCACAAAGTTGAGTGGGAGGAGAGATCCTTGGTCCTATGAAGGTCCAATAGATGCCCTGATGTGGGGAATTGAGGATGGGGAGGTGGGAGTGGGTGGGTGGGTAGAGGAACACCCTCATAGAAGGGGGGAGGAGGGATGGGATAGGAGGTTCCTGAAATAAATTAAATAAATGAATAAATAAATAAATAAATATTTAAAAAATAAAATGAACTGGTTGTAGCTCTTTGCTAGGGATGGGGCCGTGTGAGATCAATCCCACCACGAGGGCATGCCAGCTGGTGGTGGCATTGCTTGGGTCTGCTTCAGGTAGCCATGTTGTTGAGATTTCATGGGCCAGCATCCAATACCACGTGGTCAGCTATGAAAGCACATGCATGTAAGCAACACTACACAGACTCAGTAAATGTAATGAAGATAATATTGGGAAAAAAAGAAGAAGCCATGAATTTGAGATGGAACTGGGGGACATGTGGGTGGGGTTGGAGGAAGGAAAGGGAGGGGACTGATACAATCATATCTAAATTACAAATAAAATAAGATTTAAAAGTCAATGGATACTATGCTAATGCTTTTAATATCAAGAATAGAAAATTGCACAAAGAAAATGATCTGTGAGAGGGGTAGTATCCACTACTGTATAATAAGTTTTTTTAAGAATTCCTTCTCTCACGGAAAGCTCATTCTGAACCTGCACCCAACCAGAAGTACCATCAAAGAGGACCCAGGTTCTCTGCATGGGAGAATCAGGCCCAGTTATAAGATAATAAATGTCCTGAAATGCTAGAGAAAAATCCAGCCCCTGCTATCCATCCTAGCCCAGGAAAGAAATATATATATATATATATATATATATATATATATATATATATATTTCCTCTTACTTTGTTCAAAGGACATAATATTAAACTGACTTCTAGCAGTTATGCACTGGCCAGCCCTCATTAGAGAAGCTACTTTTCGTAGTAGACAGTGCTTAACACAGAGACCTACAATGAATCAAGGGGAAGAAATAAGAGACTGAAAAATGCTCAGTCCACAGAGCCAAGGTGATAAATGAAAGCAGGGGTGGGGAGTTGACCTAATCCAGGGCAGGTTGTGGGGAATTTGGGTAGCAATAGGTCCTGAGGCTCTGCGGAGAGTTCTAAGGTCAAGTAGAGACAATGTTTGACACACGAAAGTAGGGTAGCTGGGTTGGAACCCTTCTAGAGAACACACTAGGACTTGCAAGGTAACTCAGAGGGTAAAGGTTCAACCCCCAAGACCCACTTAACTCATGCAACGAGGTTGTTCTACGACCTCCACGTGCACACCGTAACATGTGTCCCCCACACACCAAAAATAAACTGCACGTGCACCTAATTAATACCATTGCTTTAAGTAGGAAATAGTCCTGAGAGAAATCTGAGCCATTTTTTATTGCCCTATGATCTATACAAACCCAGACAAAACTAGACTAAGAAATAGATCACTCCATTGATGGTAGCTGATAGACAGACAGACAGACCAAGGAACTGAGGGATATATCAGTCAAGTGAACAATAGATAAAGTACACTGAGAAATCAGTCAACACACAGACAGGTCACCCACCCCATCCAAAGCCCTGGGGATCTGACAGAAGCCAACATAAGATTAGCTTCCAGATTAGGTAGTAAATTAAGAGAAAAAATCCCATTGCAGATGAGCTGTCTACAGATTATAGGAACATAAAGAAAAAAAATAAAATGAATTAATCTTAGTGGATGCTAGGCATATATTAGCACCCAAATACTGAAGAAAAATTGGACCAAAAGTGTCTATTTAAAATAAAAAAAATCACTGCAAAAATTGGCATAAAATAAACTAAACCTGGACAGAATCTTAGTGGGTGCTAGAGATATATTAGCATCCAAATACTGAAGAAAGATTGGACCAAAAGTGTCTGTTTAAAATTTAAAAAAAAATCACTGCGAAAAGTGGCACAAAATAAACTAAGCCCGGACAGAGCTGAAACAGCAGAAGATGGCCCATTGCAAGCAAAGGCTTTATGTGCAATTTCTAAAAATTAGCTATTCAAAGCCGAAAGACAAACTGGTGCAAACCTTGACATGAATCAGAGGCTGAGCAAGGCGTCACCAGCTGTCATGAGATGCCCTGTGCTTACTGGGACTCCCTGGTGCATAGATATTGAAAGTAATATCCAAGAGATATCGGGGAGAAATGATAACCAGGCTTGGGAGGGCTGGGGGCTGGGGAATGAGACTTTGGAATGAAAAAAGGGCTCAAGGAAGAGAAATATAATGAACTCCACATCTCAGTGTATCAGACAGAAACATCAAAGGCAAAGGGAAGTATTGAAGGTGGCTGGGACAGAGAAGAGATTATCTACAAAGGAAAAGATCTGATGGATACAAGATTCCTCCTCTGCAGCTGGGATGCCAGGAGGCAGTAAAATCATACCTTCAAAGTAAGAGGGAAAGCAACTGCTAACTTCACACACACACACACACACAGACACACACACACACACACACACATCAGGCAGAATTATGCAAGAATGGAGTAAATTGAAGAAACATTGTAGCGAAGGCTGACAGATTTTATGCTCATACACACTTAATTGAAGGACTATCAGACTTTATCTTCCATAAGGAGGATATTAAATCCAGAAGGGAAATCGCTGACATTTAAAGAACAGAGATTTAAAAAGAATTAGTCAGCAAGTTGATAAATCAAGATAAGAAATGATACAATTAAGAACATAATATGTAGGGGGCTGGGTGATGGCTCAACCCCACAAGCATGCGAGCTTGCCTGTGATCCTTAGTGCCCATGTTTAAAAAAAAAAAAAAAAAAAGGCCAGGGAGCTTCACAGAGACCATCACAGCCGAGCTTCCTCCACAAGAGCGGCCAGCAAGCCGCATTCAATCCTCCGCTAACCCACACGCCGCGTGTTCCAGTTTCTTTCTGTGGCTGTGATTAAGCACCCTGAGAACAAGAAAGTTGGAGGAGAAGTAGTGCTATTTTGCTTACAGTTCCAGGTCACACTCTATCACTGAGCAGAAATCAAGGCAGCAACTTTGCAGGCCACATAGTGTCTGTCCACAGGCAAGCGCAGAATCGGGCGCATGCGTCCTTGCTTGCCTTCCGCTTGCGGCTAGCTTTCCCCGCCTCATAGTCCAGGAGCTACTAATGCCCAGGGAGGGGTGCCACCCAGATTCAGATGTCAATCAACAATCAAGACAACCAACCCCCCCCAAGACACACCCACAGGCCAACCTGGTCTACATAACTTATCTTTAAAACTCTTTCCAGGACTTCTAGGGTATGTCCAGTTGATTGTTAAAACTCACGGCCACACTGGGACACGGTGCAGCGGAAGTGGGGAGAGACTTGAAAACTGGGCAGATGTGATGGGCCAGGGCCTCTGCTCCAGCCCTGAGCTTCCGTCATGGTAACTTTTGGAGGAAGGGGGTAGATTGACCTGAGTTTTGAAGGCATGTATTTAAGGTACACCACATGTTCCGATACACAGAATAAGAACGTCACTGCTGCTGTTAAGCTAATTAGCATATCCTTCCTCCCACAAAGCCACACTTCTGCTCTACAATGAGAGTCGCTAAAACCCATGTAAGAATTTGTATTAGACCATGGACTTTCAAATGACTGAAAGAATCAGGACCCTCAGACACCGGAGTACAGAGAGGGGATGAGATGAAATGTTCTCGAATGTGTTCATAGAGTTGAAAAACTACAATGATCTCACAAGACTATAGACATAATATTGTGCACTGTGTAAAGATTATCCTTGCATTATTCAAATACTGATTTCTGGGGTCACATATCTGGCTGCAATCCTTATTCTGAGAGTCTCCTGTCTCAATATGGTATAAATATTGATCTCCAATTATTCCCTGATTGGTTAATAAAGCTAGCTGATCGCCAGCCAGTGACTGAGCAGGGGAGAGAATAGTCCTGGATTTCCTCCAGACAGCAGGTGGTGCAGGGAATGGGAGCGGAGACATGAAACAGGACAGAGGAGAGAGGAAATCAGTATTCACCAAGTGGAGAGAGTCTAGGAGACACCATGAGAAATCACCTGGAGCCCAGAGAACCAGATCAGTACTAAAATGCAAGTGTCACTGGGATTTTGACTGGGAGGTAGCCGGATTAGTTTAGAGGATTAAAATCAATTGATGCTGCTCAATTGTTGCGCTTTTAAAGCTGGTAAATAAGTAGAATAGTCCAGTCTCAAGTACTTGGGAACTAGCTAGGTGAAGAGGAAAACTGAAATACTCTTATAAATAGCCGCTAACATTGGACCAAACCAGTATTTGAAGAACCTGCTGAATGCATAGGCCAGAGAGGTGCTCGGTGGGTAAAGTGCTTGCTGAACAAGCCTGAGGGCCGGGAGTTCAGATCCCCAGGGCCCAGTTAGCCAACGAGCACGAGAACACATGCTTACAACCCCACCCCGGAGCAGGTGAAAACAAGTTCTGAGGGGCAGGGTAGTCACTGGCCAGGCGGCCTATCTGAATAGGTGAGTCCCAGTCCCAGTGAGAGTCTCTGTCTCAAAAATTAAGTGTAAAGAAATCAAGAAAGACAACCCGGACAGAGTTAAAGAGGGGACTGCATCCTCCAGGTCCTTGACAGTTCAGTGTATACGGTAGTGACTGTGACTGGGGAGGCAGGGAATTGTGGCACAGTCAAGGCTCAGATTCCTTGAAGTTCTGATGGAAGCAGTGCAGACCAGAGCAGAGGAGAAGAAGCTACAGTTGCCTCAGGGCTGACAAGACAATGAAGCTTTGATCCCGAGTCTGTGGCGTGCGAAAGGAAGCCTTGGGAATAATCCCTCGCCTTCCAGTGACCACAGCGATTAATGTGCGTCTTGGAAGGCTCTGGAGCAACGCAGCCCTGACCACATGGTTTCTCTCCCCTTCCATGATGAGTTGTGAGCAGGACACGAGGAACCACTTCTCCTCACTGGCCAAGGACGGCACGAAGGGGCCTTGAGAGGCAGCTGACAGGTTGGAGGAGGTGTTTTACGTGGCAGAGGACATTATGTTGGTTAACTAAGAGCTTAGCCATCGCTCCCCCACGGATCTACAAAACCACCCCAGAGAGAAGCAAATTCCACTGCCCTTAAGCCACCAGGATCAGCTAAAGGTGGGGGACTAATGTGGGGTCCCTTCCATCTATCAGACACGGGGTGTTGGCTATCCATCGATGCATAGCTTCCTCCTGGGCTGCACATCCCAGCATGGCCAGAATAAAACCACACAGCTGCATCCTCTTTGCCCCGTCGACATTATTACAGCCCTGCTCCCACTCCCCCACGCCCACCCCCTTCCCTGCGCACACACACTCCACCACACTCCAGAAACTATTCACCCAGCAGCCACAGAGATCTGGTGAGATCAGCTGTCAATCAGAACAGGGGCACACACTCTCCATGTCCAAAACGCTCTAAAGTCCAAATCCTCATGGTAGCCTATGGCCACCCCTTCACCATCTGTTCCCTTCTTTCCTCTGTCTCCACCATCATTCCTCTTCCCTCTAACCAGCTACAATGCCCTTGGTGCTATTCCTCAAACCCCAAACTCCCCAGTTGTACGGGCTGGTTTTGTGTGTCAACTTGACATAGGCTGGAGTTATCACACAGAAAGGAGTTTCAATTGGGGAAATGCATCCTTGAGATCCATCTGTGGGGCATTTTCTCAACTAGTGATTAAGGGGGAGGGCCCCCTTGAGGGTGGTGCCATCCCTGGGCTGGTAGTCTTAGGTTCTATGAGAAAGAAAGCTGCCGGGCGTGGTGGTGCACGCCTTTAATCCCAGCACTTGGGAGGCAGAGGCAGGCAGATTTCTGAGTTTGAGGCCAGCCTGGTCTACAGAGTAAGTTCCAGGACTGCCAGGGCTACACAGAGAAACTCTGTCTCGAAAAAAACCAAAAAAAAAAAAAAAAAAAAAAAAAAAACCAAAAAAAAAAGAAGGAAGGAAGGAAGGAAGGAAGGAAGGAAGGAAGGAAGGAAGGAAGGAAGGAAGCTGAGCAACTCAGGGGAAGCAAGCCAGTAAGAAACATCCCTCCATGGCCTCTGCATCAGCTCCTGCTTCCTAACCTACTTGAGTTCCAGTCCTGAGTTGGTGATGAACAGCACTGTAGAAGTGTAAGCTGAATAAACCCTTTCCTCCCCAGCTTGCTTCTTGGTCATGATGTCTGTGCAGGACTAGAACCCCTGACTGAGACCCGGCTGGTCCCACGATCTAGACTGTTCTTCCTCTGGATGGCTGCTCACTCTTTATCCTGATGCCATTTTTCCCAGGACTAAGCACTTTGTGAAATCCTAACCACAAGATCCTCAGTCACCGGCTGCTTGGCTTGTTCCCCACAGCCGTCATTCCTGTCCACGTAGGCCTATGACTAGTTTCCAGGTGGGTCTGTCTCCCAGAACAGGAGCCCCTTTGGGCAGTGGTTGCCTGCTACTGTAGCCCCAACTCAGAAGAACCTGGGGTCTAAATCACAGACAATACACAAGGGGAGAGAGGGGTAAACTTTTGTTTCTAGTATATGAACCTTAGCACTAGGTGGGAACACAGAGTCTACTGTGAGTCCTCTTTCCCATGTCAACACGAGGAGGGCCTTGGTTAAAAATAAACCAGATCCAGTCAGAGACACCGTCTGTTGTTTTTCCAAGAAAGTGACATGCATGTCCTGAACAGGAGGAAGAATGTGGGTGCCATCCCCAAGGCTAACACATCCTCAGCCAAGGAAAAGCAGGACCAGTGTGCCAACGATCCGGCAAGGTCCATAGCATGGAGGGTTCTGCCTTAGAAAACTAAGTTGTTAGATGTTCCAAAACATGCTGTGAAAAACATTATTAAACATTATCTTATCTCTTTCATTATTTTCCCTTCTTGCTTCTGTTTCTGGAAATGACAAGAACAAATTTTTTATGAAAATATTTTAATAAGAGTTTGATAATACTAGATTTTAATATAGGGCTGAAAGACGGCTCCATGGTTTGGAGTACTTCGGCTCCCACACAAACCTCCCAACCAGGAGTGAAGCAAATTCCACTGCCCCTAAACCTTCGGGATCAGCCAATGGTAGGACACTAACAAGGGATCCCCTCTGACTCTTGTGGCATATAAACCCGCATGTTGGCTGTGTACCGGAAGCACAGCTCCCTCTAAGCACGGTCAGCATAAATCCCCACAGCCTCAGCCCCTGTCAACATTACAGCAACTCCATTCTCCACACTCCGCCCTGAAACCTGGGTTTAATTCCCAGCACCCACATAGTGGTTCACAACCTTCCATGAGTCCAGTTCCAGGAGATGCTTTCTGGTCTCCCTGGACACAGGTATGCATGTTGCTCAGACATATATGCAGGTAAGACATCCATACACATAATCTATAGCAGACAAATGTAAAAGCTTTAGTGTGTCTCGTCTCCAGCCTGATGCTGCTCCTTTGCTTTGGGGACCCAGCCTCATGCTGTAGGACAGGTTTCTTTCTGAGCATGAACACTTGTGCATAGTGAGTCCCAGGTCCCCTCTCCAAACATCTCCTTGCCTCTCTCCATCTGAGGTTTAGCCCGAATAATGATAGAGATCTCCATGCACAGACAGAGGAAAGGATGGCTCACAGAGTCATAACCACTACAGAGGCCTGTCTGGCATATCTAAGCAAGTGACATTTGCACACCGAGGATCTAGAAAGGTACACGGGCACATTTTGAGCAGTTGCTGGTTCACTCTTAAACTATATATTAAATGTGTAATTGGATGGTTAGAGCAAAAATAAAAATTGCTTACGTCTACCTAGGGAAGCAATGGATATTGATCAAACTGTGAGAGTACATACACACACACACACACACACACACACACACACACACCATGAGACTAAGCAACATAACTACCATGCATTTATAAAGACATCACTGGCTGGCCAACAGTCCAATTTAGTTTCCTAAAATAAAGTAAGCCCAGCTTCCTATAACTTGACTCGGTCATGGTGTTTTATCACAGCAACTGCAAAGCAACTAATAAAGTAATAGTGAAGACACATCCTCCTCCTTCTCCTCTGTACACCCATCGTGAGTAGCTTATTATTTCTTGACAGCCTGAAATCTGCTCTCAAATGGCATTGTCTCAACCCAGCAAATAGCACAGATGCAGAGAGGTGTCACTGTGAACACAACCCAGCTTCCTGGCCAGCTGTTCTCCCCTCTTTTGGGCAAACCCACTCCAGCTAATACTGCCACCCTCGGCAGGATGCTGGCCTGGGGCTGAAGGTGACATACAGACCCGGGGCTGCTGCATTCCCTCTCATCAGAACAGGTAAGAGGGGACCCCACATCCATATGCAACTGGATTCCAAGAGGCAGAATGTCCTACCTACACGGCACCCGACCTTTCCCTAAGGATAGGCTCAGTGCTGCCTCCTTGTCCTGGCCTGGCCTTGCACAGGTAGTGTAGAACACACTTCAAGACACATGATCAGCTCTGCTTATCGGTAGCTAAGAGGTCGCAGAAATTCAAACCCATGGACTTCTAGAACTCTCCAAGACTTCTCACCGGGCAGTGGTGCCAAGGGTGAGCACCAGCCTGGAGGGAAGCCATTTCAGCGCCTCCCCCTCCTCACAGATTCCATTACTTATGGGTAAGAGGAACTGTTCTCACCCAGGCCCATAGAAGGACGTGGTGTGTGGGAGAATGTTGGCGCCTGTAAGGGCCTAGTCGATTCTCACTCCACCCTCTTCTATCCCCACAGTGTAGTTTTGGGCAGCAACAGCTTCAGGCAACAGTTACCTCACACGGGCTTCCTGATCTGTGGGGGTGTGGTTATAGAGGAACCTAAGGGACCTTAGGTGGAATCAGAGGGGAGCAGGCAAGCACCCTGATTCCTGCAGAAAGCCTTACCTCCCTTCCTGTCTGTGATACCCACCTCCTCTTGAACCTGGAAGTAACATTACAGGAAGGGAAGCCATCTGGGGTCCATGATTACCCTGAATGCTGCCGCCACAGGACAGGCAGGCACTAGGAGGAGCCCAGGTCTGGAATAATGGCTTCCTTGGAACAATCCAGGATGCCTCATGCCAATCTCTCTCCCTGTGCAAAACAAATATATGCTAAAGAAAGCAAATGGTCATCGATCTGTTTGGTGAGGGGATAAGAAAATGAACCTCGTAACTCTCTCAGCCACAGCAGGGGTTCCCTTCATCCAGAACCCAAGACAGCATTGTGTTCTGTCCTGTGGTAGTCTCCTGCCCTGCTGTGCTCTCAGATATGCCCAAGACTGACAGCCCCGGGAGCGTCAAGGTGCAGCTTCTACAGCCTGTACCTCATGGTAGACACCTATGCCTCACCTCATGAAAGCAGTAAGGTCGCTGTCCTGTTGAACTGGCATTATCAGCACCACCATGAAGCCAGTTTCCACATCACCGAGGGACTGTGTCAGACAACTGGATGGCCTAGACAAAATTTTCCCTGCCAGAGCCAAAAACCACTGTGTTTCCCCCGCTTGAACCAGGTCATTGTGTGTGTGGAAGTCAAATGCCAAGAGTAAGAACACTTTGGGAAGGGGATCCTGGCCCCAGACGGTGGGTTTCTGGACCCTGTGTACTGATCTGGCTTTTATGTAGCTCTGGCATTTCCTAGTTGAGGGATCTTGGACCCCTTCCCTTTTCTGTCTACTAGACACCCAGAAGTACTTGAGAAGATACTGAGGTAAGGTCTACGAATAGGAGGCATCTGGAATGTAGAAAGCAGTAATGAGAGACAGCTGGTGATCACTGCCATTGGTGCTGGAGCGCC